>JAFBJS010000332.1:5503-104278 GCA_016785265.1 Paraplagusia blochii | reverse complement strand
GTGTGTGTGTGTGTGTGTGTGTGTGTGTGTGTGTGTGTGTGTGTGTGTTCCCACCTTCACCTCACCATTACCCAGCAGCCACCACTGCACAATACAGGAGCGCGTGGAAGCGTGAGTTAATCGTGGAGCTCCGTGTGGCTCCCAGATAAGCAGAGAGCTGCCGGCCCTGTCCTCCTGAGAGGCTGCTCCTCCAGCAGGGCCGTGGAGCCGCCTGATAAGGAGGGAGACGGGGGCCGGCCGGGGCCCCCACCTGCGGGCTCCCCGCTCAGATTAACTACACCTGATGGAGGTGGCCGATTGGAGGAGCCTCGGGCGCAGCGGGCCCCTGATTGGCTCAGCACTGGCAGAGTGTGTGTGTGTGTGTGTGTGTGTGTGTGTGTGTGTGTGTGTTTCCAGCTTATGATGAAGTCTGAAAGTGACACTGATGAGGACGGAGACACTGATGAGGACGGAGACACTGATGAGGAATCAGATCACAGACAGTTGGAGTCTCCACATCTGACCAGACGTCAGAGACTCTTCGGTGTCTCAGCAGAACAAGAAGAGAAACAACCTTCTACTGGGAACACTGGTCCATGGACACTGGTCCATGATCACTGGTCCATGATCACTGGTCCATGAACACTGGTCCATGAACACTGGTCCATGGACACTGGTCCACGAAGACTGGTCCATGGACACTGGTCCACGAAGACTGGTCCATGGACACTGGTCCATGAAGACTGGTCCATGGACATTGGTCCATGAAGACTGGTCCATGATCACTGGTCCATGAAGACTGGTCCATGAACACTGGTCCAGTCTCCTCCTTCTGGTTATGCGTTTCTTGTCTCTGACTTTCTTCTGTTTCCTTAATGAAGTTGCTCCAGTTCGTTTCAAGTCTCCACCTGTGTCTCTGAAGCTCCCCCTGGGGGGCAGGGGAGGCAGTGCAGTGTTCAGCCTATATTTCAACATCAAAAGTTTCATATTTTGAAAGAAAAATCCATGGAGGATAAAATAAGAACTTTTATGGTCGATCACTTCTCATATCCAAGGCCAAAACTTCTCCCTGAGGATTTTATCAAGTGAAGGAGGAAAATTAATCCTGATTAATGAATAAAATAAAAGATCAGAGATTCATGGATGAATGGAAGGAACTGTAACTATTACTGTTACTGCTACTAACTATCAACTCTACCACTAGTAAAACTACTACTGTTCAATGGTCCTCTATCAGGTCCTCAGTCTGGAGGGAAAACATCAGGACAGGATCAAACACCTGAACCATGTGAACAGATGAACTTATTCTAGGATTCATTCATTCTCCTCCTCCTCCTCCTCCTCCTCTTCCTCCTGGTCTCAGGGGCAGTAGTCTCCTCCACTGCTCCATCCTGCAGCTCTCCTGTGGGTGGAGAGTCCACTGGAGGTTCTGTGGTTCTGGATGGACTACACTTTAGCAGCAGCGGCAGCCGCATTAACGCTGCTCCACCCTCAGGCTGAAGTTGGCGCAGGTCAAACGCGCCTTAATCAGCGGCCGTGGAGTCCGTTCTTGTCCAGCGGCCGTGCCAAGGTCAGCATTCCTCCACAGACCGTTGCCTGGTGGAACTTTTGTTCCTCACTTTCTGGAAACCTCGGCGGGGAAACGGAAGTCTATAGGAGCGGGACAGGAGACGGGCCAAGAAGACCGCGGGCCAAGAAGACCGCGGGCCAAGAAGACCCCGGGCCTCGGCAGTACGGTTCATATAGAGCTGTTCGGTTCGGTACGGTACGGGTCAGATGTGTCAGTAGCGTCAGTGACGGTGTCGGTGCGTCGTCTCTGCAGCTTCACTTCTATTAACCATCAATAAATGAAGAAGGACACACACACAGTGTGTGTGTGGGGGGGGCGGTGGTGACGTCACTCTGCGGCCTGACTTTAGCAGCCAATCAAACAAAGTTCACGTCAATGATCAAATCAATGAATTTAATTCTTTTAATCATTTCTGTAACTCATTCATCGATCACAGAGAAATCAGATGGAAATTATAAAATTATTCAAAGATCTTTTCAATTAAGCTTTGATTTATTTTTATTAGAATTATTTTATTTTAACACAATTTTGATATTTTTATTAAAATCACACACACACACCCACACACACCAGGCCCTGTGTCAGTCCAGGACACACACACCTCGGTCAATTCTCCCGCAGGCCGCTGAAGGCCACACACACACACACACACACACAACCTACAACCTACTGTTCTGCAAAAATTGTATTTTTTTTTCAAATTGCTTTACATTTTTAGAAATAGAAAATATTAAAAAAGGATGAAAAAAGTAAAAAATGCTTGTGACGCGTCTATAATAATAATATTCATATTATTATTATTATTAATATTTGACTGGATTTTCGTTTCATTTTTTTTACATTGCTTTTAAAATAAATAAAAAGTAAATTATGATTTATTATTCAACAGTTTCCTTATTCATTATTTTTTCCTACAAAACATTATTATTATTTTATTATTATTGTCAATGTATTTTCCCTCATTTGAAGGTTTGTTGTTTATGTGAAGGAAATAAAGTCCACGTGTCTGAGACTGAAGGAATAAAAACAAACACAAACGCACGTGTTTTTCATCATCATCGAGTTTCATGGAAAGAATCTGAACAATATTTACATCTTCACCGCAGTCACCGCGGGGCGGGTCAACAGGAGCCGCGGCTCCGGCCACAGTCCGTCCGTGGAGCTCTGGGGTCCGGGTGGGAGAGACGGGGGGGGACGGTGACCTGGAGCTACAGTTCTCACTCTGACCGCTCCTCTCTTGTCCAGGCCGGAGGTCAGTGGTGTCGAACCTTAGTTCCAGACCCGCTCTGCTGGATTAGATTAGATTAGATTAGATGAAATAATCTGAACCCTTCAGAGTGTCCCTCTGACCAGTTACTGGTCCTGGTCCTGGTCCTGGTCCTAGTCCTGGTCCTGGTACATTTTCAGCGTTGGTTCTTGTTCAGGCGGTCGTGACGTCATGTCTGGTGCAAATACAAATATTTTTAACTTCTTGGATGAAAAATCATTTTTATTTCCAATAACTGTGTTTATTCTGTAATATTTAATTTATAAAGACCTTAAAATATAATAAATGATAAATAAATCAATAGAAAGAATTATACATTATAAAAAATATTTTAAGATACAGAAAATAATAATATTGTCAACTTTAAATCCAGACTTTAACAAACAGCAGGACAACAGGAGTTAAAAACCCTTCAGAGATCATATCTTTATATTTAAATGTATATATATATCTGAATATTACAGAAGGTAATATTATATTACTGCATATTTGTTATATTTTATTATTTGAACTTTATGTGATATAAACTCCTAAGGATACATTGACCCCTGAGTTTTAGCTCCTCTCCATCTTCACTACATGTTCTATTGTTTCTCCTAAAAATGTTTAGGTCAGTGGACAGTGGACAGGTCACTGAAAGGACAAGACCGGAGGGTGAGCACAGGTGAAACTCCTCACCCTCCTCACCCTCCTGCCCTGATCTGCCCCTACAGCCGGTGAAGGCTATTAATCCCCCAGGTCCGCGCTTTACTCTGATTTAATTCCTCTAAAGCCCCAGCTGCTGCCCTTCCTGTCTGACTGTCTGACTGTCTGACTGTCTGACTGTCTGACTGTCTGTCTGTCTGTCTGTCTGCTCACTCACTCAGAGCGACAGCTTGTCACTTGCTCCAGGTTATTAATAATTCACCAGCTCCTGCGCGTGTTTGCGCTGCGCTTCTCCGGCCGCGGACACTGACGGGACACCGTCCGCGCGTCCTCGCCGCCGCCGCCGCCGCCGCCGCCGCCGCGTCCCTTCACCTGCACCTTTTGTTTTAGCATCGGGATCCACAGAGTGGGGGGAGAGAGAGCGAGAGACACAGAGAAGGAGGGAGAGAGACAACAACGAGGAGAAGAGAATTTCACCTTTTTCCTGACTGTGTCCCGTGTCCGTCCTTCTCACCGACTCCGCGCCGCACGCCGGGCTGCGCCGCCTGCGCACATTGAAGGAGCGAGGAGCAGGTGAAGGAGCAGCGAGGAGGAACCTCCACCTCAGACCGCGGACGGACGGACGGACGGACGGACGGAGGAGATCAACAGCTGATGTGGTGAGAGCGCGGAGCAGGGCGGCGCGGTGCGGCAGGGAGACTCACCGAGGGCGGCGCAGGAGCGCGTGTTGCACCGGAGCGGAGGGGAGAGAAAGTGGGTGAGGGTGACGGAGCGGCGGGGGAGACCCGGTCAGTGACACCGAACAGTCTTGTTATTATCCAGCAGCAGAACCGAACCGAACCCCCCGAACCTCCCTGTCTGTGGATTCTTCTTTCTCTTCCACCGAGGAGATCTGACCCCAGATCAGCGGATCCACGAACATGTTCCCCGGACTCTGGGCCGTGTGTTAGAGCGGCTTTGTTTCCGGTACCAGGCCCAGTCGAGCTGCTGTCTCACCCTCTCCCCGTCTGTCTGTCTGTCTGTCTCTCTCCACCACACTTTCTTTGGACGCCGAACTTTTGAGAGTGGAAAATGGTTCTGTGAGAGTCTTGGCTCGAGTCCCCGAACCACAATGGTACGTGCTGTGTAAACCAATCATTTTCTCATTACATTCAGTGACAGGAACCGAACATTCACTGCGCTTTCATCACACACACACACACACACACACACACACTGCAAAGGTTGCTAGTTTGAGTCTCCAGAGTGATGGTTCTCGACCCGTGGCTCCCGGTCCCTGCACTGACCTCACCTGAGAACAAGGTGTTGAACTAGGTTTCCCTCTAAGTTTGTGTGTTTGTTGTTGTTGTTGTTGTTGTTGTTGTTTCACTCTTCATCTCCACTCCGTCCCATCATGAAGCAGCAGATGATCTGACGTCACAGACGGTTGTTGATCTGCAGCTCAGAGACTTTTGGAGTTGGATCTCATTGATCATTTGTTCAAGTGAATATTTTAATATTCTCTCTGAGGCAGTGGTGGTTCAGGGGTGGAGGTGGGGAGGTGGGGGTCAACTACACCCCCCAGTCCCTCCAACCCTCCATCCAGCTGGTAATGCTAATTTTTTCTAAGTGTGGGTTGAAGTGACCACCAGCAGGAGGGTCCATGAGGGGCTGGTACGGTGGTGCAGTGTGTCCTGGGTGGTGTCCTGTGGTTGGTGGTAGTTCAGATGTTCACACAGAAGGTTGACTTCTGTTTCCAGAGTCAAACCAGATTCACACCAACAGTGAACGGTGTGAATGTGAAAGTCAATCAGTTGAATCCAAAATATAAACATGTCTTTTAGATTTAGTGCTCAAACTAAGGCCCGGGGGCCAGATGTGGTCAGTTTGTCTGAAAAGATTTTAGACATTTATCTTAGTGAATGACGTGAATTCTCCATCCGTCTGGTCCTGATCCGACACAAACTCAGTTGAACTGGAGTCGATCTATGGACAGTGTCACAGAGTCTGGAGACCCTGGACCAAGACCTTCTCAGCAGCCACACGTCCCAGCAGCCCCTGAACGCAGCACTGAGAAGTTTGAGAGTGGAACGTGTCCTTCTCCTCAGAACCGTCAGCTCCAACATCCTCCACTGGAGATAAACTCCTCAGCTCTTGGCAGCAGTGAGGGTTGAAGTCAGAACCTCCCACGTTCACAAACTCCACCACCAAACTTATTTACGCAGCAATATGGCAGATTATTAGTGTGAATAATTATTTGTCTGCTGATGTGGCAGCTGCCCAAGAAAATGATACAGATTCAGGACGGTCCTCACATGGGATTATCTCCAGAGACTCCAGCAGCACACCCACCTCACGAAGACACGCAAGTGGGGACCGTGGAGCGCGGCTCTGCCAGTTCTAATGATTTTTTTTTAAAGTTCCGTGTCAGTTTAGTGGAAAAGCACGAGAGGCATCTGTCAATCAGCATAAGGCTCGGGACGCTGCCCCCGGAGGCTGAACTTATGACACACTTCCCCACTTTGGAAGATGGATGATTTGTTTTAATCTCATTTATATATAATGTGTAACTATAAGAGTTGAAGGTGTTTTTTTTTTTTTATGATCCGATCCACAGCAGAGGCTCCTCAGTCTATAACATAGATACACACACATATATATAAATATAATAATTCTTATCAAAAATAGTTTCTAAAACATCAATTATAAGAATGGGTTCATTATCTGTGAGACTTCAGACTCAGACAGAATCTTCATCTCCAGCCTGTGTTGAATCAGATGTCAGACGGTCCTGGTATTTATCGACACCTAGAGGCCACTGGTGGTATCAGGGCCTTGGTTGCTGGTTCAATGGCCAAAGGGATGTGTGTGTGTGTGTGTGTGTGTCTGCCTCGCCACGATCAGACAAGTGCTTTTCCAGTTCCCGTCTGATCCCTGTTGGCTGGAGCTGCGATGATGTCATGGCTCACTGTATACAGAACCTTCCACTACGATGTTTGTCCTGGAAGAAGGCGTCGGCCTCGGGCCAGCCGGGACAGCGTGTGATAATTAGAGGCGTGCACGTGCCTGGCCTGGTGGTGAGCGTGCACGTGTGAGCGGAGATGTCACTGTTTTAAACTCGGAGATGTTTTTATTGACTCTGTTGACGGTTTACCATCGTCCACACACAGAGAGATGAGGACATAGTCCCCTGGACTCCTGCTCTACTTTCCTGAAGTTGAGGAGACTCAGGAGGCAGGAGAAGGTTTGGAGGAGAGAGAGAGAGAGAATTGAAGCAGCAGATGCAGGACTGGAGTTCCCTCCGTGGAGAAAAGCTTTCCTTCAGACTTCCTGCTAGAGTTCACCTGAGAACCTGGTCAGGGTGAAGACGTTCAGTCTGTCTTACGTCCAACTCTTAACAGAACTTTTTTTCCTCATGGACCTCAGTGAAGGCAGCTGAGCTCACGTTTGTCCGTGTCACCGGTGTCTGATGGTAATTCTTAGTAGTCAGTGTCTGAGGAGCTGATTTTGTCCAAACTCTTCATTTCTAATTCTGTTATAATCCTCAAATATTCAATTATTCATCCAAACAAACCACTGAGGGTGAATCATTAAAAGCTGCAATGCTGCCATCTAGTGACTTTTACTTAGGATACAGTCGTTTTTCCCCAAAACTAATTTAAGTTCCGCAACATTTGACAAAGCCCAGACACAGGGACGTCAGCCTTTCATCGTCAGAGGAAAAAAACCAATGACAATTCTTCCAGATGTGACGTAATATTCTCATGTCGGTCCAACAGGATCCAAAAGGTTTATGTTTAAAAAGTATTAGCCGCTCACTGTGGTCACATGATGTGAGTCGACAGCAAGTCGATGAAATATTTTATGAAAAAATTACAAAAATTCTCAATTCTTGAAAAACTTTCAATTCTCATGAGCGACAGGAAGTGATGCTGCGACCGATCACCTGACCTTCTTATCCCCCGCCCACGTCCTGCCCCCCTGTGGTGATGTGGTGCGGCTGTGACCCAGTGGTTTCAGTTGAGAGTTAATTTAGTCGGTGTTTGTATCTGTTTCCTCCTGCGTGGATTCAGGGGAAGAAATGACAACAACAACAATAGAACTATTTTCATCTCATCTGTCGACTCTTAATGAGGAATTACAGCCAATAGCATTATTCATTACACAGCGCCCCCTAATAATCACTGAAACAATATTAACATATTTGTTGAAATTTTCAACACTTTTTTTCTGCTTTTCTCCCAAAAAAAAAAAAAAAACCTGGTTTAGCATTTTTAATGACCTGGCATCGGAACGCACGGAGCCGAGTCGAGGGCTGAGAAAGAACCAGTGGCGAGCCCCAGAAACATGAAGAAATCCCTGAGAACACACACACACACACACACACACACACACTCTCTGGGTGCTCTAATTACCGCCTCCCCCGCTCCTGTCTCTTATTCCTCTCCTCCTGAGATGCAGGTGTAAAATATCACATTTTTCCAGCGTTCCTCCCTGAGGTGCTGCTGGCTCGGACTCACACCACGTAAATTTCCTTCCCTTTCATATTCATATTCCTCACAGATTTTTTTTCTTCTTCCACTTTCTACAAACAAGTTCCCCCTCCCATCCCTGCACCCCCCACCCCCCACTTTGATGTGCTCGCCACATGTGCACAGGTTTGTTGGCTTGTTAGGAGGTGAAGAATGAGGATACGATTATGGCGGAAGGAGGAGCTGGAGGAGGACGTAGCCTTAACCACGGCTGCGTCGACTCAATCAGGAGAGGGTTCTGCCACAGGGTGGCACAGTGGATAAAGCTTCTGCCTTACATTCTGGATTTATTTATTCATCCATACAAACCACTGTATAAGGATAATAAATGAGTTAGTGAGCTGCAATGCTGCCCTCTAGTGACTTTCACTCTCAGTCAATTTATTGGTATATCTGTAAGAACTGTTACCGATGTGATTGGTCGATTGATAACCCAATAAGGCAATAGCTATGTTTGGAAAAAGTCACTAGATGGCAGCAATTAGGTGTTTTTTCCAGATAATCAACCTATGTTGGTATTGGTCGACATGGGAATCAGTGTTTGGACAATACAGGCCTGTTGGAAGTTGAAGAGTCATAAACAAACTTGAAAAGGGAAAAATAAAAAGTCGGAAACTGTAGATGAATGAGTTTCTTTGTTACGAACAGAAGTAGCAACGTTTCCAACATGAACAGGGTTGGAATCCTGGTTGGACGGTGAAGGTCCCTAAACTTGGACTCGACCAGAAAGACAAGGGTCGGGGGTGAGGGTCATGTTTCTGGAGCTCTGGCTTCTTCTCCAACTTCTCCTCCGTCCTGGTGAACGTCTGGAAATGTTAGACGTGTTGGTTCTGTGCAGATAAAACGGGGAAATGTACGAGAGCTGATGAACTCTAGATGATGAACGGTTTCCCGACCCAGAAGGAACCTTATCTTGGACCACAGCCGTGGTCCAGTCAGATAGTCATCAAGGTGACAGCGGGTCCAGAACTTGTCCTCTGACCAGAAGTATCTGAGAACACGATAAGTGCGTGGAGAAGAGCGGAGCTGCCAGAAAACCAAAACAGTGACGGCGTGAAGCCCATAATTACTGAGTGGAGCTGCAGAGTCAGGAGGATTCGCTGCGGTTCATCAGCGCCGCTGGCCCCGCCCACATTTGACCGGGGCTTCATAAAAATAGATGAAAGGATTTTTCTTCTTCTGTCATCGGACGCTCGTTGGACACGTAGAGGTGACCCAGAGTCCAGGACTGACCCAGAGTCCAGGACTGACCCAGAGTCCAGGACTGACCCAGAGTCCAGGACTGACCCAGAGTCCAGGACTGACCCAGAGTCCAGGACTGACCCAGAGTCCAGGACTGACCCAGAGTCCAGGACTGACCCAGAGTCCAGGACTGACCCAGAGTCCAGGACTGACCCAGAGTCCAGGACTGACCCAGAGTCCAGGACTGACCCAGAGTCCAGGACTGACCCAGAGTCCAGGACTGACCCAGAGTCCAGGACTGACCCAGACCTGGTCAACCTTCTCTCCGCTGTGTCAGCAACGGATCATCAACCATCAGCAACATTAATCACTTCTTCCAATGCATTAATTACATACAGCTGAGCAACAACCAATGTATGTAATTGATACCAGGCTGTAGAAGCAGCGCAGCGTCAAGCTAACCCACATCAAACTCACCACATCTCCAAACTCCAAACTGGTCTGGACTGGGATCGTGTATCGTCTATGATCTGGTGACACGATATGTATCGTGACACGTGAGCCGCGATTCACAGTGTGATGAGTTTTTGTAGAACAACATATTGAACAAATGACATAAATTCACTGTCAGAAGAAGCAGAGTGGGCCGCGAACCACCAGTTGAATCTGTCCCACAGCGTCTGCTCTGTGGTTCTCTGCTAATTCTCCTTTAAGAATGAAAACTGAAAAGCATTTCTCACTGATACATTAGTCATGGAATAAATAAAACAGAGAAGTGTATTTTTATATTTCATTATTTATTTTATCTCTAAGTCTTGAAGCTCCATCAGAACTTGACTTGGACAGAGTGTTTTCAGAGGAGGAGTCCTCTGAGTGTCCTCCTCTGAAAGCGTTCATTCAAAATATAAATCCACATTTGTGTGCTTTGGTTCCAGTTGTTGTCGTTGTCGTTGTCGTTGTCGTTGTCGTTGTTGTTGTTGTTGTTGTTGTTGAGCGTCCGTTAATCTCCCACCGATAATTGACTCATTTTTGTTTCTCTTATCTGGTGCTTTGATCGATACCAGGAACATATCAGGTGTCACCTCCACCCATGGGACCAAAACATCTTCAAAGGGCGGTGCTGATTGGTTGGAGCGGCTCCTCTCTCTGACACTCATCCTCTAAACAAACTTTCTTCTCCGCTTCTATTAACAGATTAACTTAATCCTCCTTCAATCCTAACAAACGTGACAGAGCCAACGGAGGAACCAGGAGAACTTCCTCTGATCCACCGTGGGATTATGACTCACTTTCATATTTCTGAAAAAAGGCCAAGAAAGATTTAATAAATCAACCAAATCAGTCAAACTGAGGAGAACAACTTGATCCAACTTGACCTTGACAGCACAGCAAACTACAAACATGGAGGTCAGGGTCAAGGTCAGTAGGTTGTGGCTTCATCCTGACCTTTAACCTGTTGCATCTTGGTAACTGACCCCAGTTCAGCTGAGAACTTTCCCAGAAGGTGGATTTGAGGCTGGTTCAAATGGTTGATGTTCCTGTGCAGGTCAGGGTTAATGACTGACTGTTGTCTGTGATGTTGGACTGAACCAGATCTGAACCAGATCTGAACCAGATCTGAACCAGATCTGAACCAGATCTGAACCAGATCTGAACCAGATCTGAACCAGATCTTCAGTTCTGGTCTCCGTACCAGAACTTTTCATTTATGAACCTTCATGTGAGGCGTAAATATTTTGTTCTAATCCAGTTTGAAGCGGAGAAATGAACACATTGTGCGTCTGGTTGGTGTCAGTCTGGAGGCTGTTGTCGACACCTCTCTCCTCCAACTTTACTGACGGAGATAAACACATCCTTCACGTGCACCGCGCAGTTAGAGATCCCGGGCCGCCTGACAGGGGCGCTGTTTAGTGGGAGCCATGGTTTTCCTCCAGCGTTTCCTCCACATCAATGATGACAGGCGGAGGCCGTGTGTTTTCTCAGTCGCTCGGACGACTTGAGTTCTAACCCGTGGACTGGGTTGACCAAGTTACGTTCTCAACAAACTAATGTTCGTCTCAGGTTGGCGGTGCGGGGCCTGAGCCGCAGACTCTGAGTCACATGACGCCGGGCCGTGTTTCGCTCCTTCCTGTGCTGCAGCGAGCTGAGCTGAAACCTCTCATTCTGAAGGATATGAATAGTCTGTGTCTGCAGCCGCAGCTCCGTCTGCTCCTTATTATAGAGCCGCGTGTTTATGCATGTGTCTGTGCATGTATTTGTTCAATACACTCGCCCTGCCGTGTGTGTGTGTGTGTGTGTGTGTGTGTGTGTGTGTGTGTGCATATGTAAATACTTAACTAATCTAATGTCTGTTTGAGTTCGGATAAAGAGCTGTTTACCTCACATGCCACTTTAAATAGTATAACTTTACATTTAGCTGCTGGCCAGGGCGGCCATGTTTGTTCCTGTTTTGAGGCCGCGTTTGTTTTCATTTAAGGTATGAGCAGAACATCAGAACATCAGAACATCAGAACATCAGAACATCAGAACAGTTGATTTTTGTCAAAAGTGTCAAACCTTTCAGAGAACTCTGCTTCTCTTTGATTCTTCGCGGCTCTTTTTATTAACGTGGACATTTTTATTTGTCAGAACGGAAAAAAGAAAGATTTTTTTAGTACGTTAGTCACGGTCCGATCCGATCTGACAGAACCACCGGCCGTCCCTTCTGGCCCGGTCTGTGCAGAACTGAGTCCACAGCAGAAGTGCTGGTCCATTCAGACTCCAGGTCCTGCCACTTCGTCCCACTGCATACAAATGAACTGCAGTGAATAGAAACAAACACTTGAGCGGCGGTTCTCTGCCGCGGCTCAGGGGCCTGAGCGAGGACGGAGCCACGGTGTCCACGGTGTCCACGGTGACCACGCACGGGAAATGGATTGGTGCTGCAGCTCTGACAGTTCCACAGTTGGGTGGCGCCGACTGGCAGGGCCGAGCCTCGGGCCTGGGCGGCATATGGACCCAGACGAGCCGTGCACACCGTCCAGCACGTGCATGTGCATGTGTGCAGAATTTCAATGAAACATTTGTCTTGAGCTGTAAAGGAAAGAAACACATGAGTCTGACATAAAAATTCTTTATGATTCTGATGAAGAAATGTTCTTTAGAAAAGTCAATATATCAACGTGACTTTATATATATATATATATATATATATATAAATATATCATGTCCATGTCCCAGTATTACCATATTAAATACCAGGTGTATGTCAGATTTTTGACAGTACACACCCCTAATGGTCAGTGATGTAAATGCATTTGAAAATACATCCCTCTCTGGTTCCCCCTGCAGGATCTTCCTGGTGCAGCGACCAAAGAGTCGTGAAATATTCTGTCAGAAGTGAAAGTTTCTTCACCTCGTACTTTTTTATTGCAGCGTACTTGAGACGTGTCAAGAGTTTCTTTATTGGATATCAAAGTTGAACCAATCAGATCAACCCTCTCCTTCCTCTCCTTCCTCTCCTCCATCTTCAGGCCACCGAGAGCTTCCTGGTGAACGACGAGCCGCCCCGAGGCCCCGGGATGGCGGAGTGCTTCGTGGTCTCTGATTCGTACAGAGTACGTACAGCATGAATGATTATTTGGACTCATTTCCCTCTCGACTCCATGTGTTGGTCCTAAACGTGTTATTTGAGTCATCACTCATTACTGTGACTGACAGTCTGTTTTCATGCTGGTGGTAATTGTAGCACAATCATAATGTCATTCACAGCTCCCTCTACTCAGCTGCAAACCATTACAATCATTATTTCCACAGGCACGTCGAAGAAAAAAGAAGGAGCCGAGGAGGGAGGGAGGGAGGGAGGGCGGGCGAGAGGGGCCGGGGAAGCAGGGGGCGCCGCAGCTTCACCCGAGCACGCTCGTGAGAGTGAAAATGATGACAATAATGTGCAGCGCGTTGAGTTGAGGCAAAAAAACTAAAGGGTTAACGGAGAGTTAGAAAGTGAGCGAGCTGGGTTTTTGATGGGGGGCAGGAGGGTGGTGCGGGGGGAGGAGGGTGGTGGTGCGGGGGGAGGAGGGTGGTGCGGGGGGCGTCCACTCAGAGAGTGAGCTGGATTTACAACATTCAACGTGATAAAAAATGGTAATAAAAACCAGGAGGTGGAGAAGAGAAGGAGCTGAGGGAGGAGGTGCAGGAGGTGGAGGAGGTGGGGGGAGTCAGTGGATGACTGAAAAATGTGATTGCTAATGAGGAGGGAGCCAGTTTTCTGGGCTGCACGCTCTTTTGTTTCCCCGAGTTAAGACTTTTGCCAAGTCTTGCTCAGGATCTGGGCTGCTGCACTGGATCGTGTGTCTCGAGGGGAGGGGTGGGTGGTGGGGGAGGAGGGCAGGGGTATTGGGAGTGAGGGGGGAGGTGGGTGAGGGGGGCAGAAATGAACCATTATGGCTGTAATTGAGCAGCGTTCAGTAACTTG
The DNA here is from genome assembly GCA_016785265.1 of Paraplagusia blochii. Taxonomy (NCBI): domain Eukaryota; kingdom Metazoa; phylum Chordata; class Actinopteri; order Pleuronectiformes; family Cynoglossidae; genus Paraplagusia; species Paraplagusia blochii. Next base: position 90,671 of record JAFBJS010000332.1, on the reverse strand, counting down.
TATAAGGAAGAGGGGAGGGGGGGTGGAGGGGGTTCAACTCCACCTCCACCTCCACCTTCTCTCCAGGTGGTCCGCTCTTACATCACAGCTCCACCCTCCCTCTGTGTTCAAGTTTACAGACGCCGTCGTCCCTCGTCCTCAGTAGACATGAGCTCTGTATGAACCCTGGTCCCTGGTACGTGTCCCTGGTACTACTGTCCCTGGTACCTGTCCCTGGTACCTGTCCCTGGTACTACTGTCCCTGGTACCTGTCCCTGGTACCTGTCCCTGGTACTACCGTCCACCTGGGTTTTTGGGAGTTGTTCCTCAGTCGGTGCGAGGGTCTGTAAGGTCAGGGGTCATTGTCTGTTTTAACTGTGTGTAAAGGGCCCTAAGAGTCCCGTACTCTGAATACATGGAGTTGAGTTGAGTTGAGTACTAGTAGTACTAGTCCCTGGTACTAATCCATCGGTGGTTTCCAAAGTGTGGTGCGCCCCCCCCAGGTGGTCGAGTGCTACTGGACATAACAATGTGAATGATTTTGAATTCAGCCTGGGTCGTTTCTATTCCTCTAAGAAAAGTTCAGTTTCAACATGGGGGCGGCGTAAGTGAGGTGTCGCCGACCACAGGGGGCGCTGTAGCACATTATCAGAAAAAAAAGTAAACCAATTAAGAAGCTGTCTTTGAAGTGCGCTGTGACACCTGCGTCTGAAACCTCCGCCCAGTGTCACGTCTTCAAAGGAAAGAAAGGAGAGCAGTGAGAACAAAGATGAAGTGAAGATCAATTCATATCTGCATCAAAAACAACAACAACACAAAAAAACCACTGAAGCGAAACCAGTAATTGCACTTTTTGTGCCAAGCTGAAATTGTAGAATGTAGAAAGTATGTCATCATTAGCCCGTTTGCCAGCAGCAGTAAATGAACGACACCCAGCGTCTCCGTCATAAACGCTCGGCACAAACAAACGCCCGTCGTCGGCGTTCATGGGAATTCTTTTAATACGCGCGGCAGCGACGGGAGCCGTTGGAGCTGCAGCTCCGACGCTGCCAAATGTGTTTATTAAACACAAAGATTCCTATTACTGATACGGAGGAACATTCGGATTCAAACTTCCTTTTGGGCAAAGAAATAATTAGAAAAATTCTGCCGTTAATAAACACAAGACGAAGCCGAGGACGCCACGTGTCCTAAATCCCAAAGTTTGTCCCACTTCGTTATGCGGTTTCTTTAAATCTCCCAACCAGTCCGGTCGTCTCCGTCTGTCAGTAAATCCAGCAGAAGGATTCCTCCGTCTCTCACGGCACTTGAACCAATCGGCGGCCGGGCCCTCGCTCCGGCGCTCACCGGTTCAGGCTGTTTGTTGGTGAATAAAAGCCTCTTAAACAAACGTGACACAGGGAGGAGACGAGGGAATGTTAGCAGCAGGAAGACGCTGGAGCGCCGCCAACACTCAGACAAAGGACAGAATCGCTGACGGCAGCTCCAACGTATTTATGTTTTTAAAACTCTGACAAGGAACGTGAAGATCCGTGTCTTCCAAAAAGAACACGCTGCTGCCAGACGAGGGGGGGGGACGCAGGATTCTCTCTGGGCTGGCAAATAGTTTTACGACTCTGGCGCCGGACACTTGATGTTTTTAGGAAGTTTCTCCGTCCGTCCATGCGTCCATCCGTCCTTCCTCCTCGGGACGCCTCCAGGAAAGTTCTTCAAATAAACCTTTGCTCGGCCTTTGGTTCGACGGGCGGGAACCATTTAAGGACAGAGGTTAAAGGTTCTCGGGGTTTCCTACGCTGCTGCAAAAACTTCCACAGCGCTGCAGCAGAGGGCGCCAGCGCTGCGATAAAGGCCGTACATTTGATAAAAAGTTGTGCATCTGTTTTTGAGGCAGCGGGGAGTCGTACTACAAACCTCGAAACCTTAAATCAAACTTAATAAAACTTTTTTTTTGGCCCTGATCCTTTGAATCTGTCACATCTGTCAAATCTGTCACCGTGGGACGTTCACCGCACTGGGTGAACTGGTCCAACAGCCCGGCCCCGCCCTTGGTCTGCAGCAGGGGAGGGACAGTGGAGACATGGGTAGAAGAATGATCCTAGAGATGGAGCTACCAGGTAGGAGACAAAGAGGAGAAACCAACTTTAGTCTCCACCCTTCTTGGAGACAAAGTCAAAGAATCTGACAGAGAAAGAAAAACTGCTGTTCTCTTTAATTAGGGCCTTGTTGCCATGGAGACAATGGTCCATTTTCACTGACCCAGTGAAGCAGAGGACAGCAGCAGTAGGGGACTCGTGCGTCGCCGTTTGGGCGTCCACCAACCAGGAGCAGGACAGCTCCTGCGTCTGAGGTTCGAGGCCCAGGTTTGATCCTGTTGAGAACCAGTGACCTCAGTGACCTCAGTCACCTGACCACCATGGGACACGGCGTCATCACTGGTTGCGGTTTGTTTTCTGTGCAGCTGCAGGTCCAGGCTGGCGTCGTCGCCACCGTGTTGGCACGGGCGGCGTGCAGCAGCGGTTGATTTTGTAAACATGTATATTTTTAAGCGTGTGAAAAAGCGGAGCCGCAGCAGCAGCAGAACCAGAACCAGAACATATGGTTCTACCATGTGTGGGTTAATGAGAGATTTACTCACACAGACCACGACACGTGAGGCTGCTTTAAGGACAGCGGTGTCTGCGTCCACTCCATAAAGGAGGCAGGGTTCTGTTCCCGACCCGACCCGACCCGACCCGACCGTCCCTCTAACCTCTCTGAGGCTGGTGCTGCGTTTAATGACTCCCGCCACCGGACAGAGCTGGAAACAAAGACAGCCCTTAAACACGTCGTGACCTGATGACGGCGCCACCTGCCACAAGGTGCACGTCGGTGCCAGTGTGTCACGTGCACGGGCCCGTGGCCTCGGGTCGGCCATGTGACCCGGGGTGAGGCTTTGCGGTGTGAATGCAGGAGCGGTCGGCTCCATAAATCTGTGGGACTCCGACGTCGGGCGGAGAAGTTTCAGCTCCGCTACTTCACAATGACTTCACTCCCACCCGAATTCCCAGAGCACCGCAGCCAGGAGGCGCTCCAAGAGCTGCGTCTGAAGACACTCGTGTGACATGTTTATCACTGGCTGCTGAGCTTCTCTGCTCCTCCTGGTGCTGCTCCGCTCTGTGATTACACGTCTGTCCTCAGTGTTTGCTGGTTTTCTCCTTCACTGTTTGGCTTGGCTTCACTTCACTGGGGTTCTGGGCTCCAGTTGTGGTTCGGCCCGGGTCAAATATGGGTCAGCAAATAAATAGACTCACTTTCTTGGCCCTGATGAGATAATGTTCTAATCCTGAGGCCGATAGGAACTCGTTAGCGTCCGCACTTCAGTCTCTGGTTGGGTTTCTTTCTGTCACATGACAGACGTACGTGTTCAGACCCGGACGTGGAGCTCCGTGATTGGTCACAGCTCTGATTGGCTCTAATTATCTGGAGTCCATCTTGTTTTGGTGTCAACACCACTGTCTCCTGAGGGAATTTTTATTTTTTTACTTTTCCCTCCCCGGTGACGACCCGGTTCTGACCTGGTTTTTGATGCAGAGACGTTCACTGTCAGAGAAAGAAAATCCTAAAAAATCAACAGCCGACATTCCAGTCCATTTTTTTACACAAACATTCCAAACGCCTCCAACCTGCAATCAGAATAATTGCTCATTAATCAAGTAGGTAAATAACAGTGTTATTGTTGCAGCTGTAATGTGTGGTAATGACTGTTGCTGCAGCAGAGCAGGAGACGATGATGATGAGGGTCAGTGAAGGCAACACCAGAGCCAGAGGTTTCCCTGCTCTTCCTCGGCAACTCGGACGCTTTTACAGAAACATTTATTGAGGGAGTCAGTAAACGCACCACGCAGAAAGGTTCCTGTGATTTTAAAAACTTTGGTGATTTAGTTTGCATGTAGATGAGGTGTCAGTGAACGCATCATGTAGACAAACACTAGTGTTTGGAGCAAAGATCTCTGGGAAAACAACATGACTGTGACGTTTGTATCTGTTTATGGTGTCAGTGAACACACCACAGACTGTGGCTCTTTACAATTATTTTAATACAATATGACAGAAAATACTTTCTACCAGACGGTCCGTGAACACATCACCGTCAAAGTCTTTTTTTGACCTGATGAAACAGTTTTTTAGTTTTTCTATCTTTATCACTGAGCGACAACTGTGTCCGTGAACACATCATAGAGACTCGTCCGTTCAGAAAAATAATGTATCAAATAGAAAATTAATTGAGGAGAATGACGGGGTTTTTTAAGGTCAAACTAGGATGATTTTTTAAGGAGTCCGTGAACGCGTCATGGAATCCTGTTGTATTTATTTAAAAAAATACCCAACAACTTCTTCAAATAAAGAAGATGCATCTTCTCCTAACGAAGCTCTGATGAAGCTCCTTCAACTGCTCACTCTTCAGTCTTCAACCGGTTAAAGACGAGTCGGAAAAAAAACCGCCGCAAAAGTCACATCTGACCGAGAAACTCATCTGAACGAACCGTGTTTGGAGGCTTTTACTGCGGAGAGGAGAGAGCGAAGTCAAGGCTCAAGTCCTCGAGGAGGAGGTGGTGGAGGAGGAGGTGGAGGAGGAGAAGGGGGAGACAAAGTTTTTTCCCTCAAAGTTTGTGCAAGCTTTCACTTTCTAGGCGGGGTTAGAGTCAGGCTGCAGCAGCGGCAGCAGCATGGAGTGAGACAAACAGGACGGCGAGCGACTGCCATGCAGCACGGCGCCGAGCTGCCCTCCAACCCGAACACACCGAGCCGAACCCGCCGAGCCGAACCGCCTCTGCCCTCCTCCTCCTGCGCCGACCCGCACCATGTACTCCCCGTACTGCCTGACACAGGTAACCTCCGCCGCCGCCACCGCCGCCGCTTCCTCTCCGCTGACGGGCGGCGGGAGCGGAGCGGCGTGGACCGCTCTCTCTCCCTGTCTTCCTCCGTCTCTCTCTCTGTCTCTCTGTCTCTCTCTCTCTGTCTGTCTCTTCCATAGTTCGTCTGTTTGTCACAGTGTTTGCGCGCGCGCGCGCTCCGGTGAGTGTGACCCCGCCGTGTTCGTCCACGACGCTCGTCCCCTTCACCGAGCGCGTCTCCGTCGCAGGAAAGTTTTTTTTTTTTTTTTTTATCTCTGACCTGAGGTTTTTACCGCGCACATGGTTTTAGAGAGAAAATGGCGGGAGTGCTGTATGTATTTGATATTAGGAAAGAGGAGGAAGAGGAGGAAGAGGAGGAGGGGCAGGAGGAGGAGGAGGAGGAGGAGGTGTGAGGGAATTGACAGGAGCGCGGGGCTCAGAGTGTGTGTGTGTGTGTGTGTGTGTGTGTGTGTGTGCGCTCGGCCTTCACCTCAGTCCTTCTCATTTATCTGGATATTTTCTCCTCTGAATATTTAACAATCCATTCGTCATCACGTGGCAAAAATCAGGAAAAACAAATTATTAATCGAAACAAAAAAAAAAAATTACCGCCAAAAATTAATATTATGAAATAAATACAAAGTAATATATTAAAATAATAATTAAAATAATAATTTATACATTAAGACAAAACCGAATAAAAAAATCCGACGTCATTAAACTACTTGAATGTATCGATCATCGGTTAATCAAATAAACTCGGCGCAGTATCATCATCATCAGCAGCAGCAGTCATAGTACTAGTTACAGTACTAGTTATAGTTATAGTAGTAGTAATGTTTTCTGTTCCCAGAATGAAACCGTTTAAAAACAGCGGGATTTTTATCCTAGTTTTTTTTTTTTTTTAACCTGTGAATAATCGCTGAGTTGGTTGATTATCCTTAACCGTAGGTTAGTTGTTAATCCTAGGTTTCATTGATGAGTTTCCGCCACAGTCACCTGAAAACCTGTGATTTGTGGTTGGAACCAGGACCGTCGTGATCCGGACTTTCCAGTTCTTTATTCACCGACTGACTCGTCAATTAGGAACCGACACTGATTAATCGTCTGATTATTCGGTTTTATGAGCTGCAGCTGTGAGTGTGTGTGTGTGTGTCTGTGTGTGTAAATTCACTGCACCGTTTTTTTTTCCATAATTTTTTATTTTATTTTTTGTTTAGATTATTATTTATTTTTCCTGCGGTGTGGAAATGTCCTACGGTCTGTGAAGTGAACAGAAACTTCACATTTTATGATGTTTCAATAATTTAGAGAAAGAGTTTTTTGATCAAAAGTCATTTCTTGACGTGCGATTAAAAGAATTACATCTAGAAAAAAAATCAAAAAAGGGAAAATATTTGCTCTATTCTGTTGCTTTGTATTTTATTTTATATTTGTCACAGATGCAGGTGGAGAGAAGCTGCAGTTTTTTTAAATGTAGTTTCAGTGAATTCTTTAAATTTCAGACGGATCCAAGTCATAGATTTAAAAGATATTTTTATTTAATTGTTTGAGCCTCAAAAAAAAAAAAAAAATATATAAAAGAAAAGAATTTCTTTGTGAATGAAAATGCAGGGAGTTTATCAGCTGTGGAAAAATAGAATCTAAGACTTGGAACAAAAGATTTATCGACGGGAATGTCATCAGTGGGTTTGACAGGAAAAATAATAAAAATCATTTAAAAAAAATATATACAAACAAAATGAAACCTTTTTCTGTCCTGCTCTCTGATTGGCTGAGCTTTAATCTTCAGTTGATGGTGTTTGATCTTTTTAAACCTATTTACTGAGAGTGAAGCCGAGCTTTTTTCAACACATTATTATCCTCATCTTCAGTTTCCAGCTGGGTTTTATTTTGTGAATATTTAAAAGCACAACGTGTTCCTGCAGAGTGTGGGTAAAAATGCGGCTCTGGCTCATTTTCATTCCTGCTCCTCGTTGGCGACTGGCTTCACACCTGCAGCGTTGGCTGATCTTATCGCAGCCAACACGGATGTGACTCCTGATAAATGTCAGATGTTTTTTTTTCTCTGATAATTTACTGGCCTTTATTAAAACTTCATCTCGTCGCCGGTGGCCAAACGCCACGTTTATCATTCGATATCTGCACAGACAGTGCAGGAGAAGCCGCTCTTCTTCAGAAGACCTGGATCTCTGCTCCACACAGCTGTGGATCACAGCTGCACTCGGGAGTGTTCAGGCTGCAGAACCCGACATGTCGGGCTGCACGCCGAGGAGGTCTGATCACACCAGCCTCAGAACTTCTCCTCACCTGAAGAACCCGGGAACCTCAGGCCTAGCCTGGAGGTTCTTCACGTACCGTGGGGCTCTGCAGGTTTTCGGGTTCTGTCCTCAAGGTTCTTTATGTTCCATGGAACTGTCCAGAACCCTGGACGTTCTCCTGCAGCAGCCCAGTGGCAGCAGACCTGTTTGTCCCCGCAGACAGTTGGTTCTGAAGTCTGAAGGTTTATGGACGGGCCCTCGTCCTCCTGCCCTGTATCTCTGACAGCTGTCTTCTTCCTCTTCTTCCTCTTCTTCCTCTTCTTCTTCTTCTTCTTCATCAGTTGTCTCCTGACGGCCTCTAACAGTGAGACGAGTTTTTGTCCTTAACTCAGTGTTTTATTGAAAAGTCAATCAGAGGCTGCAGAGAGAGTTGACACAGGGTTGACTCAGGGGTCAGAGGGTGGAGATGACCACAGACAGAACAGACAGAACAGAGAGACAGAACCGACACACAGACAGACAGACAGACAGAACTAAGGCCGTCCCTGCCTCAGTAGGACAGTAGAGATAAAACAATCAGATGATTAATTTAAAAAGTTCTCACTTCACACACACACACACACACACACACACACACACACCAGGTTGCTCAACACTGACAGCCTCCAGACTTGTGCTGCAGGTCGGTGCAGATGGATTTTTAACCCTATCTTTGAAACAGAGACAGGATTAAACCGGATTAAAGTGGATTATTACAAACTCTGCTCAGGTTACAGATTAATTAACGGTGAAAAATATTTAAAAGAAAAAAAAACAGTTCTATTTAACATGCACTACAGGAACTGCTGGTGTGTGTGTTTAACTCACAAAACACACACACACACACACACACACAGTGTGTGACTTTATAACTGAACAGTTGTTGATCATGAAACTAATCCAGGACTGGTTAATAAATGGTTAATAAATGGTTAATAAATGGTTAATAAATGGTTAATGAGTGGTTATGAGTGGTTAGTAAGAATGCCTGGTCTGGTCCACTGATACCATGGGTCATGTGACCAGGACTGTGTCTTAGATCCTGATTGGTTGTTGGAATCACAAACTCAGACTATTTTGACCTCGGAGTCTGAACTGAAGAGTTGGAAAATATGGGAAAAGTTCATATGGGAGATTCCTAATTCCTGGATTACTGTTGGAGATGAAGGTGACGGGAATCCTGGAAGTGTGTGTGTGTGTGTGTGTGTGTGTGTGAGCAGTTTACTGTCCCTGCTCCTGGTCACCCTGCTGCCCATCATCATCATCATCATCATCATCATCATCCTCATTTCATTAACCCACTCCTGTCTTAATGTAACTTTTTATCCGTCCTCCACCTCCTGCTCCACCTCCACCTCCACCTCCAGTCTGTGCTGCTGCATCTTTTTTTTATAACCTTCTTCTTGATGAATATGAATTCAATTGTTTGCAGCCTTATTGTAGAGACTGTTTTAACTGATTCCTTCCCTCTGCCCCTCCGTTCTGCCCGCCTGCTCTGGACGCTGACCCCTGCTCTCCCTCTAAAGTATTACCCTTCTCACCTTCTAAACAATGCCTTAGTGGTAAGTCCCCTCAGAGCCTCGATACATCCATTCAACACCATCTGTCTGTCTGCCTGTCTGTCTGCCTGTCTGTCTCTCTGCCCGCCCGCCTGTCTGTCTGTCTGTCTGCCTGCCTGTCTGTCTGTCTGCCTGTATATATAAATATCTATATGAACACCCAGATGTAAATATTCCTTCCTTCTCTCTCCCTCTTTCTTGTGGTCTCCGCTGCGGGGGCCGCTCTCACTGACCTGCAGCTGCCTGGATTATTATAACTGCATGTGCGAGGAAACGGAAAATCTTACATTCTGTTCATGGTCTTCCAGAAAAAGCTGAACTTTTTTTCCGCCTCAGAATTTTTCTCGGCAGAAAATGATCTGAACAGACCTCACTTTTCAAACCTAGGGCTCAGCAGCAGCAGCAGCAACAGCAGCAGCAGCAGCAGCAGCAGCAGCATCAGCACTGATGCTGATGCTGCTGCTGCTGCTGCTCACGTGCATTTCCTGTAATGAACGTAGTGCGTTCACCAATTGCCGTGTGGTGTGAAAACCCTGACTGACGTCCGTTCAACTGCTGCAGCTTCACATCAGGCTGAAGGAGGAGAAATTGAACCCAGATCTTTTTACGCAGTGTTGCGTTCACGGTCATCGCTCTCAGCAGCGGCGGCGGAATCGCGCTGTTCGCTCTTAATTGCTGCTATAAGTCTCTGTGCAGACGTGCAGGTCAGTGAGGGTGTGTTACACTTTCACCACGTCATCCTAAATTGTTCCCAGGCTTCATCTCACACACACACACACACACACACACACACACATCGACTGTGGGTAAATGGATGTCATCAGTTTAGATCGGTTTGCATTGACACTTGTGTGTGTTTGGAGGGGGGTCGGGTGGAGGTGGTGGAGGACGGGGGTCTTTTTCTCTTCTGTCTCCGTCTTTTCTCAAGGCCTGGAAAAGGACTTGAACAGCTGTAGAGAAGATTAAAATCTGAAGAAGCTCAAACTGAACAAACAGAGAAGGTTCTGGATCTGTCTCCACACCAGAAGCTGCTGCTGCAGTGGGTTTGACCCCCGTCAGGTGGCGCTGCAGCTGAGTTAGAGCCCTCTGGGATGAGTTTTCTCACCAGGTCTGAGCTGAGCCGTTGATCGGGTCAGAACCAAACTGTTCACTGGGCCGTTCACCGGGTCAGATCCACTTCTAACTGAAAAGCAGGGTTTTTGTGGAAAAAAAAGTGCGTTCAGCCAATAAAGCACTCGTACTTTGGCCGTGAGACAGAAGAATGAACTCACGCTGCCTTTGACTGACAGCTGGGCCTGATCTATGGACCGGTCCTGGAACTGAGAGGGAGGGGAGACGGGGACAGGCAGGGAGACAGGCAGGGAGACAGGCAGGGAGCGCTGCTGATGAAACCGGAGTCACCGGTGAGTTGACGGTGCCTTCATCAGGGGACACCAGGAGGTCAGGACGGCAGACGGTGCCGAGGACAACGTGTTCCGTTTACTTATTCATCCTCCGCTGCGTCCTCCGGTGACAGAGCGGCTCACGTTCAGCCGAGACAGACGAGTGTCTCACGTCCACTGACTGATGCAGACATATGTTGTTGTTCCAGTCCCCGTTCTTCAGGTTCCATGGCTCCATATTTGCTCTCAGCCCCGGGAAAACGCTGCATTCTGGGGAATATTAGGAAAAATTACCGGCTTATCAAGGTCCCCGCCCCCCGTGTTGAACATCCCCGGTCCTGCTGCCAGCTGCTGACTGGGCGGGGGGCACTGGGTTTCAGCAGGAGAGAAATGACAGCAGATTTTTTATTTTCGTGAAATGAAATTGAGGAAGACGAAGAGGAGAGAGGAGCTGAGGAGAGGAGGTGAGGAGCTGAGGAGAGAGAGAGGAGCTGAGAGGGGAGAAGGTGAGGGGAGAGAGGAGAGGAGGTTGGAGTAGAATGGTTGGTTGGTGTTGGTTTGTGGTTTTTATCTAGAGCTGGAGATGAAGAATGATGAAGAACTGAGGAAGGAGGAGAGAGGAGAGAGGAGAGAGGAGTGATGTGATGAGCGGCTGCTGCTGCTGAGACTTTGTGTTGTTGTAGTTGTGTGTGTGTGTGTCTGTGTGTGTGTGTCGCTCCGTCTCCTCCTCCTCCTCCTCCTCCTCCTCATTTCTCCTCTGCTCATGTCACCTCTGGCATGGATTAGTCTTTGGCTCAGGTCTGGTGGTGCCCACGGCCCCAGTGCGGTTCTGCGGTGGCCGATATGTTGTGCCGTTGCCATGGTTACTGAGCACACAGCACTCTGGTGCTAAATTACATAATTGGACTGGAATATACAGAGGAACACAAAACACTGAGGGTGGAGGGGGAGACACGGGAGGGCAGGGTGGGAGGATGGTGGCTGAGGTGGAGATGGGTCAGGGTCAGGGTCAGGGTCAGGGTCAAGGTCTGGGTCTGAACCCAAAGCCAGACCATGGTGGAGCCTGATGGCAGCAGCAGCCTTCTGTGCTGGAGTTCTACTGTAGATCAAGGACAAACTAAGGCCCGGGGGCCAGATGTTGCCCGTCCATCTTAACCTGTGCAGATGATGTCTTTGTCTCTTTTTACCATGTCCCCGCAATGAGCACACTTTCCTTCTTCTCTGCTCCACCCACTCCAACTGTCCTCACCTCAGACCAGGTTCTCTCTGGTTCTGGAGATGTTGATCCAGAGCAACAGTGTTGATGTTGCTGCTGCTGCTGCTGTTGTTGCTGTTGCTGCTGTTGTTGCTGTTGCCCTCAGTTGTCACAGTCAATGTGTGACAGGTCGTCTGAGGATAAGGTGTTAGTGGTGACACACACACACATGTGGTGTTTAATGTGTACGACTGTGAAACAATGAGGCACAGTGTGTGTGTGTCTGTCTGTGTGTGTGAGGGTGTGGTTTTCAGTCCAGACCCCCCCTCCACCCCCCTCCACCCTCCTCCACCCCCCGGGCCTTTGTTATGATTTTATCGGAGAGTGTGAGGAATGTGTCCGACTGCAGCCAACCTTCCTGTCACTGCGTGATCACAGCAGTGCATGCTGGGATTGAAGTGAGACCTCTGACCTGAGGGACCTACTTCAAGTGCACTCCAGCTATTGGTGGTGCTCAAGCTTTGGGTGGAGACCCCAGTAATGGTGCTGTGAGGATGTGAGTCCTGAGGACAGAGAGGAGACCAAGTCCAACCAACCATACGTCTCAGCTGCTCTGTCTTCATGGACTCCAGGTCTGTCCAGAAGGTGGACCTTGGAGCTCCTGTGTGAGTCAGTGTCAGTCAGAACTCTGAGAAAAGACTGAGAAACATTTGGTCCTGACGTTGCTCTTCCTCATTGGCTCATCAACTCCTCACCTTCCCTGACAGCGGCCAATAGGATTCCTTTATTCCGTCTCTGACCTGTGACGTGCTCACAGCCTGGGACTGAGCGTGCTCCACGGGGCCTTGTTGTTGTTGCAGGTCGGCGGCGGCCCACTCAAGGTCACTGCAGTGTGGGTAATCTGGGCTGCTGGCTTGGCCCGTCTGTCTGTCTGTCTGTCTGTCTGTCTGTCTGTCTGACCTACATCTCACTGCTGCAGCTAAATATATACAGCAGAGGCTTCATTACCAGGTTCCAGATCATTCTGGATGAAATGGGAGCTCAGTGCTCGGTGCCTTCACGGACGTCTCTGACTCCAGTCTCTTCTACTGGAAAAACAAAGAGAACAGGAACGAGTCTGTTAGTTCTACTGTTTCTACTGGTTCTGATCCATTGAAACCTGCAGTCTGTTTGGCAGATAATTCTCCCAGTTAGAGGAGGAAGACAGTCAGAGACAAGGAAAAACTCCAGGGTTCGAATCCCGGTGAGAGGGTTGACGTCCAGTCACCACCTGCAGGAAGGGACTGGACGGTGCAATGTGATTTGGGCGGCAGTGGTGGAGACTTGGATGACGATGCATGGATAGAATGATCATTGACCTGTATTGACCAGGTGGGCGGGGTCTGTGGCTGCACCTCAGCTCTGCTCTGTCCGTGATGCCTTCACTGACTTCGCTGGCTGCAGCCACTTCCACTGAAAAAAAGAAAAGAGAAAAACACGGCAGATTATTGTCTGCGTTCCATTCAGAAACAGAGCGGGACCCGTGGACCGACGCTCCGTTGCAGCCTAATTTATGCAGGAAATATTCCTGTGGTTTCTGGTGCGTAGCTGCACCTGCACGTCTCTCCACACGAGGCACAGGTGTGCAGGAGAACGAACCCACAGTGGAGCGACAGTGTGTGGTTGATGTTCATCTCCACCAACATCTTCAACTCCTCTGGACCAGGTGGTGATTAGTTCAGTATTTTTGTCAACTGTCGTTGTTACGTTTGGATGTTGATGCGACACAATCAACGCTACCAACTTTGTCACCATTGAGTCTTTGTCAACAACTTTGTTAATAACTGACTCCTTTCTTTGTCTAATTCTGGGGAAAGTTGCAGTTTGAATGTTCACATGGTGCCACAGGTGGCGCCATCACTTGTTTCCTCTGGGAATCAAACCCAGGACCCATTACTTGTCCGGCGGGCATGTTAACCAATAAAGGCTTCATTTTCTTTAATTTGTAATCATTTTGAAGCTAAACCTGATCCTGGTCCAACTAGAAACCTCTTGAAGAAGACAAACGTTCTGCACCTTCTCCGTCTTCTCTTTTGTGGTTGGTCCCAAGTTCAACAAAAGACAGACCCTCAGTCAAAGACCCACTGACACTTTCAGGGCTGCTCACCAGAGGTTGAAGCACCCTCAGATGATGGTGATAGAACGTCGAGTCCTGGAGGTTGATCTCTTTGACACCACCTGATGGTGGCGCTGCTCTGTTAATGGGCCTTCACCTTCCTCTTCTTTAGCCCAGAACTTCTTGGACTTCCAGTTCCATGAAGAGTCCTCCAGCCCCTCATTCAGGAGAGGCACCAGCGTCTGTGTGGGACCTTCTGTCTCTCCTCCATCATCGTCAGGATCCTTCTCACAAGGCATTTATTGGGTTAACGTTGGAGGGAAAATCTTTTCCTGTCTGCGTCTCGGGGGTGGGTGGAGGTGGGTGGAGGAACGTTGACGCTCGGAGGCTCATGAACCCGCAAGTCAAACAGTAATGAAAACAGTTGTGACCTGATTTCAAGAGCTGAGGAAAAGGAGAGTGGGTTTGGGTCGGTCAAAGAAAAACAGAACCAGAATCTTTGGATCAGGAGAATATTATTCTTTTTGCTTCATTTTCTCTGTGCGAGGCCTTTTCTACCCTGTCTGTCTGTCTGTCTGCCTGTCTCTCTCTCTCCCTGCCTGTCTGTGTATCCAGTTCGTCCAGTAAGGAATAGCCTGTCACCCTGGGGAACAAAGAGCAGCGCGAGCTCCTCGGAGCAGGAAGTTGGCTCCGGGCCGAGGCTGGAAAATCTATACTCGGTTGCATAATATAACATATCTTTACCTCGGCTGAACTCTGAGGCCTGGCAGCTGTGAGCAAACACAGCCGCAGGGCGGGAGTCCGTGTGTTATTAACGGACTCGCTCAGAACCTCCGCACACTTTTCTGGGACTTTGGTGTTTAACTAACTGCTGCTGCTGCTGCTGCTGCTGCTGCTGCTGCTGCTGCTGCAACCCCCGCCCCCCACCAGTAAAGAGGGGGAGGAAGGAGAAGGGGGGAGTCAGGCAAGGCCGAGGTCGGGGGTTTGACTCCGACTCTGGTCCCACTGGTGTTTCTACTTTTGTCCTGGTCTGGTTATAACGGGTCAACCTCACTACACTGAGTCTGAACTCTGGTTTGTGATTGGACGCTGCCACATCAGGTGTTTCAGGGATCAATGTATTTTTGACTGGACCGCGATGAAGGTCCTGCTCAGCACCGCCCCCCACTGGCTGATCTGAACCTCTTAGAAGTAACTGGAGCCTGGAGTCATTATGTTCATCATCTGGAATAAAGTGCAATCATCTCAGCCACCTGCAGCAGGAGCGGCTGTGCAGTACCTCCGTCGTACTCTAGGTGCCGCTTACACACCCTCCCCATCTGCACGCACACCTGAAGTGAAGTATTTTGGACGTCAGAGTAAAGACTCACGCGGGGACCACAAATTGAAGGAGTTCTGCAGCCAGACCAGGGAGATTTACGAGGAGAGGGAAGAGGGTTGGAGTGGGCGGTGGAGCAGAGGTGCACATTATGGAGGGAGTTTTTTTTTTCTCTGCAGAGCTGACGGCTTCTGGAATGATGTGGAGAAGGAAAACAACAGCGGGAGAGGCCGCAGTCTGTGGGGAGAAAGATGATGTACCATGGGTGCTCTGTACCATGGGTGCTCTGTACCATGTGTGCTCTGTACCATGTGTGCTCTGTACCATGGGTGCTCTGTACCATGTGTGCTCTGTACCATGGGTGCTCTGTACCATGTGTGCTCTGTACCAGGGGTCCTGGCCCAGTGTTTTTCTGTGATTCCAGGAAGATTTTTCTCTGCCTCAATCAGCAGAGGAGGTTTTTTAAACAAACTGGAAGTGAATTTGAAAAAGCTCCGTCTGTTTGTCTTCTCCTCTTACTTTCCCTGGAAGTGGAGCGTGATTCAAACGGACGATATAGGCGGATTGGATTTCCTTGGGGATTGGAAGGAATGCAAATGCATCATAACCATATTATAGTAGTTAGGAGCGCCGTGTGCTGCCAAGGCTGTGGATACAGTTAGAAGTGGGTCTAGGACCAGAGCGGTGCAGGACGTCCGACTCTGACATCTGATCAGATCCACTCTGAACTCGTATAAAGCCAGATTTGTCTCCGTCACAGAGGAGGAAAAGTGCAGAAAACTTTGAGATTTTTTTTTTTTTTTTTTTTCCTCTGCCTATTGGGTGTTCATCCGTGTGCCACAGAATCCGTTTGGCATTTTTGTCTGTGAGGGAAGCATGTTGCTGGTGGGACTTTGTCCCGCACAATCCCTCCTCTGTTGAAACAATGCGGCATTTGTCCTCCCTAACCTAATTACTCCCTCCAGGGGGAGAAAGGCAACAGCACCAAATCCCATAGTTAGGAGCTCTGATCTGGACCCTGCTGTAAGAAAAGGCTTCATTCATTTCATCCCCGTCCCCCCCGTGGCCCCCCGCCCCACCCGCCTCCCCCTCACACACTCTCTCGCTCTGTTCTCCGCTCTGATTGGCTGGGCCCAGTGAAACCGTATTAAGCTCTAATGTATCCTGATATTTCCTCTTTATTTTCACTGTAAATTAATTGCTGCCCTGGATCTTTGACACGTTGCCCTGAGCTGCGGGTCCGACCCGACCCGTGCAGCTCGGACTCACTGCTCGTTGCTTTTGGCCGTTTCAGCCAAACTAATATATGTTTACGCTGCTCCAGATGTGCAGATGTTTTTTAACCCGTAAATTCGAGCCACATTGGTGAAAAGTAAATCAGCAGCGCGGCGTAAACATGAGACAGAGCTGGAGCGCCGGCTCCAAATAAAGCAGCGGTTTAAAAATAAAACCAAACAGAACCAGAGCCATGTTGTTTATTTATTTATTTATTGACATCAAGAAAAATAAAAGCCCGTTCTGTTCCACTCAGGTTGAGGTCATTCCGACCCAACTTCACTCCTTCATCCCGTCACTGTGTTTATTTTCCAACCAGACACTGAGGCCATTTGTGGACGTGTCGTTTGTACCAAGGTTTATCAGCGTGACAAATACAAACAAATCCTCAAATAATCCCATATGAAGAGAAGAGTCGCCCAGTTCTGAGACATGAAGGAAAATCTTGATTCATCGCAGCCTTTTCTGAGGACGTGAACTGACCTGATCCTACTGCCTCAAGTAAAGGGAAAAAGATCTGATATTACAACACCATACTAACCAGTTGAAGGAAAAAGGACTCAAAATGTTTTCCTGCTCCTCCTCCTCCTCCTCCTCCTCCTCCTCTTCTACAGTCACTGTTGAGAAAACTTTTTTACAGTTACTGTAGACGAGGAAGTCTGCATAGGAAGCGGGAAGTGTTTGTGTGAAGGAAAGGGTGTCTTACTTCTCCTCAGCTGACCTCTCAGACACATTAGGGAGCGACCATTGTGTTGTTTGTCCAAACCTGAAGCGTCTGTTCAAACTCTAGAGCCTGAAATGGAAAAAGAATCTTTTCCCCGTCGTCGTTTGTTGTTGAAATGTAAATTCTTGTCCTGGTGTTTGACTGCGTCTGTGGACACTGAGGCTGGGACAGTGAGCGGACACTCGGTCCTGTTTGTGCAGCTCCTCTGAGGAAGAGGAAGCTCCGTGTCAACAGCCTGGGCCGAGCTCTTCCGTCTTTGTTAACCCTCTCACTCTCCTCCAGATCCTAAATAATTCACTGCTTCCAATCTACCCTGCAGAACTCCACGCACTCCACACTTCTTCTTCTCTCACTTCTTCTTCTCTCACTTCTTCTTCTCCCACTTCTTTCCTTTCCTTGTCTTTTTCGTTCTTTTTTTCTTTCTTCTTTGGCTGCTAATTAATTAACCTGTCCTGTTTATTCAGCGTCTGTGCCAACGTGTGGAAATAGCCTGTCTTCCCTGACGGCGGCCATGATGGATTTTATTTTCCGCTGCATTGTTAACTCCTCCCGGCTCTCGTTAAATCTACGGAGAAGTTTATTAACTTCTCGTTTGTTTCCACTCCGCTCGCTGCTCCGGAGCCGCCGATTATTTTCTAACGGCTGAATATCAGCCCCCCCCAGTGGAGGACTGTAAATCCTATTCATTGCTTCATTCTCTCACTTTTCAAACCAGTGGCGTGCGTCTGCGGCGGCGGCGGCGGCGAGCGTTCTGGATTGTTGGACTCTTCTCCTTCTCTCTCACCTTTTTCTCAGTGCGTTCTTCCGTTCAGGGCTGGTACAGATGCAGGAACCACACCTCTGTCAAATATTTGCCCCCGGTCGACGCTTTTTGTCCACGGCGGGTGTGAAACAGTGTGCAGGGCCTAGAGGCTGCCAGGGGGGGGCGTCATTCACACCATCGGGGTTTAATTAATATCTTACGGCCTGGGTTTTAGCTCAGTTTCTTGGCTATTTCCAGTGGAAAAGTCAAAATAAAGACTGGCGGGAAAATAAAACACACAGCGTGTTCATATACGGGCGACGTAGACAGGAGGGAACTGAGGTGGGGGGGGCAGACACGGTGGGTGAGACTGTGGGGGTTGTGAGTTAGGGGTGGCAGCACAGCATTAGCATAAGGGGCAGGGCGGCGTGCCCAGTGGTGGAAAAGGTTGGCATCATGCCTCTGAGACTGGCAGAGAGGGGGGGGGGGCAGGACAGTGTGTGTGTGTGTGTGTGTCTGTGGGGGGGGGGCAGTCAATAGAGCATCCCTTGTTCAGAACGAGGAGGTCCGTAGCCGTTGGCAGCAGAGGAGGCTAAATCTCCCGTCTGATTGTGCGCGAGATCGCCCCCTGTTTTTATTTGTCTGATTGCAGAGCGTTCATCTCTGCATCAGTAGCGAGCTTTACTTTCCTGGAGGGATTTTTTCTTTCTTTTTTTGCCTCCAGTTTTGGCTCGCGCTCTGATTGTCGTCACATTATGCGCCGCCATTTGTCTAGGAGTTTACGTGGCGTGTTATCAGCACGCTCAAGTTTCTGATGGCTCCGTTTTATTAGGCCCCTCCCTCTGCCCGTCTGCCTGCCGTGACATTACGGTCGCCGTCACTCGTGTTTTCACAGATAATTACAGGCCCGGAGACTGGTGCGGCGAGGCGGCCGGCGGGCCCGTCTTCAGCCTCACCTTCGGTCGTGGTCACATCGCTGTTGTTTCTGCTGCGTTCAGTTGTTCTGTGATAAAAGAATTGTCCAGAACCAGGATCCAGGCCCGGTGTCAGTCTTCACCCCTGTTGTCGTCTGTAAACTTTGCTGTGGCCACAAACTTAGCTTCGTCTTTGATTAGGAGCTGATGGGTGGTTATGGTTATGGTTATGGTTATGGTTATGGTTAGTGGCAGTTAGTCTTTACTTAGTGAACAAACACAGGCTCTGATCTGTTCCACCAAAGTCAACACTTTCATTCTCACTGACCATTAGACACCAGGGAAACTAGTCATTAGTCAAGTCACTGGTTAAAAAAAAAAAAAAAAATCAACGTAAATATATATATATATGTTATTTTTTAACAATAAAATAAAAAGTCAGTGTAAAGTATAAACATACAAAATACATTTAATATTTCAACTTCATCTTAAAGACATTTTAAAAACAATATTGATAATAAATGTGATATCTGCTAATGAACTTTATTTAATCTTTAATTATTTATTCATGTCTAAATTCATTTCCTTTTTTTCAGTTTTTTGGTCTTTGTTAGAAATTCATGTGAACACATGTATTTATGAAGAGTCACTTCCAGACTTTCATTCCTTTCACTTCACTGCTGTGTTTTATATTTTAATTTTAATTTTAAATGACAGGATGTGGATTCAGTAAAATCTGTTTTATTTTGTCAAACGCCATGAACTCAGGCGTGCAGTGTGGCCTGCTGCAGGGTCAGGGTCAGGGTCTGTCTCTTATACACATCTAGATGTGTATAAGAGACAGGACATCTTCTTTTTTAAGCTTGATAAAAATGCGTCTCATCTTTCACCTTCCATCAAACCAAAGTAGGAATGGCCGATCAAAGGGAATGGATTTGCTAAGTGTGTTTCTTTGTGGTGGGCCAGCGCAGCGTGCGCCCTGATCACAGGGCTGGTCTTCACCAGGGCGCGGACGGAACCGCCGCCGCCGCCAACTGCTGCTGAAACCTGGCTGCGTGTGCGTGTTTGTCTCCGACAGTCAAACTCTTGGACAGGCCGCGGTGAAATGATGGAAATCTGTTGGTGCATTCATTTATTTTTCCTCTCATTTACAACTTTCAATAATTATAATTAATTCCAGAAAAGCTATTGCAAAAAGGGCTTCCAGAAAAAAAAGGAAAAAAATCTGAATCACTGTTTGTTGGAGCCACTGGCAGCAGCGTGAGCAGCGATGGCCTGTTGGCGGAAACACTGAGAAAACACTCAGTCATGACTGTTGTGCTGCTGAGTCTGAGTCCGCCTGCCCCACACACACACACACACACACACACACACACACACACACACACACACACATAAAGGATGATGCGGCCTGGACCGTAAAGATGAGCGCGGCCTGTGATGGATGCCTGACTGTAGTGGAGTCCAGAGCTTCACTATCGGCCTCTACACAACGTGGTGTCGAACGTCTCGTTCCCTCGGCCCCGCCCACTGGCTCATCAATACACTCTTTATCTGCGAACGTTGGCAGGTCCCGACACGTGTGGAGCCTCCTTCAGCAGGAGGAAGGAGTGTAATCAGCCGCGAGCGCTTCAGGAGAACTGAACCAGGTCCAGTCACTTTGACACTCGCTCGTTCCTCTGACAAAGACTTTACAGCGGCCTCCGTGTCTCTGAGGGACGGCCATGTCACGGTTGGACCGAGCTTGAGCTGCAGAAAACGGAAAAGCAGATTCTGTTTTTCACCTGTGTTTCCGTCACTTCCTGTCTGTGCCGTGCGGTTCATTGGAGTCGTTCGATTAATCTGTACCAGCTGGGGTCGTGCGGACCAGTGAGTCTCACAATCTGAACTGACACAGAGGCAGCAGTCGCTGGTGCTCAACCTGTGTGTCGCAGCTCCAGGAACGGTCGTGCAGTGGCTTCTGCTCTTGCAGTGGAAATACAAAATGTCAAAAAACTATTTATATTATTATTAACTTATTTACAGAATGTTATAGCACACAGTTAAGGTTCTGGCCGTTGAGATCCACCGGTGCAGACGTCACCTCAACCGGCCTTATGCTGGTTTGACTTCTCCCGGGGCTGAACCAGTGGAGCTGTGGACCCCGGCCTTCCTCTGAGCCTGGAATGTGGCGTGCGTGCCTGTCGTCCCCCACTACGCGCCCCCACCCGGGCACTTTAACACGCAGCCACCGCAAATTGCTAACAGATTTTTCACACCTAGTAACGTGCTGGTTTGTAAACTCAGATAAGTTGAGGCCACGCACGCAGCCGTGTGGATCTGTACGCATCATCGGCCGCAGTCTGGGGACATGTCCCCTCCTGCCGGTTCCCCCGGCCCGGTCCTCACGACTCACAGCAACCGTGGCTGAGTGCATGTGTCAGCGCCGAGTCGTGGAGAAGTCACCGTAGCCTGTTGTGATTACAGAACAAAACGTCCGCCAGCTAAAGAGACGCTGTCGTCTGTAGCATGTGGGACAATGGACGGGCTGGAGTTGGACAAAGAGCCACTCCTGCCAGGTGATGACATCACACTTATCTAGCAGGAGACCAGGCCTGGGGTGAAGGAGAAAGATAGTTTTTAACTCTCATAATTTAAAGATTCCACTGCTTCACCTCCTCCGTCACCTCCTCCGCCCTGGCTCTGACTCTGAGAGACAGCGTCTAATTGGTCCAGTGAGATGCAGTGTGGCCTGCTGCAGGGTCAGGGTCAGGGTCAGGGACCCTCCCCTCACTCCATAGGCCGATTACATGTTTAAATACAAAGATTCATTCATAAATCCTTTATAACTGAAGGAAAACTTCACCACAGTTTTTGTCCAAATATATTAAAAAAATATATAATTTTATTATTATCATTTTTCACCACTGTCCTCTCAAGGAAAAAATAAGCATCGTTTGCATTTAATTTATTTGTTTTAATTTGTTATCAAATATTCTCATCATGAAATCATTAGAAAATGGTCAAAAAATGGAGTTTATCAATAATCAATAATAAGAATTGACCAAACTGTAAAGAAGCAGCATTTTATTAATTGATATGTGAAATATTTTTCATTCCGTTCAGGTGTAAATGAATGAATCGAATGTGACATGAATTCACAGACAGAAGGTAATAATAATAATATTAATAATAACAATAATAAGGAGTAAGAGAGAAGCCCAGGGTGTCGACTGTCTAAACTGACTGTGATGGATTATTCAAATGGAGCTTAAACTGCGCAGGGATTGAATCAAACGGGTCTTTTCAGAGTAAAGAACCTTTTTCTCTCCTCAGTGAAAGAGTTAATCTGAAGTTGGCAGCAACTCCGCAGTCTCGCTCAGACGTGCGCAGAATCGAAACAGACACGAGTTCAGAATCCTGACGTTAGAATTCAGCTCAGGTTTTTATTGATGATGATGATGATGATTATTATTAGTTCTGTTCCTCATTAAAAGCCTGAAGGACGGAACGCGGTGTGTGTTTTAATATATTAAATTAAGACACACAAAGGTGAATAGTCTTTTAGGACCTTTACGGTACATTGATGACATAAGGAGTCGACGCTTTCAAACGGAGCTGCGATAGAAGGAGCCGGTCGGACGGGGAGTATTAGTTATTGTCACGGTTCATTCAAGGCCCGTGGTGAAATTACAGCTCATTTTAAATAAATATGTTATTAATTATGTCTTCTATCAATTAATAATAACCGATGTCGCTGTTTTATTTTTTGTCAAATCGTCTTCGTCTTCCAGAAAGGTCGCGTTCATATCTGTCAGAATATTATTTTTGTTTAATTTTTAGTGAGGAGGAGTTGATATTTAATAAGCCATCTTTGCATAAACGGTTTGAAATTTAAATGGTGTTGTGTAATATTTTGCACCACGGGCAAAATGAATATTGGAGCGTAAAGAGACAGTTTTTTTTTTTTTTAATTTTGTTTCTTTACACAGTGGCCAAAAAGGGCTGGAGGACTGTGACACCCGTGTCTCAGCAAATACAGGTTGATAATCAGTTGATAAAGAGGAATTTGAAAAAGTAAGACGAAGAAGTGTCGATGTGGAGCAAGAGATAAGAAAGGGTTCCTTTTCTGGCACAACCCCATGGCTGTTCTCTTTTCCAGGCTTTTCTTTAACGTTACCACCTTTGCACGCGATTTTTTTATTTAAAAAAAATATAACATTCACAGCTGTACATTAAAAAAAGATGTATCTGTTGAATTTTTACTGAATTAAAAATATTGAAATAACTCTGTGAAATCCTGCGTTAGTAAATAGCAAATAACATTTTTGTCTGTTCTATGATTAATTATTATGTTAATATCAACACTAATATATGAAATATGGATGCACAACAACACAAATGACAGAAATAAACGAAAAATCCTTAAAAAGTCCCTAAACCGTCGTGTTTTGTGACGTTCCCGCCTTTACGGGATACATTTTTGACAGTTGTGCCAGTTACGACGTAACACCTTAGCCTGGCTGTAGCTAAAATTAGGGGCTAAATCGTATCAGAAGTCCTCCGCGGACAGACACAGGTTTAGGGCCGCGTTTACAAAAAGACGGGAGAGTTTCTCCTCCTCTCTCCTCCTCCTCTTCTCTCCTCCTTCTGTCTCTCATCTCCTCCGTCCCTCAGGCCGGGGTTGTTCGAGGTGAACAGGTGTTTGATAGCTTTTGTCCTGTAGCTGAGCAGCGACCATTTCCTGTCATCGGTAAAAACCCGCTCCCCAATAAGATCGACTGACGTTGGTTGAATTTATCAAAAACCCAAATCCAGGTAAGGTGGGAATTAAAACCTTATGCAAATATTAAACTGTGAAGTTCAGCTTTCTGCCATTATTTGCATAATCCACTCGTTCTCCAGAAATCAATACAAGACCGACGTCTTTTTTCAGGTGAACTTCAGCTAAAATTACATTCATCCTCCCTTTTAGTCAAATTCCACTAAAATCTTCTTCGTCTGTGTTTGTTCTGGGCCGTGTGTGTGTGTGTGTGTGTGTGTGTGTGTGTTTTCTTGCCGTTGAAATGTAAACAGTAGACCTGTGTGTGTGTGTGTGTCCAACTCTATTCATTTCATCACCTTAGGTAAAAATAGAAGGAACTCGTTGCCTTGTCCCATAGTTCATTCCAGGACTGATGTTAAAAATGTAGTGAATATTTTTTGAAGAACCTGGACACCTTAACATACTGTTTTATCATAGAATAATGTTGATTACAGTCATTTTTATTGTTTACTGCATTAAAAATATGATCAGTAATTTAAGCATATTTTTGCATATATTTCACCTGAGCTGAAAAACAATTAAAATAAACCAAGTTTGTCTTTTCAGGGTCTATATTTTCTATGCACTTTTCCATTTGATTAATGCATTATTAATACGTATACTTTTTAAATACCTTCTTGTCTGTGTTCAGCGGCGTTGGTGATTATGTCAGCATCTTGTTGGACGATGTTTGTTTTGTGGGTCTGACCAGAGCCGTGTCCTTCACCGTAAACACTAAATGTCTGACACTAACCTCAACCTAAACACAATTCACCTCCTAATCCCATTTAACCAGAGCCTCATTAGGACTAGACCTGGTCCAGAGACCTCGGCTCTGTGGAAAACCAGTGTTTATGCTGGAGAAGGTCTACACACACACACACACACACACACACACACACACACACAGAGGCACAAATAAAGGTTTTCATGGTTACACTTGTTTTGGTTTGGTAACCCCAACACTAATCATCGCTAGGACTGGAAATTAGCTTCGACCTCAAGACCAAAATCTGTGAAGCCAAGAGGTTTTTTAAAATTGAGTGATTATACAAATACAGACGTGTCCCAGCTGCCCCTGGACTCCAAAATAAGTCACACACTGTAGTGATAATCGGACACACACACACACCAGGACCAGAGGTGTCAGTTCCTTCAAGGGTTCCTCGTCCCTGTGTCTGTAAATATCATTTCTAACGTCATCTGAGATGTTGTGAACCAGCGTTGCAGTTGAACAAAAATCAGATCATTCAAGACGGGAATATCAAATCATCCATTGCTTTGTTCGCGAAATACAAGGAAACGGAGGAAAATGTCTGGTGTCGCCGTCACATGACGACGCTCCTCTTTCATATCGTATGCATGGAATTTTATCAGAGGTGACAGGTGTGGAGCTTCTCAGTGCTTTTATTCTGTGGTGGAAATAAAAAGGTCTTTGTTTGTCGTGTACAACGACGATGACACCGTTTATAATCATCAGAAATACAGGGGCCAATATGACGTGGTTCTAGGACCAGGTTCTAGGGGTGTTTGGTTGGACATGGTAATGCCACCTGGTAATGCTGTACCAGGGATATTGCAGTATTTTGGGCAGAATATCTTCTTTTTCTCCAATACGTAACTTCAGTATTGAAGTGTCGGCCCAGATGTCGGGTCACAACAGATTGTACTGGTACCATCAGACCAGTGGTGGTGTCAACATCAGAGGGACGGAACTGGTTGACTGTTCAGTGGCTGCTGATTGGTTTGAGTCGTACGCTGCAGTTCTGTGATTTAGCTGCACATGTGCTGCCCGCCTGTGGAGCAGGTGCCACCCCAGAGTGATGTGCTGCACGGTAGGGCGACATGGCAGCCGTCGTGGCCAATGACAAATCCTCCTGGGAACCCGGTTGGATAGCTCGGAGCACATTTGGGTTCTGGAGGGAGAGACGGTTCCCGTCTATCTGTCTGTCTCTCTCCGTGTGCAGATTCTTGCGTTGTCCCCGCCGCCCTCCTCCCGTCCTAAAGATTCTCCGGTCGTCTCTTCATTTCTGCCTCTGAGTCATCCCCTCACTCGTGTCCGTGTGTGCCACCGCTACCACCGCTACCACCGCCGCCGCAGCAGCAGTGCGGTCGCCTGTGTTTGTTTCTCTCTCTTTGTTTGCTGTGGCAAACTCATGAGCAGCTGCCGGTGGTGGTGGGGGTGCGGGGGGGGTCTGGAGGGATTCTGTAGCTGTGTGTCCTCTCTTTGCCATCCTCTGCCAAGGTGGCATTATGCAAGCAGACAGAGGGGTAGAGAGAAAGAGAGTCTGCGAGTGGAGGTGGGGTGAGGCACATAAGGCGATGGCGGCCATCATAAAGATGGAGGCAGGCGGTGGGGGCGGCTGCTACAGGGACCGGTGCAGGAGGACACTTGCTCCCCTGAACTTTGCCTTGGTGTCAGAGTGGAACTTGTCGATTTGGCAAATTGTGAAGCGTCGGACGAGTCTTCGCTCTCCCTTACACTCCCACCTGCTCTCCCCTCTCTCTCCCTCTCTCTCCCTCTCTCCCTTTTCCCCTCAGTGTCTCTGCCACCACTCGCCCCCTCCTCCTTCTCTTTTCCCTCCCTTTCAGCTCTTGAAGCTAACGCATTGGCTGGGCTACAGGCGTCGCGTTGCCAAATAGGTGGGCCTTACTCGTGTTGGCAAAGACTCAAGCAATGGTTAGGGAAAGAACGCGGAGAGGACGAGAGACGGCGAGGGAGAAACAGAAAGAGAAAGAGAGAGAGAGTTGGAGAGAAAAGGGGAAAAAAGAAGCAGCAGTCGGCGCTGCCAGCGGTCGTACGCGCTCGTCCAACATTGATTCGCCTCTCTTTTTTTCCTATTCTGTGCTCTGCTCTCCCTGGCCCCCCCATCTGTGTGTGTGTGTGTGTGAGTGTGTGTGTGTGAGTGTGTGTGAGTCCTGTGCCGGGCCCAGGGATCAGAACAGACACCACTAACAATTACACTTTGCCAAGGACTTTTTTTTTTTATTTAGATTTTTTGGAAAGCACAAAGGACTGTTTATTTTAGTGCATCTCTCCCCACTCTCAAAGTTTTTTTTTTTTTTTTCCTCTCCCTTATGTTTAATATTTTTTCTATTTTTATCGTTTAGGCTTTTTGCCTACTTTCTGATGCGTCCTTTTGCTCTTTTTTTTTTGTAAATTTTTGTCGTATAATCTGCTGGCAAAGTTTCGACTGCAGAGAATTTTTTTTCTATTACCTCAAATTTCTTGTTTTTTAAATTTCACATTATATTCTCCTAGTCGTTGTTTTTCTTTTTTTTTCTAACAACCCTGCTTTTTTTTTTTTTTTTTCGCCTGCTAATTCTCTACACCCTGCCAAACCAGAGCTTGCTTTACATTGGGGAGCGCGGGAGGAAAAAAACTGGTGCTGGAGATTTTTTTTTTTCACTTTACGCGCTGTGCCAAATTTATGATGAGAGTGCAAAATGGTAACTACCAGGCCGTCTGTCTTCCTCTAGCAGTGTGTGGTGCTTTTCTGTGGTGATTTCTGTCTGCTTTCAGTTTGTTGTGGAAATGTGAGTCTGGTTGGAGCTCCTTGCATGGTAGCAGAGATAGGCTATGGTATGGCTGATCTTTTAGCTGCACATTTCAACAGTGGTCTTGTGGCGGCAAAGCTTGGCGGTGGTGAGCGACCGGTGTGTGGCAACCCTGGCACGGGAACGCTGTGGCGAGATCTGGGCTTTGTTGCCCAGAGATATGTAGTGAAGGTATTATGGTACAGCAGAATAACTTCTTTTTTTATTACTTTTTTTTTTTTTTTTTTTTCTTTCTTTCTTTCTCCTCTCTCTCTAGCAGAGGAGCGGGAGCGCAGACTGGGCTCAGCTTTTCAGTTGCTGTTGTGTTTGAATTGTTTTGTGTATTTATTGTCTTTTGGTAGTTTGTAGAAAAAGACGCCACCTTGTGTATTTAATAATATTTTTAAATTAATGAATTAATTAAATTAATAATGTTTTATTTAGAGCAACCCAATTAAGATGACATTTTTATTTTGAAATGTTGACATATCTCCATGTCACTTAATTACTATATTATATTTAAATGAATGTCTGGTATTAATTAATAGCATTTAAATATTTCTTATAATGAAATATGTTTTAAATATTTTGGATGTTTTCAAATTATGGAGTCTTCTGCTTTTTGTGCTTGGACTCAGTCTTTTCTTCCTCCTCTCCAGGATGAATTTCATCCCTTCATCGAGGCCCTCCTCCCCCATGTCCGTGCCTTCTCATACACCTGGTTCAACCTGCAGGCTCGCAAGCGCAAGTACTTCAAGAAGCACGAAAAGAGGATGTCCAAGGACGAGGAGCGCGCGGTGAAGGACGAGCTGCTGGGGGAGAAGCCAGAGATCAAGCAGAAGTGGGCCTCCCGCCTGCTGGCCAAGCTCCGCAAGGACATCCGGCCCGAGTGCCGCGAGGACTTTGTTCTCACCATCACGGGGAAGAAGCCCCCCTGCTGCGTGCTGTCCAACCCCGACCAGAAGGGCAAGATACGTCGCATCGACTGCCTCCGCCAGGCCGACAAGGTGTGGAGGCTGGACCTGGTGATGGTCATCCTGTTCAAGGGGAGTCCTCTGGAGAGCACGGACGGCGAGCGGCTGGTCAAGTCGCCCCAGTGCCTCGACCCTGGCCTGTGTGTCCAGCCGCATCACATCGGAGTGACGGTCAAGGAGCTGGACCTTTACCTGGCCTACTTCGTCCACACACCAGGTACGTGGGAAAAATCCCTTCATGGCTCGCACACACACACACACACACACACACACTCACACACACACACACACACTCACACACACTCGGGAGCCTTGTGTACAGAACATCTTAAAGCCAGGCTTCCATGAACACTCAGGTCAGTCAGATAACAGAAGTCTGCAGGTTTTACCATAAACCGACAAACCTGATCCTGATGCTTCCTCTGTGGTGAAGCGTCAGCGTCAGACTCCGGTGTTTACCTACCGGCGTGTTTGCTTCGCTACATTTGTTCAAGCGTTTGTGAACAAATTTGCCTAAATCCAAATGTGCTTGTTTTCTCTTGCCGTCTGTAAACAAAAGCATCTGCAAACCTATTTATCTGAGCGTCTGTGTACGAGCGTTCACGTAGCAGGCGGTTTGTCATGAGTCTTTAAGCCATGTGTATGTTTTTATGAGATTGGTGTGTGTGTGTGTGTGTGTGTGGAGTGGTGTGGAGATAGCAGTGACAGCTGGCCCAGCCCCAGATAGTTTAGAAGGCAGTGAGAGTCAGTCTGTCTGAAGCCTCTGCCGCGTCAGTCACACACACACACACACACACACTCACACACACTCAGAGCTCGCCGTCAGACACCCAAGCTGCCCATTTATTGTTTTTTTTTGATGTTGCTGATCTGTGTGTGTGTCCATGTCTTAAAAAGAGTTTTTATTTTTCCACATTTCACATGTAAACATTTCCTGCTGTTGCTGTGAAACTGATGGAAGTTTGCAGCCTGGCCTGCACACAAAGCCACATACATTCTTCTGCAGGTCCAGAACTTCACAGACAGGACGTTTCACCCACACCAGCACCCAGCAGAGGCAAAAAAAAAAACAGGGCCCTATTTATTTCAGAACGTTAAAAAAATGGTTCTTATCATTTGTGCGAGTACGTGCAGTTCCAGGTTTGTAAAAGGTAAATTAAATTACATTTAAATGACATCACTGATTGAGCGCGTCTGAATCGAAGCGCTGTCTAAATGATATCATCTGTAATGTGGAA
Organism: Paraplagusia blochii; assembly: GCA_016785265.1. Lineage (NCBI taxonomy): Eukaryota > Metazoa > Chordata > Actinopteri > Pleuronectiformes > Cynoglossidae > Paraplagusia > Paraplagusia blochii. Next base: position 61,782 of record JAFBJS010000332.1, on the reverse strand, counting down.
TAACGGCGCTGGTCTTGTGAGAGCAGAGCTGTTCTGCATTAAAAATAATCCACTTTCACTGCGGCTCCGTCACAGCTCCCTCTGTGGTTTGGTCCGTGTCAGTGTGCAGCTCAAAACAAACAAACAATAACGCACAAAGTCATAAACGTCCACGCTGGAAAAATTAGCTTTATCCCTGATGCGGTCGACTGGTGTCATTTAGTGAAACCCAACACCGGCTCAGAGCTGGGTGGATGGATGGGTGGATGCATGGATGGATGGGTGGATGCAGTACCTGGGCTGAACCGTGACCTCATGCTGCAATTTACATGCACTTTATTTCCCTTTTCATCACAGACATCGTGCAGGTATTTACAGGTGAAGGCTGTCCTCCCTCCCCCTTCCTCCCCCTGCCTCCCTCTGTCTCTCACTCACAGACAGAGCTGCAGAGACCTCCTCCTCCTCCTCCTCCTTTGCCCCCTTTTCTATTACCCGGCCTCCTCCTACCATAGACTGGCATACAGTCAGTTACAGGGCCCTAATTCTCCTCCTTGGCAGGGAGGTGCACCGTTCCTGTGAGACAGAATACCCCATGCCAGGCTCCTTTCAGCCCAGTGTGTAACTCAGCTTGAGTTTGCGGGGCCTCCGTGAGCGCCTCTTCCTGTTCCACAATACGGCGTGGCGAAGCGCGGCTCAGATTAGCTCCCAGCTCAGCCTGGTGCCCCTCGGTGCAGAGCTTTTGTTTTTTTATTCCGTGCCAGAATCCTGCAGCCGCTCATCCTCCTATATGCACATAACTGCCCTTTATCTCTGCGTATTGGCGTCACATTAGCATATCAGCGTTTCACCTCATTTTCTAGGTTGGGATGAACTGTGGGGGGGGGGCACTCTGGTCACTGTGCTTTTTAGCTCCCAGCTCAGCCTGGTGCCCCTCGGTGCAGAGCTTTTGTTTTTTTATTCCGTGCCAGAATCCTGCAGCCGCTCATCCTCCTATATGCACATAACTGCCCTTTATCTCTGCGTATTGGCGTCACATTAGCATATCAGCGTTTCACCTCATTTTCTAGGTTGGGATGAACTGTGGGGGGGGGGGGCACTCTGGTCACTGTGCTTTTCCAGCTTCACGTTTGTGAAACACATTCGCTCAAAACATGTTTTTGGTGCTGGTCCTGAGTGGAAGTGTTTTCCAGGAGGTGAAGCAGAGTTGACTCAGGACAGGCGCTCAGTGGCTCCACGCTGACCTTTGGGGCTTTATTCTTAGCCCCTCATTCCACGGTGTCTGTGTCTCGCGGAAGCGATCGACTGCCAGGCCGATGATTGGACCGCGGCCGTCCCTGCCGCCGTCTCCGCTGCGCCGCTTTCCATTGAAGCCTCTGTCCCTCTGCCGCTGGGCCGTGGCTTCGGAGGCTCTGCTTTCAAGCAGCCAGACTGACAGAGCAGGAAAAAGACGTACGCGCTCTCACACCAGTTCCCCGCTCTGTCTCTCTGCCTTTGTCCAATTATAGACCTTGGCCTTTCCAGGGCTGGGACAGATCAAAGCAGCTGCTCTCACTGCTGAACTTCTGCCGTGCAGATGCAAAGGTTCCACCGCGGCGCAAACACTGGCCTGATGGTTATCCTCTGTCAGTCACCTGACCTCACACACGGATGCCGTGGTGGAAAGACTCAAGTTTCCAGACTCACCGTACACACCTGTGCTGATGTGATGGTTCATTTATTAGTAGAAATGATTGAGTTATTTGTTGACAAAGAACTGACATTTTTAAACTGTCAAGAATTTAGATTTAAAAAAAAATACATATACATAAACATGGCAAAAAGATTTTGTATTTAATATTTGAGATTCTGTAAAAAAAAAAAAAAAAAAATTCCACTGTGGCAGAAAACCTGATCAGATCTGTGTTGGTCAGCCCTGATCCACCAGGGTCCGAGAAGCTCTGTCCCTGTCTCTGTCTGTGTCTCTGTCTTGATCTGATCGTCTTTTTGATCACTTGTCTCCACCAGCTTCTCGTGGGTCGCGCTCCACCTAGAGTGACCTCGGAGCGGGTCAGGTTTTCAGTGAGTGTCATGTTTCATATTTGTGGGTCCGACGAAGCCTCGGCTCCAGCTCCGTGCTTGGAGGCCGCCTTGTCGCACACGGCTTTCATTACCGCGGCTGTCATGACAAAAAGAGGTTTTTTCTGCGAGCGCGGCGGCGGCCATGTTTGTTCTGTGTGCTGTGAGACAGATAGACAGACAGACAGAGAGAGAGCGAGAGAGCGAGAGGTGCCAGGGCCAGGTCTGAAGCCAAATCTGTCTGTGTGTGTGTGTGTGTGTGTGTGTGTGTGTGTGTGTGTGTGTGTTTTCTCTCTCTCTGCTGCTGTGAATCTCAGATACTCGTTTTCTCATCAGTGTCTCTGAGGTGACAAACGTCCCACAGAAGATCCTTTAATAGAGGTGGACAAAGAGAGGGACGGACCGGGGGACAGGAGGGCGGACTGATGGACTTAACGCCTCTGTGTCCCACTAATCTGTCAAACACATCTTATCTGCTCGGCCCAATATCCTGGGCTTCAATAGGAGACACCGTTATCTCGCACAGTTACATAATGAAGAAGACACTGAGCGGGACAGAGTGGGAATTTGTTGATTTTCCAAAGACACACTCTGGAGTGTGTGTCTGTGTGTGTTAGTGTGTGTGATTGTTGGTATAGACAAACAGCGTGTTTGTGCCGAACATTCAAGTTGAGCTTTTATTTATATATATATATATATTTGTGTCTGTGGACAAGTGTTTCCCCCGAAATCGTCCCTGTTCCTTGGTTGCATGTGTGTGTTTGGACCGGGGAGCTCCAGTGTTCTGGCACCGCTCTCTGATCCCAGGCCCACACAGAGACGGAGAACGGCGGCGCCCGGGGAACTGCGTTTATCTGCCGTGAAAAAAGACTTTTTGAAGAAAACTCCCCTGCGTTTCGTCGTCCCGGGCGACGCCACCGGTGAAGTGTCAGGGTTAGTGACATCATCTGTGACACTGCGGTGTTTTCAACGCTGACGCAGACACGGAGGCCCGGAGGAGCTGGAGTTTGGACCCGGTTCTTCCATTGACTGTTTCAATGTGATTTCCTCCTCCTAACTTTAAGCTCCTCCATGGGTCCGAGAGCTTCGCTGGTTTGGTGTCGAGCCAATCGGCTTCTTTATGCTTGTAATTATTCAGTTTAGTGAATAATACAGAAGAATTAAATGTCATTTATGAAGATGGATTAGCTTTATTTGGTAATTTCACTGTAGACTGGTTTTAACTGTTGGTTTAATTAAGGTTAAAAATAAATGGGTTCCTGTTCTATAAACCCAGACAGACTGAGTTCTAATTTGTTCATTAGAACAGAAATCAGTTGATCAGGAAATGAAAGGCCTTAAAGAGCAGACAAATAAAATGGACCATTCAGAACTGGCAGCTTTTTTTTTCTTTTTTTTGGCACTAACCCTTTAGTTTGGTTCCTTCCTCCTCCTTCAGAAATATGCAAACACCACCCCCCACCTCACCCCCCACCTCCCTTCCCACCTGACACCCCCACCCACCTTCTCCACTCTCTGTGTTTTATTTCTGGGCTGGTGTCGATGTGAGAATCTCCGCGACCTACGGTACGCCGTCTTCCTCTGTACGGACGCCAGGCCTGAAATCTGTCTGTCCCCACGAAACATACGTACCTCCAGACAGGAGGAGCGGCTCGGCTCCTCCCCGCCTCCTCACCCGCTCCAGCCGAAGGGCAGAGAGGAGAGGAGAGGAGAGGAGAGGTGAAGGAGAGCGGAGCGCAGGAGTGTGTGTCTTTTCTGGGCCGTCTCCCAGCAGCAGATTCTGATCGGTCCTCCTCGGCCCAGTGAAGCACGGCACAAGGAGACTGCTCTGTAATTGGGACGACTCTTTCCATACGGAAAACAGGACCGGAACGCCACAACAACAGCGAGGGGCAGAATCTCCTTCTGTGCAGATATTTTTTTTTTTTTTTTTATATATTTCATTAAAAACTTTTTTCCTTCCCCTTAGTCAAAAGATTTTGAGATCTGTTTACAGACAATACAGCAGAGAAATTCAACTCAGTGAAGAAACACAAACACCTGGTGAGGTGGAGGGAGCAGGGAAATGTATTTGCCATTTTATTTTTTGATTGATAATTCAGCGCTAATAAATGTCTGAGCAGTGATACAAAGTAAAAAAGAAAAGCCTGGAATAAAGATGATGCAAACAAAGACAGAGAGAGGGAGGAGGGAGGGCAGGCCCGGCCCGGCCCGGCCCGGCTGCTGAGGCTGCTTGGCAGCGTTTGGCAGCAGGAGCTGCAGCTCTGTTTAGAAGGTGCCAGCTTTTCAAACCGACACACAGCCTCTGCCAACTTCTCTCCTTCTGATCCCTTTCTGCGTCCCTCTCTCCTTCTCTCTCATTTTAACATCCCCCTCCCCGTATACTTGTTTTCACTTAACACCCCGTCTCCTCTGCACGTTCCCTCACGCCCCCTGCCACCCGCTCCGATGGCTGCCTCGCTCGCAGTGGGTCGGCCAGGAAGAGCCGTCTTCGCGAGGTTTAAACTTTTCTTCTAATTTTAGCGACGGAGACGTTGGCGCCTTGAATGAAATTGTTATCGTGTGTTCCAGATATTTTTTTCCCCTCTTCCCGTCGTCGGCTTTGTGACTCCCCCTCGCCAAAAATATTTTCCACCTGCTTTTAGCGCAGCAAATATTGTTTCTCGGTGTAATGGAGCCGCTGCCGAGTTGGGTCCAAAACAAAATGGAGGATTAAGCGCGGTTCCTCTGCAGTCGGGAGACGAGAATGATTTCATGTGTTTAAATGAATAGTGGGAGAAAACAAATTACCCAGCGATTCATTTTCTTTAATGGAATTTTCACCTTTTTTTTTTTTTTTTCTGGTTAAGTTTTTTTTTTTTTTTTTTCTGCCGACCCTCCTGCAGTTCAGGAACCGCGGTCGGTTCAGAGGAATTGCAGACGGACCGAGATCCAGAGACCCTGCGGCGACAGGAACGCACTGCTGAGTGATGGGAGACGGCATTAAACGCTGGGTGTGGGGGTGGATGGAATTACTCAATAATGATCAGAAAATTAGAGCCATTATTGAGGGAGAGTAAACAGGCCTCTCTAAGTGTGAAAGGCCTCCATTCAGTCAGGACCAGGAGCAGGAGCAGGAGCAGGACTCCTTTCTTCCCTTTCACGGATCCACCCTCGGCCTTGAGAGCCTCGCTTTTGTTCCCTGAAATAACAGAGTGAATATATGAGGTCGCAGGGGTGGGGGTCCTGTTGCCACTGCGCAGCATCGTATAGAATAAAAGCCCCTGGCTGTTGGATACACCCTCCATATTTACCCCCTCCTTTATTCTGCATTTATTCCAGTGGCAGGTTTGGTTTTGTCTGGGTCTTCACGCCCGCGGTTCCTCAGTTCACTCACAACTTGACCTAATTAACTTGTCCGTCTGAGGCCTGCGGTTACCACGGTGTCACTTAGTTCAGAACATTTGCCCCGCTGCCCGTGCAGGTGGGCACAGACGTTTCTTTGCCATTATCGCCTCCCTCTCCTCTCCCCCCGTCCCTCGGGTTCTTCCGTCCGCAGTCAGGGGAAGGCGGGTGCAAACAAGGCGCTAATGCGACTACCTTCCTGGTTTGTCAGTGCGAGTGTACTAATTAATGGGAAATGGATAAATAAATAAAGTGGCGACGCCTCGGAGCAGCTGAGCTGTGAACGTAGTGGTAACAAGTCAAGACAGTCTGTGTTACACTGAACACAGAGATTGTCACTTATTGGGTCGCTCTGTGTGTTTGTCAAACAAACCTGAGCTCAACCACAGTTCAGTATTTATTTTTATTTTTTCTCTCCACATCCTCGTCCACTCGGCCCGGGCCGAGCCTCAAAGGCAGCCCCTGAAATCACCTGACACGTTTGCTAACTCCCGCCGTCTGCTCGCCTTTTCATATCAACCACCAGCTCCATTTCACAGACATAATTTTGGACGCTAACGTTCTCATTACCCATCAACTGTCAGCACTCAACTCTCTGGTCTATAATTTCAGACTCATCTGGATTCTTATTGGCAGCTTGGCTGCATAAATTTTGGAGGGAAAATAGGAAAACAAGAAGTTTTTCTTTTTTCGCCGCCTTCTCTGGTGAGCAATGAAAATCTGAGCCCAGATGAGAGTGGAGGAAATTAGAGTCAGGCGGCAGATTTACGTCCGACGCTGTGTTTCACTTCTGTGTTTTGTTTACGCGCCACGTTTATGTTCCCTAAACCTTGGGTTTGTTCATTCAGCCTCATGCAAATGCCTTCTAATCCATCATGCACTTACGCATGAATGAGCTCACACTGTATCAGCGCATTATCGCCGATCGCTGGAGTTGCCATGGACACGTAGCTTTTCTATTTCTCTTTCTCCTCCTCTCTGTCTACCTTTTCTGGGTTCGGTCCAGACCCGCTCGCCGACTGGCCTGGTTGGCACCAGCAGGGGCCACGCAGAGCTGGGCCGTTTTTCCGTGCCACTCCAGCCCCATGTGTGGGCAACCAGAGCGCCGCTCGCTGCCAGAGGAATCCACTCAGAAGGTCCTCACACTATAGAAGGCTTTTCCCGCACAGACAGAGTCAGACAAAAGCAGCGACCTATAGGGTGAAACGGAAGGAAGGGAGCCAGGACTCAGTCAACACGGTTCTGTTCTGTTCTGTTCTGTCCCGTAAGTTACATGCAATAAAAAAAACACACCCTGGAAGTGAATGCAACAGAGCAGGATACATTTTTGTTTCAGGTCAGAGTTTATTCCAGTATTTTGTTAAAGCACATTCAGTCCAGTGGGGTAAAAATAAAATATTATATTTAATTTTTTTAAATATTTTCTCAGAAGCTCCTTTTAAAGCCTGGGAGACGGCAGCTCAAATATAATTAGCTCTTGATATGAGACCAATCTGTGGGGAGGCAGAAATACTTTTTATTTGGCTTAAACTTCTCATTATTCACATCCCTGTAGGCTGCGCTGTTGTTACATGCACGTCGCCCCCTGTGTATTTGTACATGTTGGTTTTCTGGCCTCCTACCCAGTACGCAGAGAAAAGTTGGCATGGGTTTTATTTTCGTAGTGGAGGCAGACGTAACCAAAGACGGTGCCTATATGTGTATGAATTTTTGTTATTTTGTTCAAAGTTCCCAACCGACTCCATTATTTACTTCCACCTGCGGCCTCTGACTGAGAGGACGGTGGAGGTCACGCTCCACCCCTGGGGAGGACCTTAAAGCCCGGCTACGGCTCAGAGATGATGTAACGGCGTCATGTGAGCCGTAGACCAACAATAGTTCAGGATCACGCGCTCGTATCTGTGACGTGTCACTCACCGTGTCACCAACGTTAACCCTCCTCCAAAAATCCGTCCCTGCATCTTCCCTGGTTTGGGAGTTGAAACCACGGTTTCCCAGTGTTTGTCTGTGGATTCTATTAGAGCCTGCGTGTGTGTGGACATATGGTCCTGTTTGCCGTGGAAGGCAGTCCAGGCAACAACAAACACGCGGGGCGGCAGACCAGGAGTGTCCTCTCTGCACTCACCCCACACCTGAACCCCACACTTCACACCTGATGCCCGTGGGCCTTGTAAATACACAGCGTTTGACAGCAGGAGGAAAAAAAATTAGCACATTTGCAGGCGTCGCATGCACGGAAGTATTTCTGTTCACTCGTACAGGCGCAGCCAGCTGTGCAGCGCTGCAAACAGAGTAGCTGGTATTAGCCACAGGGGGCCTCAGCGAGCACAGGGACCGGGACCGGGTCCTACTGACAGCTGCTGAACAAGGTGGACTGTGTCCCTGAAAGTCCCAGACTGGACCGGCCCGGAGTTTGGATTTTATATTGAAGATTACAGTGTCATTTAGGGCTGTGTGTTAGTGGATGATGTAGAAACTGATCTGAAGTCATTTCCTTTATTTCTGTTTGACTGTTTTTTTTATTGAGTTGATAAAGTTGCAAATCATCAGTCCCACCCACAGAGACAGGCCTCCCCACCCCCTGATCTGGTCTTTTATGTCCCCTCCGTGTGTCCTCCTCCGTACCTTCTCACTTTCCTCTTCTTCTGATGGAGGGCTGTTCTCCAGGAATCTTGGAGAAATGATGTGAAAAAGTTTGAGGAGCTGGTGATGGAGAGAAATCGATAAATGTGGGAGAGACGGAGCGCAGGAGGATGAGGCATGAAAAAAAAAAAGCCCTGAGTCGACAATAAGTGAGCGCAGTCTGGCCTTCATTCTGTGGTCAGATTCTTATCTGCGGTTTTGGCCCCTGAGATCATCTCCCATCCTGCTTTTCTCTCCCTTTCCTCCCCCTGCTCCTCCTCACCGGAGTTAACTTTCCCGTCTGGCTTGGCTGTAAAAGCAACCTTAACGAGACACCGTTTACACCGTAAGGCAACAGTAATGGAGCCATTATCTCCGTCCAGGGTGGTTTTCCTCCACCTAAACACACAGTAGGATGTGATTAGTCCAAGGCCAAGTTGTGTGTTCTTGGTCCGTCTCCACTGGTGTGATGGACTGAAAGATTTGGTCTGTGGGCGTCCAGTCAAACTACGCAGGCCTGGCAGTCACACAGGGAAATCCTTATGATAAGAGCCATGATTATCCCACACACACACACACACACACACACGGAGCCAACGTACATAAAACCTTCCAGGAATCTGAGGAGTGTGAAGTGTTTACACTCGTCCGTCTCCATCAGACACAGAACAGACTCAGGTTCAGTTTGATTCTTCAGAAAAACTCATTTGTGTCGTTTGAGGCTTGAAGATCAAATCAAATACAGTGTTGGACCAAGAGTCCAGACAAGTGAAAATGAAATGTTGTCACATCTCCAGTGTTTGGTGTTCAGAGCGGGTCGCTCCGGTTTCATTTTCCAAATTTATAAAATTTAAATAATTTATATCTAATCAAGAAAATTTGGATCTAAAATCATTTTAATAGTGAATTGTTTTGTATTTGTTATAAATATTTTTTTTTTTGTAGTGATGAAGATTATTTATTTGCTTGAATATTTTTTGAGCCACAGATTTTCACCGTTTTTAATCAACTGGTAAATTCACTCCAGTCCAGTCCAGTCCAGTCCAGTCCAGTCCAGTCCAGTCCAGTCCAGTGAGCTGCTAAAATGGAATCATTACTTATTAATAGTCAGAGCCAAACAACAGATAATAGTTAATAGTCTGTGGTTTATTTTTCCAGAGAAGCTTCTTCTTTTTATGGCAACTTTTTTCTTTCTTTTTTTCTGGTGAGTTTCTTTAAGGCCACGGTTCCAGTCAGAGGACATCTGATAAGTCCAGCCCGACTCCTCACTGAGCCTTTTGTTGTGTGATGAAGTCATTCCCGACATATTTTATATCTTAATGCAAAACAAACACGTTACACACACACACACACACACAGAGCGGCGCCCTCCCTCCTCCCTCCTCCCTCCTCGCTCCTCGCTCCTCGCTCAGATTCGTGGAAGTTACAAACCAAATAAAGCTCCCTTTTCGCTCCCATTTCTCTTTTTCCATCTCACTGGTGCTCTCAGAGGAACTGTCCTGGCTGGAACTCCTAACTGAAATAGCCTGGAGCACAGAGCGTCTTTTGTGGTCAGGCTCCGTTTTTTTCGACAAGGTGCTGGTGAAAAAGAACAGGATTTTCTCTCATGGCTCTGAGGTTTCTTCGCTGTGCTGAACGGCAGCTCTGCCTCTGTCTTTTTCTTTCCCAGTTCACTCGAAAAAAAAAACTGATTTAATTCAAAAAGACACGCGTTCTATTTCAAAGTATTTCTTAAATGTTTCGATTCCAGTTTTGAATCTTAGAGTGCGTCGTCTTAACGAACCGCTTTTCTCTGGTGTGTTTCTGTCTGTGAGATCAGGTGTCACAGAAGAATGTCAGGTTCAGTCAGACTCCTCCACCGCTCCACACTCGGTTCCGTCCGAAGAGAAAATGCCCAAAACAAAGTAAAAACCTTCAGCGGGACTGGTCTGCGTCTGGCACGGAGAGAGTTTGGGAAAACCCTTTAATCAGCGTCTCTGTCAGATTCACTCAGCGTCATGAACAAGTTTGAACAAACAAATTTCAGGAAAATTTATTACATTTCATGCACAATCTCGCTAAAAGGCAAATAAGACCAGAGAGGAGAAAACAAAAGGCGAGCGTTGAGTCCATTGGTTGGACAAACACGGCACATAATGAATAATGAACGGATCTCCACGTTTAGATGGAGATTTTCACCGATTCAACTCTAGGCTGCCACCTAGCAACCTTTGATATAAGTAGAGCAATATTTTACCTCAGGAAAAAAATCCTCCTTAAACACACTGTAAAGGTATCTTTTTCCTGAGTGTCGTAGCTGTATAATGTAAAAGCTGCTTTGGACTCGCTGACGGTCCTAGGAAAATTCTAAACATGTTCAGTGTCTGACTGCACCCTAATCAAGTCTGTTTGCCTTGGTGACAGCGATTGAAAACACCTGCTGCTGCTGCTGCTGCTGCTGCTGCTGCTGCCATTCAGCGTAAACCCAAGACTTTTTTGAAGCAGAGAAATGTGTCCTGGTGCACTTCCTCCATCTTTTTTGAAAATTCAGAATCCATTCTTAGAAGCCAACAAATCTCAGAAGCACCTTGGAATTCAAGACATTTGTAAAAAAAAAGAAAATGAACTTGACCAAATTATTAAAGAATTATTTATTATAAATTATTGAATTAAAGAATTTAATTAAATTATTCTAGTTCTAAATCCAGTCAAAGTTAATGAGATAGAATCAATCTCTGATCATATGTAGAAAAGTAGGTTAAAATAACTTCAGACGTTTGACGTGAACCAAGTGGAGTTGTTGTTGTTTGTGTGGAGACCCTTCTACACGGGCTCCCAGTCTGGAGAGGAAAGATGGGCAATAGATGAAAAGTCATGCAATAAGAGGTGAAATGCTCAAATGAAGATGATGAAAGAAATGAAAATATAAATGAACAGTACGATGTGGGAAAGTCCAGCCTAATCCGGCCCGCGGGCCGTAGTTTGGACAGGTCGCATCTGAAGGATCAGTTGCAACGTCTGCTTTTATTCACTGCACAACTGCCTCTGTGTTTCTCTCTGAGCCTGGGAATAATACTTCTTAGTTTACTCAGCCATACTTTAGCAGTGACACACACACACACACACACACACACACACACTCACACACTCCGTCAAACAGGCGGCCGTGTGTTGCTCACAGCCTGTCATTACTGCAGCCTTGATGTGGTCTCTGGGTGGCACACTGCCGTCTTATTACTGCCATCAGGGGGAGAAAACTTTTACTTTCCTGCTCTGCACTGCCCCCTGTGTGCCTGCTCCACCCCCTCCACCCCTCTCCAGCCCTGGTCCCCCGTGCCTCGTCACAACCCACATCCATTTTTCTCAGCGTTGCGATCGGAGGCCTTTTTGTTTTGGGTGTGTAAACCATCCTGACACACGTCCCCACGGGCGGTGGCAGATACGGGGGTGTGTTGGCTCACGCAGCAGCAGGAGCGCCGTCGAAGTTATGAATCCAGAAATGGAGCCGCTCCAAGTTGTGGAGGGGGGGGGTCTGGACTCATCGGGTCTAATTATTGACCTGCGGACGAGTGTGTTTAAAGGTCACAGTGACACACACACACACAAACACACACACACACACACACACACACACACACACACACACACACTCACACACTCCGTCAAACAGGCGGCCGTGTGTTGCTCACAGCCTGTCATTACTGCAGCCTTGATGTGGTCTCTGGGTGGCACACTGCCGTCTTATTACTGCCATCAGGGGGAGAAAACTTTTACTTTCCTGCTCTGCACTGCCCCCTTTGTGCCTGCTCCACCCCCTCCACCCCTCTCCACCCCTCTCCAGCCCTGGTCCCCCGTGCCTCGTCACAACCCACATCCATTTTTCTCAGCGTTGCGATCGGAGGCCTTCTTGTTTTGGGTGTGTAAACCATCCTGACACACGTCCCCACGGGCGGGTGGCAGATACGGGGGTGTGTTGGCTCACGCAGCAGCAGGAGCGCCGTCGAAGTTATGAATCCAGAAATGGAGCCGCTCCAAGTTGTGGAGGGGGGGGGTCTGGACTCATCGGGTCTAATTATTGACCTGCGGACGAGTGTGTTTAAAGGTCCCGGTCAGTGGACGTCACCGCTGAGCCGCCACCACCTTCCAGTACCGCTGCTCCTCCTCCTCCTCCTTTGTCCTGTCACGCTCCTCTCCGGCTGCAAAGATTTATGGAGTATAATTTGTTTATTGTGAGCCACAATTTATCATTCAACTGACTGAGTGGAATAAAGCAGGTGGATTCAATAGCAGCTCCTGTCCCGCGGCGAGGGAGCGCAGCGGGAGGTGACTGGGTTCACGTTGCTGTAACTGAGACCTCCCCGGTGGACCGACGCATACATTTACATTTGGGAATGTTTAGGAAAATGACCGCCGTGTTTATGTGAACCTGTGGAATGCTGATGCAAAGAGCCAGAACACGGCTGTTTCTATAGGACGAGGCCGGCGGAGAGGGAGGCGGGGGGAGGGAGCGGGGACTGCGAGTGTGTACTTGTTGGTCGACCGCCACGGGCTGATGCTAAATGTTTTGTATATCTGAACCTTAATTAACAACGGAGCAGAGTGAGTCACGTTGGGGACACAACAGGTCGATCCAGTTTAGTTCAGCCCCGAGGCTCCGGCCTCCTCTCACCTCTGATGCACCTGCTCTGATCCTCAGCCATTATTTGTCCTCTTCCTCCTCTTCCTCCTCTTTGTGCGTGGACCGGGCCACACCGTGCAGTTGGACCTTCCTTTGGTGACTGTTGTGGTTGATGAACTCCACGGTGCATTTGTTGTGAGATACAAACACAGTTTCACATTATCATGGTGCAGTGATGATGTAACTTCACATGTGATGACACTCACTGTACAATCAGCTCCAACACCAGGACTCATTGGATGAATGAGTGTTGGCTGATATTTCAGTCCTGCAGTAAAAATATGAGGTGAAATAATAGTAAATATTGTGAGGAGAACTTCTGTACGGTGGTCCAGAGAGTCTTCTGAGGTCAAGGAGCTGAAAATCACAGAGACATGTGGAATGCTGAAGACTGGCCAATATAAACAGTCAGGTCTGGCTTTCCATCCATGCACAGCTCCAGCTCGGTGCCATCCTCCCACCTCAGTCATGGACCATCACAGAAGACCTCCGTCTCTCTGGGACTCTCCAAGGAAGCAGGTGGATTCCTGTCGGCACATTTGATCCAGTTGATTCACGTTGACTGTCCACAAAAATGAACACGGAATAGAAGTACTGTCAACTCAAAATACTGGAGTTTTCATTGAAAACCAAGAAAAGAAATTTCCCCAGAAAATGAAATGAATTTGCCTTGTTGTGACCTGCCAGGCCCTGAAGGGGGCTCAGCCCTACTTTGGTGACCGCTGTCTTATAACAGACGTCAGGTCAGTTAATGCCTGATGACACGCAGACATTAATGCAGACCAGAAAATATCAGCATTTTTAATTATGAATAGATTCTCCAGATTGGACCGTTAGCTGCAGACTGTAGATCCCATAGTTCATGGACAGGGCTGTATTTCCTGAACAAGACTCCAGGGACGAGCACAAGTCACTGGCACCAACGCTGTGATGATGCTGATATCACCACACAAACTGACGACGGACTCCTGCAGGAGTTACATTTTGTGTCACGATAATGAGGCGAGTCGGTGAGCACGCTGACGTTTCTGACGCTGTGGCCACATTTGGTATTTCACCGTCCGCCGGCAGAAGGACGGTGAAATCCAAATGTTCTGATCACAGGTTCAGACAGAAACACACGCCCGTCTCAGATGATTCTATTTGTCGCCCGTCTTTTTCTAATCAAAACGATTACGAGCTTCGTCCACAGAGGAACAATCAGTGCAGCCATTCCTGCAGTCGTCGGTGAAGGACTGCAGTCGGCTGCATGGAGACGAAGGCAGAGAGAGAGCGAGGGAAAACAAACATACGGGGATGGTTGAATTATGGGTAAAGACAGCTGAGGCTGACCAGGTTTGGTTTCCACGGTGCAGTGGGGGGCTTATTGAAAAACAAAAAAGTCTATGACTCAGTGCTGCTTTCAAGGAGACTCTGGAGCCGGAGACGTTCTCTCCCCAGAAATTCAACAAAAACACATGCAGTGGAATAGAACGGAGAACACCTTCAAAAACATAAAACCCCAGGGTTCAATATGGTCATGAAAATGTTCCACGTATCCGCACTCCTAATGCCAAGAGAGGAGGCGGGGGGGAGGGGGTGAGAAATGGAGACGGGGGAGAGAATGAGAGGAGGGATCTGTCTTCACATTTGCTATCAATTTAGAGCCTGAAAATAAGCACCAGGTTTGACTGGAGCAGGAATGTTTTTCTATATAAAACCAAGGGAGGGAGAAATCAGGAGAAATGAGGCAGGAAAGGGAGATGGGAGACGGGGGAGGAGGGAGGGAGGGAGGGAAGAGAGAAGATATACGGTTTGGACTTGACAACAGCACCTTGGCTCCAGATGTTTGCCGTACTCTGACAGCTCATGGGGCAGAAGTCAGGCCGAGTGTGAGTCACACTGACCTGTGACCAGGCAGTGAAGGACAGGTAGACGCCTTGATAGTTTAACCTTCAAGGTCCTACACACACACACAATCATACACATCTGTGGGTGACAGCAACCTCCCCCCCTCACCCTCGTCCCCCATACAGCTGTCAGAGCTTTTTTTTTTTTTTTTTTTTTTACCCAAATGCACATTTGCCTCTGTGTGTGTGAGCGAGGGGGGAGAAGAAAAAGACCAAGATCCACGTTCACCCAAGTCCAACTGAGCTGCAAACTCTCAATACTGAAGGATCATCAAGAATAAATCCCTGCTGACCTAAAGAAATTCTATACTGAAGAAATGTAGTGCAGATGAAGCTGAGTTTAATTGGTAAAATAATTTAACTAACCTAACTTTTTGTCCTTGTTCCCTGATTTATTTGAAAATTAAAAATAAAAGTGCAAAATATAACCAAATTATTATTAAATACCTGTGATTTTCCTGTTATTTAAGGAACTTCAAGTCACCGTGAGCCAGTCCTGCATCTACTGATGAGTAAAGTCTGCAAACTCTCTCATCTCCTTCACTGATGTGGGACATAAAAGTCCCCAGGACTTTTATATGAGTCCTCCACACGGGCCTCAGCCCGGCTCCGTCTCAAGTGGAGGGTTTGACCCACCAACAAAGCCCTTGTCCCTGTTCGTCCCACCAACAAAGTGCTGCTCTTACGCAGCGAGAAACAGTTGAAAAAGAACCGGAGCAGAAACAAGGTTGGAGTTAAAGAGGGAGAAAGTGAGGGTGAGCGGGGGACGGGGGGGACGCAGAGCTGAGAGACGGACCAGATGTGTCTTTTGTTTAGATTTGAACGAAGCGGAAAAGAAGGGTGTAGGAGTTAGGAGGCGAGCTTAGAAGGAGGAGAAAGTGGGAGTGGAGGGTTTTTGAGGGGTGGTCTAATGAAACCAGAGCATTCAGAGTGGAGCACCCGTACGCGCAGGGAGGGGGAGGAGGAGGAGGTGGAGGAGGTGCTGTACAGTATGTGATTACCTACCAGCAAAACCACATTCATTATACTAATTGCTACAATGGTCCCGGCGGCCGGGGGGCTGGAAAGGGGGCGCCGGTGAGAGGGGCTGCATTGTTAACATTTGTTAGGCTCATTGACTCCAGAATTCATGGTGTCTGTCATCGTAGCTCGCTGGGAGATTCTCCAGGGTCTGTGTTTGTAGAACTGATAATCTGGAGGCGGGGCCTGAAGACCCGCCCCAACCTTCATCATCATCACCATCACCACCGCCGTCGTCAGCGCAGGCCGCCACGAACTTAATGCATGCATAGCGACACACAGTCCAGATTGCCCTGCACGAGCACACACACACACACACACACACACACACACACACACACACACACACACACGCGCGCGCTTAGCATGTGTTACACATTCGGGCCCAAGGAACGCACGAGACATGAACCAAAACAGAACCAGGGGCCAGTGTTTGAGTGATTGGCTGCACTGAACAGCCAGGCGTCCAGCAGCTTGTGTCAATATTTCACCGTGTGTGTGTGGGGGGGGTGAGGTGAGGTGGGGGGTGGGGCTCGGAGCAGATGACTGCTATGACAGTTTGAACATGTGCTGTGGTGAATGTGCACAGACTCCCACAGCTCAATCTGTCGAGTGATGATCCCAGATCAGCCCAGTGGAGGAATGTTGCCAGTTGTGGTCGGCATTCCAGTTGTCGTGTAACATGACTTTCCATGTGAGTCTCCGCAGGAAGAGAGGGACCGGAATCCTTCACTTCCTGTTCACACACTTTTTCACCGTTTCTCTACAGTGTGGTTCAATGGACTTTACTCTCTATTGTACAAAGTGTTGCCACATATCGTGTCCATCTCCTCCGTCCACGTGTCCTGGTCCAGTGACTGGCCTTCCTCATCTCTGTCCCTCAGACGTACAGTAGGTCTGTTCCAGTGTTGGTCACCTGATGTTTAGATGGACACTGGGTCTGTAGTGTCACAGTGTTTTGCAATGATTGTATCGTTGTATCCTGATACAGGTGTAGAGTGTTCCTCTCTGTGTTGTTGTTGTTGTCGTCAATGTTCTGCTCCTCCTCCTCGGCCCAGACCAAGGGAGAGCCAAGGTAGCTGCTCACTGCTGACGTAGCCAGAGCGTAGCTGCAGCACTGGCTGGAGGAAGTGTGTGCTACTGTTGTAGGAGCTGAGAGGGAATTCCCTTTGTGTCATGGATTAATGATTAATCCTGGTGTTTGTTGGTTTCAAACCTCGGTCACCGGGGCCGGGCACGGATTCCTGCCGCCGTCAGGTGGTTTTCAGATCAGTCATAAATAGCCACAGTGCTATGGGAAGAATTGCAGGGATCAAGTGTGTGAGGACGGAGCCTCCCCCTCCTGGTCTCCCTCTTCATTGGTGGGTGACAGCTTATGGTCAGTGTCACGTTTCCTCCTGCTGGCACGTCGGCCCCTTTGACGCCGTGACTCACACGGCTCCGCACAACTTTCTCCACGCAAACCTCTCATCCAGGCGTGCAGTCCTCCGTGCACGGCGTCCTCCCCGGGTCGGAGCGAAACCACAGGGGCCTGACTAATCAGACCACACAGGAGAAGGGGAGAAGGGGAGAGGAGATGGACGGGAGTCGGCCTCCTGCTTTGTGTGGCTGTGAGGGAGAGGGAGGGGAAGGAGGAGCAGCGAAGGCGGAGGAGGGAGGGTTCTAATCCGGGAGTAAGACCAGGACTCGGAGGAAGTGAAGTCTGTGAACCGTGAAAAAAACCACTCTATGAGGTCCTGACCTGAGGAGAAGGAACCAGAACGTTGTTTGAAGAGGGATGAACCTTAAACACCAGCAGCAGCTGGATGAAGGTCCGACTGTGGCTCACAAGTCCAAGCAACTTCTGTGGAGCTTCATCTGCTTCAATACATGAGATGGTTTTCCAACCAAACCATTTACATGAAACACGTCCTGATGATCTTTGGATGGTGTCACATCTAAAGGATCTCCACCGCTAGTTCTCCAGTTTCTTCTACTTTTCACCAAGGTTTTGTTGTTCCTGCTCTGACCATCATCTCAGATGATCGCAGATGATCTTTGTAGGAGTTCCTCCTGGTTGTTCCAGAGGAGGGATTCTTCATTTAACCAGTGTAACAGTGGGGGGTGAAACGACACGTGCCTTTATCATCAGTCTGTGTGTGTGTGTGTGTGTGTGTGTGTGTGTGTCAGCAGGGTCACATGCAGCTTTGTGACAGTGATGACAGCTGAGTCCTCCCTCTCCTCCCACTTGTTCTCCTCTCCTCCCTCCAACATGAGAAGGAAGGGGGGTTCAAGTTAGGGTGCATGTGGAGCAGCTTCTGAGAGGCCCTGGAGCGTGCCGTGAGGTCAGAGGTTACAACAACTGGGCCTCCCAGGACCACAGCAAAGACCCCAGGCTCCCTAACCCCCCCACACCTCACCCCACCCCACCCCACCCCTCTAAATCCCTCTAATCCCTCACACACACACACACACACAGGGGCACAGATCACTTCCAGATCCTTCTGAGACATTGGTCCAAACACTCCTGCTCCTGCGTCTCCTTATCTACTGCCCACCACACACACACACACACACACACACACACTGTTACCATCATTAGAGTCGACCATAATCCTAATTCTCATCTGACCTAATCTGAATCCAGACACACATTAATTCAAAATAAGACAACATTTCCCTCCGGTTCATGTCCTCACAGGGACAGAGCGTCTTCACCAGGACGGTCCAGGAACATGTCACTGGTCCACAGTAGATGAATGTGTGTGTGTGTGTGTGTGTGTGTGTGTCCTCAGTCAGGTGTGAAATTGCGATGTCTCCCGTACATTACCTGTCGAGGTCAGTTGGGGCAGCAGTGAGGCTCAGGTCTATGAAAACGTAATGCTATCATTGTCTTCTTGGAGAAGAGTGTTTGGGTTTCCACAGGACTGCTGCATCTACTCCCCACCTCCTCCCACCTCCTCCCACCTCCTCCCTGCTGAACATCTGTTTCCAGTGAGGTCCACAGACAGGGGGACGTGGAACTCTTAAAATTAATTAGCGCATTACCAAGTGCTCCAGTTAGAGGAGGCCTCGCTGGACCCCTTCACGCCACCCCCCACATCGCTGCGCTCCTCCAGACCCTGCCTCCCCCCACCCCCTCTTCCTCCTCCTCCTTCTCTTACCTCCTCCTCCCCCAGTCTCAGGGGGCCAGTTTATCACCCAGGACCAATTAGGGTAGGAAGCGAGGTCGCTGACCTTCTGTCAGTCCCCATCAGCTCCCGTGTCACCTTAGGGGGGACATGCCACTACAGGGAGGTGGGGAGTACGGGGGTGCAGGAGGGGGGGGGTGTGGATTTATGCTGTAGTTGAGGAGAATTGGCTCTTCATGTTTCTCTTCACTGCTTTTTTATTGTCCACTGTCCCACTGCGACACCACACTGGGAGACCTCTGTTGGTCCCTGGTCCAAACATCTGTCCATTGTGGTTTTAAAGTACTTTACCACACAGTCCTGCTGATGTGTCTTCTAACTTCAACCTTTTTTCTTCTTCTATGTTTCTGCTGCCGTCCTGTGTGATTTCACAACTAAAGGTAAGAAAGTTAACTTTTCACCTCACACTCTCGTCCCCGTGGACGCCGTCTGTCCCTGCAGTCAATGTCCCACTCACAGTCATCCATGTTTTTTAGAAAGAATGAAGTAACTGAAGTGTTTAGATGTGAAATGATGAGAAATAATTCAGGATAAATCACCGTTCTCCACCGTGACATAGAAGCAACAGGTCAAACCTGTCTCTCCTGGTCCTGGTCAGGACTGACCTGGAGCTGAAGTCCTGCTCGTGGTTGATGTGGATTTCCTCTGGTGAAAGTGTGTGTGTGTGTGTGTGTGTGTGTGTGTGTGTGTGAATGACATCATGTGATCACTGCTCGCTGCTTCTTCTGTGAAAGTGAATTCTCACCTCATTCAGTAACAAACCCTGAGAATTTAAAACATCTGCTCGATACAAACCAAGTTCTAGTTAAAGAGACTTCATGAAATAAAGAGGAACCGCATGAGTGACACACACACACACACACACACACACACACACACCTTTTACCTCCTGCTGTTCTAACCTCCTTCCCATCCCAAGCTCCTCCTCCCATCAGTCTCCTCTCCTCTTCTCTCCCCACGTCTCCCCTCTTAACGTGACTCTTTGGTTTCTCCTTCTTCTTCTTCTTCTTCCTGGTCCTCCTCTTCCTCCTCCCTGCTCCTCCCTGCTCCTCCTAACCCAGTTCCTCTGCTCCATGGACAGATGGTTGGTGTTAAACCCTGCCTTGACAGCTCGCCTCCATCTCCTCTCCCCTGATGTTATTCTAATATGGAGGATTGTTCTGATCTGACGCAGCGCAGACGAAGACAAACGGGGGAGAAAGGAAATTAAAGTGATTATTTTGTCAAGTAAAGGGCAGCAGTCATCGTGGGTCTGGACCTGGTCCGGTTCCCTGTGTGTGAAAGGGTTTTTTTTATCGTGTATAAAATTGCATTTAATGACATTGTCGTACGGAACTGAAGTGAGAACTATTCTCTCAGAGACAGTGGTGGCCAGTTTGACATTTGGGCCAAGTTGGTTCCTGGAGTTTGAGGAACTAAGATTAAGGATGTGTAGAAGAAGAATATGTTTGGGTCAAAATACGTCCTGTGTTCTTTCTGTTGGAGAAATTCTGTCATTGGAAAAGACAATATTGAAAATCAATGGGATAAAAGGCAGCAGGTCTGAAATCTTCATGGTTGTAGAAGTATTTTCCTAAAGAAGCTCCGTGGTCAGACAACTTCTAACTCCTCAGTTTAGTTGTAAGGTTCCTCAGAAAGAAGAGGATTATGAGACATTGACGTGTATCATGGAGGAGGAGGAGGAGGAGCAGGGAGGAGGTCCTCCTTCAGCCTCCTTCACTCTGGTTTCATCTCCTCCATGTGCTGTAGAAACCCTGTCTGCCCGACGTGCTGCTCTCTGCCACTGCCCTCCTCCTCCTCCTCCTCCGTCTCCTCCCCTCATCCTGCTCCCATTCCCTCCTACCCTCGCTTCGTTGCCTCCCCAAAGAACCACAAACAATAAACCCTCTGTTACATTTAACCTCCTCACGTGTTTCTCCTTTTCTCTCTGTCCCTCCCTCCCAGCCGCGCTAGTTCTGTCTTGAACTCACTCCGTTCTTTCACCTCCTCCTCCTCCTCCTCCTCCTTCTCCTCCTCCTCCTCCTGTTACAGCTGTTTGGGTTCTGTCTTGGGTCTGTTACTCATCTCCCCCGAGTGATTTGGGACTTGTTTGTGGGCTTGGACCTAACAACAAACTGGTGGACACCGTTTTTGGTCTCCCACTCTGAGCCAATGACAGCACTGATTAGTGTCTCATGACAAGTCAGACTGTGTGGACTGAGAGGCTGTGTTTGTGTGTACGATTCCCTGCTGCTGCTGGGATTCCTGCTCGTCCTGCAGCAGCAGCAGCAGCGGCAGCAGCAGCGGTGGCATCAGGACAGCAGACAGATGTTGTCCTAATCTTCCCCTAATGAGATTGGTCCCTCATTCCTGCGTCTTTATGGGAGCAGCAAGCTGGCAGACATGCAGGCTGACACTCTAGAGGGAGCTCTTTATGGGACAAACAGCACTAAGACAGAGTGTTTCCAACGTCTGCTAGTCAGTAAGTGAGACATGTGGATGGTTAGGCAGGTCGTGAAGGAGGCCGTCAATTTAACACGCCCATGCTTCGTTTAACCCGCTGACGCTCGCCGTGGCGGCCGACGACCGTGGGACAGACGAGGACGAGGAGGAGGAGGAGGAGGACACACAGACCGTTATCTGATGGCCTTCATCGGTCAATTGGATCAGAGCTCAGCACCACAAAGTACAGTTAATTCCGTGGATTAGCATCAGTGGCGGATTCTCGGGCCACTAAACCAAATCACTTTTTCCATTTGGTGAATTTCATTACTCACCACATCAAGATCCAGCCTTTAATTGTGGCCTGTTTTCCATAACAACAAATTAGGCCCTGATCTCAGCTTATAGATAAGATTAAAGCTTCTCCTCCCAGTCCGGCCCTCCGCCGCAGTGCATTCTGGGCCGGAGGTACTCAGCGGCGTGTAAGGAGCGGTGTTGAACCCTGGACCCTGGACCCTGGACCCTGGACCATGGACCCTTCACTGGGACCAATTGTACCTGTAAACAGTGTTTAACTTGGAAACGTTAATTGATACCAGTGGGAGAGAATTGTGATTGGTCCATCTCCTGGTCCTTTATGAATCCATTGTTTCCCAAGAAAGATTAGTTATAGGTTGATAACAATGACCCACTGGAGTACTGTAGTACTGAAGTACTGTAGTAGAAGAGTTCCTCCAAAGACACGGACTCTGCTGTGAAGAACTTTCTCAGATACTTTTTCAAGCCCCACCCGGGGAGGCCAGCTCTCTAACCTCCTCTGTACTTTTCTCCCCAGACGTTTCTTCTTCTGTTTTTCTTTCTTCAGCCGTTTGCTCACACACACACACACACACACACACACACACACACACACACACACACAGGGCAGTCATAATAGCAGGGTGAGCGTGCAGGGCCGACCGCTGGACAGTTTAGTACAGAATGCTAGCATATGTCAAATCTGGATTATTGAACTTAGACCACAGGCTGAAACAGCAGCACACACACACACTCACACACACTCACACACACTGCATGGACTTATATGGTATGGTCTGTATATGCACACACACACACACAGACATATGCACAGACAGGGGTTATTCGGTCCATTCTCCAAAACGAATTACCTCACTTCAGCCATTAGGAGGCTACAGGCAGAATGAGAAGCAGACGGTGGTGCAGGCTGGGAGTTTGGGGTGGGGGGCAAGGGGGGGGGTGTAGAGGAAGACCGAATGTGACACCAGAGAGACTGTGTGACTTTTATTCATTTTGGTGCTCGGACTGCTGCTGATCTTTTTTTTCACCTTGTCAAACGCAGCGTGAACCCGTCTCCCAGTCCCGGTTGTCTTTTCTTCACCAAAAACAGCGCCCCCTGTACTCTACCTGACCTGACAGCCCGACACTGTTCTCTAAGCCATTGATCCAGTTATCTGGTTCTGGTCGGTGATGCTGGAAGCCACCTCGGAGCCCAGCTGACCTCATCCAAACATGCGGCCCAGCCTTGAGTGGAGCAGCAGTCAGTTTGTATCGGCTGCTGTAGCTTTGAATTATCCTCAGGACTGGAGTGCAGCTCCACTGCTCCACTGCTCCACTGCTCCACTGCTCTCCCCGTCCACACACTTTTTCCATTTGCAGAATTATCTTGTGTCTAAACCAGCGCTGATTCAAGGCCTTGGCCTCGCAATGAAAGAAAGATGTAAAAAGTAATCCATCACTTCTCTCTTTTGTTGCTGGGCTTTAGACTAAATTTATGTAATGACTTCATCATTGTGCAACGAGTGGTGATTTTTTTTTTTTTTTTTTTGGGGGGGGGGGCGCTACATCCTCAAGTAACCTGCTTAGCGCTGGTTCAGGGCTGTGGGTCTCAGAGGCCCAATGTACTTCTCCAGGCCCAGAGTGCACAGCGCTCATAAACTCCTGTTGTTTTTTCTGTAGGCATCATAAATGAATTTAGTGGTGGTTGTGTATTTATTTATGGTCTTTGAATTGGCTCCAGATGACTTTTTACTGCCTAAATACAGAACATCCTCCTCTGTGTCTCTGCTCAGCCAACTCTGGAAAAACACAAGCTCTTATTATCCAATCAGCACAGTACGCTGGTCCTGGAACGCCTCCAACACCTCGTCCCACCTCCCGCCGCGTGGAGTCCATGTGGTCCTCGTGCGATCTGCGCCGTCGGAGAAATTAGCCCCTTATAATCACCTCCTTCTGGAGTGAAGCCACCTTGATTTCCAGGTGTGTTTCACACCAAGTTCATCCAGGAGCAGAGGAACGGTCCTGCCCTGAAGACGTGGTTGTTGGTGGTGGTGGAGACATGGATATTTATTTAGGTCTGTGGTCCAGTGATGGACCGCAGTGTTGACCAGTGGGCTTTTCTTTGACCTCATGTCTGCAGCATCTACATCTGTTTGGTGTCCTCCTCATCTTATCTCCTCCTCCTCCTCCTCCTCCTCGTCTCTGCCTCTGTACCCTCCTCATCGTCTGTGCTTCGTCCTAAATCCTTGTCCATACCAGACCTTCACACACACTTTTTACTGAAATCTCACCTAAAGAAACAAACTGATGCAACACACTCCCTCACACACATATGTAGCGTGGAGGAGGTGGAGGAGGAGGAGGAGGAGGAGGACGAAGCCTCAGTGAGGGAGGGTTAGGAGGGGGCGGGGGGTGAGGACATGAACGGTGTTAAACACACACGTCTTAAACCACATATGGTTGAATCAGATGGCACAGCGCCCCCTCTCTCTCGCCCTCAGAAGCCAATCTGATCAAAAATCTTCCTTTGGACGTGAGATTAATGTGTGTGTGTGTGTGTGTGTGTGTGCGTGAGAGGTGCTGCTGCTCCGGTCCGGTCTAGTCTGGTCCGGTCCGGTCCACTCTGAGCTCTGATGATAATAGAAAGACGTGCACAAACAAGTGTGAGTCCATGTGGAGCAGGAGCAGTGAGGATGCAGACCAAACACACACTCGTGCAAATTCTCCCTCTGCCCTTCACTCACACACACTCACACACTCACACACTCACACACACTCACACACTCCGATCACTGTGGTGTCCTGCGCCTGTGTGGCCCAGAGCTGGGATGTAAAGTGAAGCAGGAAATGTGTGAGCCATGAAGGCATGTGTTTATGCTGGCTGCAGTCGCCCATCACCAGCCAGAGGGAAAACAGACACCGCTCTGCTCCCCAGCGCCCCCTCTTTTCCTCACAAACCCTCAACATGAGGATCATCTCTCACTCTCAGCTTTCCAAGATTTGGTTTTCCTTCTTACCAGTTCCCACTTTACTTTGAAAAATAACCTGAACCACAGTCCTTATGATAAATATTCTCTGGACTTTATTTTTGTAGTGGACTGACCAACTCAGTGGTCACTAACACTTCACTAACTGAACTTTATTCTGAAGGTTTATGAGCAGGAAACTAGTTCTAAAGAATTGTTAATATTATTATAACTATGGTTTTATTACCAAGGTGACCACCGCCCCCCCACCCCCCCACCCCCACTGTAATGATGGCAGAATAAATAATGGCTGACTTGAATAAGTTGGCCTCAGATAGAGTCTGTGTTTGGCCGCGGCCCTGGATCAACAGTCCGCTCTCATCACGGCCGTATTTCTCTGAGGTTTAGACAATAAAAAAAACCAGTGCTGTCACAAAGTTGAATGGCCTTCAGTATTTCTGTTTTCTAGACGACTACATCAGCCTAATCACTGCCTCATGTTCCTCTGTGTGTGTGCTGTTGGATTACAATCTGCTCCCAGGGCCTGAAGAGGCGTTGGAGCACGGAGCGGCGTGAAGGAAACCTCTTTTAGGAACAGATTTGTGGCAAATTTTGCCCTTTTTTCCTCCTTGGCCCCTGGTGTAGTGATTAAGAACTGGTGAGGAGCCGCAGATCAGGGTGGAAGTATTTGTTGTTCGCACAGATAGAACTGTTGCTCCCACAGCTGTGGTTTTTCTTTACATACTGTCATTTTTTTATCAAAGTTAAATCTTTCGTACTGTTTTCACAGACCGGTCGTTAAGTTGTGGCAGATAAAAAACCCCTTAATAAATTTTCTGAATTAACTGAGCATGCACACAACAAGGGTTTCCCCAGTGCACACAGCCTATAATTTTCTCCTACCAGAGCGGTAGGTAAAGATTTTCAGTTCAGCTTGGCATAAAACACTTGACACCTGTTCATTCGCTCCGGGACAAACGGCTCAGGGACAGTTTTTCTTTTTCGGTTCTGGATTCGTGGCAGGTCAGTTCAGGGGCAGGTTCAGGTTCAGTGCCGGTGCAGCCGGGGTCGATGTCAGAGCGATTTGTGAGTCTGATCCTGGTGATTGACAGATAATCCTCCCGCCTTCATCGGCCTCCATCCCTTCCCTGGCCCTGAGCCTCGGTCGGGGCAGACGACCTGGGGCCAATGTGCAGGACGGGGCTTTAGTCAACGTCAAAAAGCTCCTTAATGATTCAATCAGTGCAGATTAATTCATCTGCTGTTATTCCAGGGTGATCCCACAGATCAGGACACTCTGTTCCGCAGCAGGAGGCCAGCAGCGCCACCCGGATGTGATTGGCTGGAATTTGTGATTAGGGACTGGGATTATCAACTGAGGTTGTGCTTTTTTTTTGATCAGGGATTGGGTGTAATCCCGTCCGATGAGCGGTTGGTGTTGATCTGCTGAGGTCTGAAGTCTAAATGAAAAATATTCTGCCTGATCAGAGCAGCGTGGTTTAATCATGTGACCAAACGTCTCAGACAAACACTGACACGGTGATCCCGGTTGTCGTCTGCGCCTGAGGTTTTTAACTATGTGCAGAAGATCTGGGATGTTAGCTGCTTATGACAAGCCACATAATCACAACCACGAGTGAAGTGTTGAGATGAGATGAAACCGTTTTTACTGATTAAAATAAATACAGAAAAAAAAACTTCACAGCCTTTGGTTTTCAGTGGCTGAGATGCTTCCAATTATTATGGGAATGATTTGCATCCACATACAAACAGAGACGTTACACAAACCAACATTGACTCTACACACACACACACACACACTCTTTGGCCCCGCTCTGAAGTCAGTGTAGTGACTGTAAGAAAACGTTGTTTATGTTGATCTATGGCATCATCGTCCCCTGTATCGCATTTGTACGAATCGTACAAATCCACGCAGCGTCCGTTGCCTCCTGTCTGACGCAGCTGACTCTCTAGCACCAACTGCTGGAAGTGTGAGACTAAAGTCTGGTCATCATGGAAACGGCACCTGATTTTATTGGACATTGTGAGCAGACTTTTCTCCTCTGACTTGACATGTGGACGGTGGGGTGATCAAGCCCTGGTTCAGGGCCCCGTCTGCGGTCGTTGACTGCTGACTGGAGCAGATGTAGAAAAGCAAAAGATGAAGAAGAGATGAAGTGAGGTGAAGGAAGAGATTAGGACCTAATTACAGAACCATCCTGGAGCCAGGTTCTGGAGAAGACATTAGCAGCTGTTCCACAGTCTCCTGTGTTCTCCACTCCACTCTGATGGTCTCCTCCTCTCTTTCCATTTCATCCCTGTGGGGTTTCTGTCTGTTGGTGGGGTAGTTCTTCCTTCCACACGGCACCAGGGCTAATGTGAAGTAGCAGCGGTGCGTTCAAGGTCTCGTTGCAGCGTACTGCAGAGTGAACTTCTGGGCAAACACTCACTCCCAGTTCACCAGATTAAAGGTTGTTTTCCTTCGCTCATCGGTGTCCATTTAGTGATGGGAGCAACACTCTCCTTCCTTCATCACTGGTTGCCATAGCGATAGTTGTTTAGCGATTAAGCGCCATTTGACATCATGTCCTTCCTGACTCGTCCTGGACTTGGAGTGAAACCTGGAAATGTTTGCGAGGAAGAAGGAACCGGAGAAGGACACGATCTAAACTAATAACGTCTTTGCGCAGACGTGACGGTGCGTGTTTTCCCGCCAGCCCTCGGCCCCAGTTATTTTAGCGCTACACCTCATACCAAGCTGAAAGTGAACTTTTTCAAAATGTAATTTATGGCCCAGCTCTAATCTTTGGAGCGTGTAAATTATTTACATTTGTGAAACCAGAAACTCTACTGGCTCCAGTGACTGGATCCTTGGCTCGCTCTGGTTTGGCCGTCTCTTCCTTCTCTCTGGAGATGAATCATCTCCTCCAGGATCATCCACACGGCTGAGATTTCACTTGACTTGAATGCGTTTATAAAAAAGGAAGAAAAAGCTTGTTTAGCCCAGAATGTACGAAAAAAAAAATTTATTGCGTTCACTTGGTAAAATCCCACATCACAGCGGTTTCTCCTGCTGATTGTTCCAAAACGCTGAGATCTCTGACCGCCGATTCGAGGGATAACGACCGACGCAGATGTCGGACTTTGTCTCTACGGCTCATGAAAGCACCGATGGGATGAGAAGAAGAAGTAAAGCAATGGCACGGAGCGGGCGCAGAACACAGCGGCGTCCTCTGATCATGGTTACTGCGGCCTGAAGACAAAAGCAGACTCTCGGAGGGACCAGGAAAAACTGGCCCGGGACGTCGTTAGGACCAAGATGGACGACATGTCGGTCTTATCTCTCACCTGACGAGCAGAGCGCGCTGGCTCAGCATATTTGTACATCTGGGTATGACATTATCAGAGAAGTCACGGGGTGCAGAAGAACTGGAATGACCTGAGCTTATTTGATTTTCCTCTTCTTTTTCTTTTATAGACGTTGGTTAACGAAACAAAAGACTTAAACAATTCGTTTCACAATGAAATTCACAAATTGCAGAGGAAAAAGGCCACAAATGTTGAGAAACCAGCGTTGAGCAACTTTTTTTTTTTCCAAATACAAGCCACACATCCACCTTGAAGACAGGTGGCGCCGGTCAAATGTTCACTTGTTGTGTTCCATGAACAAATCCATCAAGGTCGGCGACGTCAACGCTGATATCTCACCCTGTGATTGGTGACATCACCGATGGCGAAAGCTCAGCTATAAATCACCATGTGTCAGAAGAAGCGATGAAGGTTCCCACCCATGAGTCCCAGAGCTTTTGTCAGGAGCTCATTGATCTGAACTGAAGTAGTGGAAGAGCCTCCGTCTGCACTACCATCTTTTTCTCATTTTTTCAGTCCAACATTTTTGTGTAGGTGTGGCCATCAGCCCACATCTGCAGTCTCTCCCTTTTTTTTTTTTTTTTCCTTTTTTCTTTTTTTTCAGACGGTGGAATTTTTAACTAAAGCAAAAATATCGCGGTTCTTTCATCAGGCCTGGCCTGGGTGAGAGATGACCGTCCGTCCGTCTGCTCCTCTCTCTTCACTGGCAGATAAGTGATATCACATGTTGGAGCAGAGAGTGGAGGGACAGGAGGGGTTGGAGGTTGGAGATGCAGGAGTTAAGGAGGAGAAGATGTGGCTGCGTTCTTAAAAAAGAAACTTGATGTGGTTAGAAAACTAATAATCACAAAGAAGACCTTTGGCTTGGTCTTCATCTTTGACTCCAATCTGGAACAGGAATCTTCCCTGGGATTCTCAGGCAGCTGGGCCTGCCATGATAATTTAAGACAAGTGTTGTTTTTCGCCGACCTCATCTTTATTTCATACTGCAGTAACGAGGACAATGTGTCCGTGAGTACAGTGCGTCTCAGTCCTCTCAGCTGAGTCTCCGTTGCCAGGAGTTTTGGAGTTGCGAGAGATTTCTGTCTCCCAACGCAGTTATGGGAATAATTTGATTGGACTACAGATTAACTTTAGTGATTGTGAAATGTCTTCTGTGACACTTGACACCTGAACAGAAATAACTTCTGGATAAATGGAATAAAGACGGTTCCACCGAGGTTGGTCGATGGCATCAGCTGATCTCAGTTTAGCATTGGAACAGTCCCCACTACAAGGAAGTATAAGAGTGTGTGTGTGTGTGTGTGTGTGTTCTTTATTATTATATATTGCCCCCCCCCCCGCCCCCCGCTCCTCCTTGTTACCTTACAGTGGTTCTGTTGTAGTTCCTCCTGACAGACTGTTCCTATAATCCACACTTAGGTGTAATCCTGTCCCCTGGTGGCGCTGGTAATCCTGGCTTTATTTCATTATAAGGTTTAATGAGCCGACTGACAGGGTGTGTGACTGTGGGGGTGGGGGGCAGAATGGGGGTGGGGGGGGTGTTCCACAGAATTAAAGTCTTACTTTTACAACATATTGTTTTGCTCCTTTGGACGTGGCTGTGAAATCACTTTATATTTCCTTCAATACTTCACTGGTTCACCCCCGCCCCCCCCAGCTCCTCAGCACCTCCTCCTCCTCCTCCTCCTCCTACTGGAGTCTTCCTGGGGAGGGGGTTTCTTTCGTTTTCTTTAAAAAAAAACTGTGAATTGTAAAACATATGTTTCTAAGTGACTGGACTTTTCCACCGTGGCAGCAGTTTGTCCGCGGTTTTCTCTGGGTCACGTGAACCACGGTTTGACACACCATGTCCTCAGACGTCCTCCAGCCTTTCATTATCATCCCAGAAACAAAAACAGCCTTGAACTGGTACAGAAAATCACCACCGAAATATTTTCAACTTGTCAAAAGACAAATGTATCTTTGGAGAAGATAAAATAAGAAATATTTATATAGTCAATGAAATTAAATGATTACATATTGAATAAGTGAAATGGACTAAATAAATAGAAAAATACAGTTTGATATTTTTTTATTAGTTCTGATCCAGTTCTGTTTCCACAGTGTTTTTCACTGCAGCAAATCAAGAAGGTTTGAGCCGTGGGTCAGAGGTCGTCACCCTTTGACCCGGACGACCCACGTCCTCCTTCAATCTTCCTCACGCCCGCGTCAATCCTTTGCACGCCGACGTGCACAGACAGAACGCGACGCTTGGAAAGAAGTGTGGAGACGAGTGTGACGGTGTCGCCCGTGGTTGATGTTTGAGCAGCCCTGGGTTTTTGTTTACATGCGTCGGCCCGGTTCTGTCCGGCTCCAGAGATTTGGGCTGAAGCCTGACGGACGATGTGAGGTGGACGGATGATAAATGCAGCTCGGCTTTTATTGGATTTCCTTTTTAGTCCGGTTTTGGCCAGAGCTCTGACTCTGCCCTGGGAGTCCACTCTGTCTGCTGACAGTGGGGGGGTGGAGGAGGTGGAGTGGAGAGCGAGTGTCGACTCCAGGGTTGCTCCACACTGAAGATGTGCTGCTCTTCCTCTTTCTCCTCATCACTCGCTGCTGATTCCCAGCTTTTTCCACAACTTCATCCATTCTCTCACACCTCACTTGTTTCCTCTCTTCACTTCCCGTCGTCCTCCCTGAAGTCCTGTCTGTCTTTCTGTCTGTGTTTCCTCAGCCCCACTCCACTCCACCCTGGATTTATTTTTTTCTTTTTTTCTTGTTCATTTGTAATTACTGTAATATGTAACATCAGGCAGTGGAGATTTAGGGCTTTACCTTACATAACCCCAGGATTTAGCTGCAGAGTTTAAAGTCCTCTCTGAGCCCAGGGCCGTCGGGCTGCGATCCATGAGGAGAAGACGCCGTCAAAGCCCCTGAGAGAAGGTTGACGTCATCTTTGAATTTCCCTTGTACTTGTGAAGATCAGTCCCTGGACGTCTCCTTCCGTTTAAAGTAGAGACTGAACTTTTATTCCTCGTACTTTTTATTTAATGTCATTTATGCTTTTGTTTCTATTGAGTTGTGGTTTTGTGAGTTCTTGGCACAGAAATGTCTCTTTTTTGGGTTTAATTTGATAGGACTTTATATTCATGTGTTAAAAAGGTAAAGTGAGGCACTTGGTTCTGGCCCGATCACCAGCCCACCACAGTTTTATTCCTCCTTCAGGCCCGGCCGAGTGAACGGGCAGTAAATTTGAAATAATGAACAGACTCAGTTTCACTGTGAGGTGAGAGACGGAGGAAGGAAACAACACATGGATGAAAGGAGTCAGGGAGAAGATCTGGTACTGGTCGGCCTGGGCCAAACTGGTCTGTCTTCAGTCTCTTTGTAAGAGGACGATGAGTCGTCTGGGAGACAATAAGGACATTAAAGCAGTTGAATTGTTCCGTCTGTCTTCAGTCCTCTCAGTGACTCTGAACAACAACTAGTTCAGTTCATCCTGGTTTAATCCACCAGTGTTAAAGTTCTAAAGTGATCAGAAAGATCTGAAGGTCTGAGGTGGACGCGCACTTTCTCTGTGTTTGTCTTGCGATCACCGTCTCAGAGTTCTTCGGAGTTCCTGCGTCCCTAGCTGAGCCCAAGACTTCCCTCCTGCTATTTTTCAAACATTTTACTGGTCTTCCTGTTTTAACAGGCTTTTATAACCCGGCTGCAGCTGCAGAAGAGAGCGGGGGAATCTGGGGGGAGGGAGGGAGGGAGGGAGGAATTGAATCATGAAATGAGGACCATATTTCCATACGGCTCCAAAATGTGGACTTTCCATTTCTGTTACCATGGTGCTCTGTGTCTCTCTCTCTTTCTCCCCCTCATTCCTCCTCTCTCCTCCGTCAGTGCAGCTGTTCGTCAACAGTTGTGCGTTTGTTTGTATCTGCCCGTCTTCTCTCCGCCTCCACCTTTTTGCCTGTAGCTCATGTAAACTTTTCATTTCATCCTGATTTTTTTCCCCGCTGCTGTAGCTGCTGCAGGTTAAAGTTAAAGCCACGCCCTCTGTCCCGTAGATATTACTAATAAGGACAGCGGTCGTCCCCCTCTTCGTCCTCCTCTCACCCCCACCTCGCCTCCTCCCTCGTTTCCTTTCAGAGCGGTTTGTTTAGGCCACGCGGCTCTGTGCAAACTTGACTGCCAGTGTTTGTTGAGTTTTCCGGCGAAAGCATCTTGAACCAATAGGACTTCCCTCTGTGTTTGGACAAATACAAAACAACCTTTCTTTTCATGTGATAATATTTCAGGCACAGTCAGGCCCAAACCCCCGGCTCCGCCCCGTCCCTCGGTGTCCTCCACTCCCGGCTCCGTCCTCAGTACCAGCTGTAGAAATAACTCCGCCGTGAGCCTCAGAATCAGAATCAGAATCAGAGCGCGTGGCCCCGACCTAGGGGCCCCAGGCCCTCATCCCCGGGCCGGCTCTGTGCCGCCGCAGTCTGTCCCCGCTGCCACGCCACCAACCTCACGTCTCCTCCCCAGACACACCAGGACAGGGCGGCGGAGCGGGCCGCAAACATCTGTTTACACCTCTGCTCCTGCAGCGGGAGATAATGACGGCCAGATACAGCCCACAGTAAAATAAACACGCTGCCACCTTCCCACCTCCTGCTGCAGGAGGATCAAACCGTGGCTCCAAACCTCTGTGGGACGGGGCCAGTCGACGCTTCTGCCGGAAAACCTCATAAATATGTCAGCGTGATTTTTTTTTTTTTAATTGGAGGAACGTGTTTGAGGGTTTGTAGCTGAGTGGATCAGTGTGTAAACAGGACGACGCTGTTTTATGAGCTGCACAAAAGAGGGCGGAAACTTGGAAGATGAGAATTTCTTTGCTGATAATTTGGGTTGAAAACGTGGAAGAGGTTGACCTGAGATTTACCTCTTCACTGATAAGTTCACTCATCATCTGACTTTGATCATCTAGGACAAAAAAAATGCAGGCAGAGGGCAACTCCCTGTCACTTTAATGAACATATCTCTTATTTAAATGATTTTTTATATTTCATTATGTAGTGTTTAATTTTCGGCGTCAGGAATTAATGAAGCATTTCTTTTTTTTCTTTTTTTTTGGATTGTAGTTGAATGTTTGCAGGTGGAGCTGCTACACCTTGTCCTCGTCTCTGTTGAATCTCAAAGTAACAGTTGATTTTTAATCAACGTGGCCACCTGTTCTCCTCTCACCCCGCGGCCTGTCGGGACCTGTCGTTCCGTGTCAGCCGTGACTCATGGGTCCACTTCTAAATTTAACTCTGTGATATTAGTTTTAATGATAGATAATTACATAATGTGATAATTAGATCAATCCTATATCTGGGGCACACGTTCAAAGACAACCTCAGCCTTTCTTTCCTCCTGCTCTCTGCTGCCCTCTATCTTCTATCCGTTTGGAACTGAGCACAGGTAAATATTCACGGCGGTTTGGCTGCGGCGCTGCCATCAGATTAGCTAGCCTCGCTAACTGTCTTACCTCATACATTTGTAATGTTCAGAGTTGGACGGCGGTTGGTTCTCCCGGTAGTCTCGTAAAAACAAACTTTTCTTCTCCTCAACTTTAACGACCTGGACGAGCGTAGAAATGAAACTTACGACGGCGTAAAACTCCCCGCGTCCTCATTAATAACAACCAGCAAACCTGGAGTTCACGGTCCCAGGCCGCGTACGCTCTGTGTGTGTGTGTGTGTGTGTGTGAACATGCCCTGTGGTACGGCTGTAAATCAGCCAGTGTCCTCAGAGTGGCGCTGACAGGAGGCTGGGTCCACAGACCGAACCAGAGATCAACCTCTGGGGACCGGCTTTGTTGTGGCTCCAAGAAGACAGCCACCGCCTGTCATGTGTTAATCCAAGGCATACGCTGCACAACACACACACACACACACACACACACACACACACACACAACTTGGAAGAGACTTCATGCATTTCCCAACACTTTACCATAACTTGCTCTCGTCTTCATTTACTTTGGCATCTGTGTCTCTGGGTGTCCTTGAGGTGTTTGGCACCAAGTGCTCCCCCTGCAGGTGGTGCTGGTCTGTGGACGACCTACTAAATTTAAAGAAATATAAACCTGTTTCTTCAGCTCGGTCTTTTGTTCTGTTCAGGTTGACAGTTATATCTACAGTACCAGGGTCAAATCGAGGCACCGTCCCCACCCACTGCTGCCCAGGTGCTGCCCACTGTTTGTCCACGTGGTTTGGATCAGAGTCACAATCTTCCTTTCCCTTTCATTCATCTCTAACTATAACTAATATAACTAGTATAAACCTGTAGCTGAACCTGCTCTTCACCTGAATCCACTCACCCGTCCACCAGGGGGCCCTGGGTCTCCTCGGGGGCCTGACGTTCCATCCCCACACACACACACACACACATGCACACACACTGGGGGAGGGAGAAGGGGAGAGATCCCCTCATCATGCGGACAAGTTTCCTCTCTCTCCTCCGCCATCGCTCCCTCCGTCTCCTCCTGTCGTCCCGCTCGTCCTCGCTCGTCTCCTCTCATTCACCTCCCTCGTCTTTCTCCCTTCCCCGCTTCCCTCTGTTTTTCATAAACTTGCGGCCGAGTCTGGGCCGGCGCTCCCAGAGGCGTAGTGTGAAATGCTAGACATTTCTGAGCGACTGCCAAACAGATGCAGGCTCTTCTGCTCTGCCCCTTGACTTCAACATCCTCTCCATTTGAAACCGCTCCGCCATTGGCAACAGGGCGGCGACATTTCATCACTCTGCAGATGAACAGATCGACACCGGCTTCCAATTCAAATTAGCACAACACTCCTTTTTTTTTTTTTTTTTTTTTTACCCGCTGCTTCTTCACGGACATGAGCAGTGAAGTCACGTGTTAGATGTTCGCAGCGTGAGGCCGCTGTGGCAGTTACACCCTGACTCTGGTCTTAAAGGTTCACATGAGGGAATGTGATTTTTTTTTGAGGGGTTATTTTCCAGAGTGTATTGACAGATTCAGTCTACACTAACAGGAGCAGGTCAGAAACGTCTGGGTCAACAAGGCAGTGCAAGGGTTAATGGTCGTAGTCAACTTGTTATTGAGGAGGACCAGTGATCAGCAGCAGACCAGAGGCTGAGACACCTGGTCCTGTTCTCAACATGCCCCAGAAGAGGGCTTGTGTCAGTTTTCATGTGATTTCGTCTTCTTCACCTTTTCTCCTGATTTACCATCAGGAGGGTAAATGTTTCTATTGAGCCCCTGTTGGACAGCAGCAGTACTGCAGCCAAGGCTTATCTACCCTGGCTTTAAGATCTGCCCCAGTCGTGCCCTTGTAGGAGACTTTCACTGCAGGTCTCTGGGACTTCACTGAGTCGTTTACCCCTGTCCCCCGAGACAGCGTCACAGAGAGGGAGAGACAGGGGGAGAGAGTGAGACAGGAAGGCTTGAGTCTCTGTTGACTCACCTTATCTGTCTGAAAGATAAAGTCTGCACCGACACAGAGCAGGCAGCCTGTGTGTGTGTGTGTGTGTGTGTGTGTGCACTGAGAGACACCGACCCCGGGGCCAGGTTCAGTCGGGGACACAGACTGACAAATGTGGCTGGGCGGTGATTCCCAGACAGCTGGTGGTCAAAGGTTGTCTTTCTGTCCCTGCCCTCCTTCGGTTGATTGTTTTTTTCTCAGGCCTCATCTGCTGCTCTGTCTCTGTCTCTCTCTCTCTGTCTGTCTCTCTCTTTCTGTCTGTCTGTCTCTGTGTCTCTCTGTCGCCCCGCCCCCCGGGCGGTGAACATCTCAGTCACATCTGAACTGATGATGGTTGACACTGAAATGTCCAAGTGTGGAACTGAGACTCTGAAGAATCTGATGGGACAGTGTCCACAGTGACTTGACTCTCTGCTGTTTTCCTGCTGAACACGGACTGGAGTATTCCAGCTGCTGGCTTCATGCACACACACACACACACACACACACACACACTCGTATATTTCCCACCTTTCCAAACGGTACCAGTCGGTGCTGAGTGTTGGCTCCGGCTGCAGTCGACCGACCAATGACACGCAGCCGTCCCCACAGATCGCACCCGTCGTAGATCACGGCGCGCTGGCATCGCCCCCCGGAGGATGTGGAGTTTTACGCAGCCCTAATTCATTAGTCCAAATGAGCATTTATGCAGAGCACACATTATTTTTACAGGCCGCCTTTATGTGTTTGTGTGGACTTTTACAGCAGCCATAAAACACGTCCTCCAGGCCCACATCGATTTGGGAGCATTTATTTGCATAGCTCACAAACCCAAAATAAATCCTGGGTGTTTTCTGGCCCAGGTTGGAGCGAAGCCGCTGCACGATGGTGTAAATAAAGTCATCGGAGTATTATTTTGTTGACATTATGTAAAACTGCAGCGAGGACACATTTGATTTGTCTTCTTCTCCCTAAATCAAAGTTGAACTGAGGACAGAATGATGTCCATTTGAGCTGCTGAGTTTCTGGAGCAGCAGTGGTGTCTCAGATGAAGATGAATGAATGGTTGTTACAGTCTTAATAAGACAAATACTCTCCATGTCCTACACCTGGAGTACTTGTCCTCTGCTGTCCTCTGTTGCCCAGTTCTGGGGGCAAACGGCTGCAGACGTTTGCCTCGTTTTTTTGCCATTTGTTCATCGTAGTTTTGTAACCTGGTGAAAACCAGTGTGAACTGACAGTGTGGGACCAGTACCAGTCCAGTCTGACAGTGTGGGACCAGTACCAGTCCAGTCCGACTGTAGATGCAGTCCTTGAGTCTGTTGTCTGTCCAGTGTCTGCTCTAGTTGTCTCTGTGGCTGTGGTGTCTGCTCCCTGGTTGGTGCCCACTGTACCCTGCCCTGCCCCCCCGCCCCCCAGTTGCTTGTCCTGCTCTGCCAACAAGTCTCTCTTTCTTTCCTGTTCCTCCTTTTATTCTCCTCTCACGTTTTTCTTGGCCAAGCAAAACGTTCCCACAGCTCTCACACCCGTCCTCCCCCCCTTACCTCCCCCACTACTGCCCCAGTCTCTCTGACCCCTCCCCACCCCCCCCTTCCTTTTTCATTCACCTTTTTTTGTCTTCTGTCTTGTCTCACCTTCTGCTTCCTCCGTCTCACCCTCTCCTCCCTCTCTGTCTCACCCCCAGTGCCCAGGCTCCTGCGGGTGAGGTCAGTGAGCCTGGCTCTTGTCTGTCACTGCTTTGGTTCTGGACCAGTTTAGATGAAACCTAATCTCCTCAGATCATCACAGTCCTCACTGCAGCTGTGACTGTGGATCTCAGGGAGACACTTTGGACTTTCTAACTCTTTTCGACTGACGACCTGAACCTGGACGTGTCCTGAAGATTCACTGAAGCTCAAGTTGTTCAGAAGGAGGAAAGAAATATATCAAAAATCTGATTTTGTTCAGAAACTTTGTTCCAGTGAATTTCCTTCTGCGTCTCTCCTGCTCCACCAGGCAGATTTCTTTAGCATGTGTTTCATTTTTTTGGCATGTGCCCCCACCCCACCGGCCCCCCACCCACTGCTAACAAGTGACATCTGCTGGCCAAATGGTGCAATTTCACCTCTCCATATGTGAGGTATCTCCAGCTGAATGCAAACAGTGTGATGTGATGGATTATTATCATATACGATGATGCTGAGGGTGTGACGTCATGTTACCATGGTAACCATCTATTTGACCTTCAGTGAACACAAATTGGTGGTGAAGAACCCAGAAGAACCCGGTTCTTTTCTCTCTGGTTCTTCTTCCTCCTCTGAGCATCAGCTCATCAGCAGAGACTCAGATCAAAGATAAAAGAAACGGGGGGGAGGGAGGGATGGGCAGGGGAGGGGTGGGTGCCCCCCCACGCTGGGGGGCATGGGGGGCATGTGGGCATTCAGCCAGCCCCATCACCCCACCATCCTTCTACCCCCTGCCCTCTTCTCTCTCCCATGGTTGAATCCCTTCAGGCCCCACTGCCCCCCACCCCCCCACCAACCCCCCCCAAACACACACACACACACACTCACACTCACCTTATACACATCTAGATGTGTATAAACACACACTCCTTGGCCCCCTGGCTCCAGGGCTCTGTGTGGCATTGGCACAGAGAGGGCGCAGGCGGCACACAGACGGCCACGCAGATGGGCGACGGGCTACGAGGGGCTGTCTCCCCACACCTGCTCCGAGCTGGCACAGGGTTCACACACACACACACACACACAATGGTGCACAGACTTGAAAAGGCAACACAGGTGTGTGTGTGTGTGTGTGTGTGTGTGTGACCTCTCATTTCCTCAACTTTCCCACAGACACACACTCTGGGAGCGTGCACGTGAACACGCTCCCATGAACCTTCGCCAACACACGCTCACGGCCGCGTGTTCTAATAGAAGAGCGGCGTCTCCCGCCCACGGGCGGGGGCCGCTGCGCCCGTCTGTCTGTCACAGAGGTTTACGCTCTTATCTCCGACCCTGCCTCAAAACCAGCTCTGCAGAAATCTTCGCACACGTGCGCCGTGCTGAACGTATATGAAAACGCAATCGCGAGTCCACAGCCGCCGCCGACTGAGGTATTTATAGTCGCACGGCCACACGTTCACACTTCAGCGTTACAAGCTCAGAAAACACATTTAACAATTAATCACGGGGCCCCCTGCTGGGCTGTCAGAGGCAGTTACATGCCAGGCGTTCTCTGAGCTGCAGAGAGATGAACCATCGTCACAGTCGCACTGAGGCCAGAACCAGGTTTGATTAGGTTTATATTTGGACTGAAGAGAACGCTGAAGTCCTGACCCTGGAGCTGCTGCTCTGACAGGCAGGGTGTGGACACCCAGGACATTTTTAGTCAAAGGGAAGAAAAATCCATCCCATGATCCTCAGCGTTACCGTGTCAGAGTCGTCAGGGAACAGTATTGTCCAAAACGTTTGGTTTCTCTCCTGGTGAAACCTGAAGTTCACCTGTTTTACCACTGAACGGGAGATCCTCCAATCAGTAGATGTTCCTCCTCCATCATGGTTGATGTCACAGCTGCTTCACCAGGAGAGAAACAAAGACACCAGGTGAAGAGTCTGTCCATACCATACAGGACCAGCGTCCTGCTGTCGGAGCATCTGTAAATTAAAGGCTGAGTCTGAACCTCTGAAGATCCGGGTTTGACCCGGGCTGGACTCATGGACAGGACACACAGAAGAACCTGACAGTGATGCAGAGACACTGGTAGATGATGGTGAAGTCATGGAAGGTTTGAGGATGAGAAAAACAAATTTGCATTTAAGTGGAGGAGGAGGAGAAGAAGAGAAATAGACTGGAGTGAACATCTGTGTGGGATGGCCATGGGGATTAGGAGGGTTTGGAACATTTTAAGCGCATTAAAGATTAAAAAAAAAGGTCAGAATGTTTAGCAACATTCTGATAAACCTCTTAAACCAAACCCAGCTGAGGAGGCTTTCGGATTTTCTTTATCCAAAGGCTGGGGAATAACAGAGGCTGGGGGAGGGGATGTTTGGGGGGGTTTTTGGGGGGGGGGGGGGGGGGGGGGGGGGTCTTTGTATATGTTTTTATACATGTTCAGGGGCCCAGTGTCTGTGCTGGTGCAGGCTGCAGAAAGTTTAGGGCTGCGTTTCAGTCTGTTACGTGTGGCCAGAGAAGCTGAGACAGTTCACAGTGACCCCTGACTCCACAGAGAGTAATACCTCTCCTCACCTGTAGGGTGCAGGTTCTTATAGCAGAGAGGAGGAAGAGGATATGGGTTTGTCCTTAAATGAGACAGAAGACTGAGGGTGGAGACAGGGGCAGTGGTCACTGGTCACTGTCTCCAACACCAGGTCAGATTCAAAAAGTGGGCTCCACTTCTGTCCAACGGGCCAGGTTCTGTTGGTAGAAACCAAAAAGTTATTGGCTTTTATCCTTCTGTGCGCCACCTACAGGCATGCAGGGAAAAGACAAACCTTAATAAGGTTTGGTGTTGGGACATGGCCTTGGTTTGACCTTGTCTGATCTACAGTAGGACATCACAACAACTGACTCTATGTCCAGTCTGTAGTTGAGTCCAACAGGATGACGGGAACATCGTCCCTTTGAGTCCAACTTCCACCGTTCCCTGTCATCCAACGATCACTCGGGGGTTTGTGCTGTCGCCGTAGAAGCAGCAGCGAGAGCGTAGTTTAAAAAAAGGATGTAACACCTTGAAAGGCTGATATGATAAAGAAGAACGAACGACGACGACAACGTTGTTGTTGCTGCTGCCAAGAAAAACTCCAACTAAACAACGCGTCACTGGAGTCGCTGCCAGTGCTCAGCTATATTATTATCTTCATTCAAACTAATTGCCAGGCCAAACAGCGACACATATGCACTCACCGGCTTCAACAGCCACTCATCACCGGGGACTGTGTCGGTACGGTGCCATCTCCGTTGCCGTGGCAACAAGGCACAGGATTTTGGCTGGGAAAAACTGTTACATAGATTAGAGAATCTCTGGGTTTTTGCAAGTGTTTTTTTCCAAATGATTTTTTTAACAGTTTGTAAGAAAGCGTTCCCATCGGGAAGGTTGCGGTGAGAACGGATCTGGATCGGACAGAATCCCGGACCTCATCGGGTATCGCTCGGTCTCGCAGTGCCACCTAATTTGGACGGAGCAAGCTCCTAATTTTCCCCCATTTCCGTTCCTGTATTTTATGGAGTGAGTCTGACCTGCGGGATCGGTCCTCATTTTTTATTGAGGTCCAACGGCCTCCGTAAGTCGCCGCTGGTGCAGGAACACAAGGCTTGGATCAGTGCGGAGGAAACTCCCGGTGGTTTCATCTCCACTCCATTAGCGCTGCACATCCTCTCCTGGTCTTTTTATCTTTAAGACCACTGGGCCTGTGTGTGAGGGAGACTCTGCTTCGCAAGCAAGTGTGTGTTTGTGTGTGTGTGTGTGTGTGGGTGTGCCGTCAGCTAACAGGAATGCATGGGTACCGCCAAAGCTAAGATGGCTGCCAAACGCTAAGATGGCTGCCAGGATTCCACAGAGCGACAGCACCGCAGAGAGAAATAAGCAGATTCAGAACCAGTGAGAGCGGGTCTGAAGGAGAACCACGCCGACTTGGACCCTGCAGGCTGAGGGAAAAGAAACCCTATCCTGGTGTGTTGTCCCTCCCCAGTAGTGAAGCCATTCTCTTCGTCTCATTGTGTTCTCCTGGTTTTGGCAGCACGAGGACGGGGTGAGGAGTGCAGCGCTGGGTTGGCACGTAGCACGCCAATGCCACACAAGATCAGGATGCTGATTTGGGCTAAAGTGAGGTCCAGGCTGGGGGGTCCCATACTGGCTGCTCTGGGTCGGGCTCCTCTGGCCCAGGACCCATAAGACCCTGGACGGTCTTAAAGCGTCAGTGGTGCTGGATAATTGGTTCATACGATACAACCATAAAAGTGTTGGAGTCCGCAGTGAAGACGAATGGCGGCGAGTCGGCCAAACAAAACAGCCCCTCCCCCCTCGCCCTCCCCCGTAGACCCTGTAGACGTGAAGGTAAAACACACGCAGCAGATGAAATCCAAACGTCACCGAGATCCTACTTAACATCAGTGGGTGGGAGAATATGGAGAAAGAACCAAGGTGGACACCAGGGGGAGCCTGTGGGTTATAATGATGTTGAGAGGAGACGGGAGATGAAGGGAAACAATGTCCATCCAGTCCAGTAGAGGAACGTCCTCAGAACGTCCTCAGAACTGTGAACTCATGTCTAATCTAATCTAATCTAATCTACTCCATTTACATACAAATGTCCAGTTGATTTTTTATATTTATTTTTTGAACAGTGTGTGGGGGCCATGCTGGGCAGTAGGGGATTTGAACCAGGGGCCTTACGGACCAGAGTCTGCTTCCTTAACCTCTAGGCCACCAACGGCCCAGATGTCAGATTAGGAAGTGAATTTTTTTTTTTTTTTTTATTACATAAACTCAGCGTATTCTGTTTTTGTTTCAATAGTTTTTCTCATGTTCAATGTTGCTGATCGTCCAGTCCCTCGTCCACCTCACTGACCCTCTGACTGACCGTCCTCCTCAGCTCTCCTTGTCTTTTTTGTGTCTTCCAGAACAATCAGGACAATCAGACAACTCAAACCAGCAGGGGGAGACAGACGTCAAGCCCCCACCAAACGGTGAGTCAAAGCACTCAGACACTAGCGTCAAAATGTTGCATGTACCTTTGATGCTAACACACACGAGTGCCCCCCCTAGTGGCCCCAGTTTGCGTGTGTGTCCCAGCAGAGTTTATTATGGTAAGCAGAGCTGACGGTACTGTAGCGTCGGGGCTGCGGCGAGCCGCTCATAAATCACGCTGACGTTATTGGTAGATGGGAACCACATGGTCGCTGCCGAGCTCTGACCTCATACGCCGTCCTCGCTGTGGTTTCCACCCCCGGCCCGTGAAGGAAACGAGGAGGAAGAGGAGAGATAAGGACCAGGAGGAGAAGATGAAATGAGTCAAAACTCTTCTCCAGTCTCAGGTTCATCAGCGTCACATCTATGAAGCCACGACCGCCGTGCATGAACACACACACACACACCTGGAACAACAGTC
This sequence comes from Paraplagusia blochii, assembly GCA_016785265.1. Taxonomy (NCBI): domain Eukaryota; kingdom Metazoa; phylum Chordata; class Actinopteri; order Pleuronectiformes; family Cynoglossidae; genus Paraplagusia; species Paraplagusia blochii. The sequence continues at coordinate 19,438 of JAFBJS010000332.1, read as the reverse complement.
CTGACGGACGCTGTAGTGTCTGTCACTGTCGGTCGACTAAAGCTCAACGACACAGACAGACAGGTGGCGCTAAACGACAAAGACAAACTAATGAAAAACAAATCTGTCAGCGAGAAATGAGAGCTACGACCAATCAGAGCCTCACTTGTTGGCCTGAGGGCAGGACCTATGATGGAGACCTGACTGGAGCAGGTCTGGTGGAACCCATGTATGGAACTCATTGCCTTCTGCAGGTCATGTGACTCGTATCTAAAGTTGGATGATTGATGTTCTGGCAGGTACGGTCATGAGACCTTGGTGTCCACACCCAAGTCCTCAAACCATCTTGCATTTCATGTAGAACCTCAATCTCACTCACCCAGTGATGATGATGATGATGATGATGATGATGATGGTCACATTGAGGTCAAGTCATGTCTTTTGGACGTTCAGTAAAATGAAACAGTGTGAGGTCTAGACGTTAGTGGAAACAGACTCCAGTTAATAAAGACAGTTTCAAATCATTTTGTCCAGAGTAGAAGTGGACGTGGACTCGGCTCCTCCCTCAGTTTTCCTCTGTCTGTCCTGGGTTTTTTCTTCCTTTTTATAGAGGAAATAAAGGAAAGTCAGGGATGGAATCACAGGGAGCACACACAAAGGGACCATAATGCATTGCAGCGTGTCAGGTGGAGGTTTCAGTGTGAATGATATTCTGCTTTTTTCCACTCATCCATCTGTCTGGGCCTGAGGTCCAAACCCAGATCGGTTCTGTCCCTGTGAACACACTGTAGACGTGTCCCCGTTTCCAGACACGTCGTCCGACGAGTGTATTGTGTGTGTACGCTCTGCCGTAACCTGACCCACGGTTTGATCTCCCTCTCTCTGTCTCCCTGTCTCAGGCCACTTGAGTTTCCAGGACTGCTTTGTGACTTCAGGGGTGTGGAACGTGGCCGAGTTGGTCCGTGTGTCCCAGAGTGAGTAAACCACCAACAACCGCATTTTCTTCCCAAATTAATCCATTTATTGTTGACTTCATGGAAAACCCCTGAGAAGGACACTGTCTCTGGATGTTTTTGTCTTGTCCACAAACCACAGATATTCTGTTTATTGACGATGAAACCAGAAAATATTCACAGTGACTTTTTATTTCAATTGTTTGACAACAAAATAAAGGCTCAGGTTTAAACCACGGTGTCTCACAGCCGTAGATGAAGTCAGAGAGACAGCTGAGGATGATCTGTCTTACCTTCACTCCCTATGTATTGAACCTGGTCAAAACTATGGCCTGGGGACCCGATGTGACCGCTTTGGCCTTGTCATGTGATGCGCCAAACTTTCCCAATGATACCCCGTAATTTACATTAGCATTATAGCGCTGCCTGTTCCTTGCAATGTGTAGGAAAGGGTTAAAGTACTAAGACTTTGACCCGTTGTTTATCTTAGTTCACACAAACTCTCCTGACTCCGCCCCCCGTCAACATTCAGTTAGAATATTTCCAAGGGCTGTTTTATATATTATCTATATCTGTCAAATAAGTAGTATCCCAACCACTAGATGACAGCATTGCAGCTCACAGGACACAGATCTGCTAAGAACACTAGAAGAAGGACGTCGTCAGTCAGCCCAACTTACATTACAGGCTCTTGATGTGTACATAGCACCCCCTATAGACGAGGAAGAAGAATTTCATCCTTGATTTTCACAAACACATGTCCAGCTCCAAATGTCCTAACGCTTTTCTTCACCTTGTCCTCTGTCTGGGCCTCAGCTCCGGTTGCTACGGCGACCGGTCCCAACTTCTCCCTGGCCGACCTGGACAGTCCTGGATACTACAACATCAACCAGGTGACCCTGGGACGGCGCTCCATCACCTCCACCCCCTCCACCAGGTAGGAGACACACACACAGACACACACAGACACAGGGCTTGATTTTCTACTAATGTTCTCCATGACTTGACCTTCTAAACTCTGTGCTGCTCCTGCTTTTTGACTGTTTTTGTCTTTTTTCTCCCCCGCATCCTCATTCATCATTAATCTACTCCCCCATCCACCTCCCCCCGGGTCTGTCCATCACTCCGTCTGTCCGTCTGTCTGTTGTTTTCTCTCTCTCCACCTCGATCTCTCCGCTCAACTTACGCTGCAGGACTGAGATGGAGCTTTATGCCAGTCTTCCACGGAGGTAGTTACACTACAGCGCAGAATCTGTGCCCGCCCTAATGCAACACAGACCTCACCACATCACTACACACACACACACACACACACACACACACACACACACTGCTGTCACACAGATATGCTCGTGAGCAGGCATTTATTTAAACATCCAGCTCCGCCGTGCGCTCGCCGCGTTATTACTCACAGATGTGTGAGTGTGTAAGAATGGAAGAGAACACGCAGGAATGTCTTCTCAATCTGCAGCACAATGATCCTTCAGAGACATTTGGACGCAGGACATTGGAGAAACGTGTGTTTCTGTTTGTGGTTCTGGACGTTTGGATGAAAAGTGAAGTCAAAAAAAGAAAACGACAATGGAGAAAAAAAATGTCCATATGTTTTAATCTGTTACACCTCATTTCACTGGAATAACCTCGGTCAAATGGGTGATGTAGCGCCACACTGAGGGACTTGATGGTAAAAGCTGGATTTACACAATTATATTCAGAGCAAAGAGAAGGATTTATTTAATTTTTATAATTAAACAGACATTTTGCAAGTGCTTCACACCTGCCCTCCTGGAGTGACTTTGGCCACAGGAGGGCAGTGTCTACACAAGACCATAAAGAATTGATTAAAGAACTAAAGTGAAAACCCAAAATAACCTCACGTGAACTCTATTTAAAGTTTAAACACATTTTTACTCTAAACAGAAAGTCAAACATCTGAATGTTTACATTCCATTAGAGGAGAAACTTCATCCTTTCTTATCTCTTCTAATAAAAAGCAGACGTTAAGATCAGTTTGCACCAAAATAGACCAGATGTGAGCAGGAGTAACAAACGTCCTCAAATGCACCTGTCTCCTCTTGTCTCCGTCTCTCAGCTCCAACAAGCGTAAGTCCATCGACGACAGTGAGATGGAGAGTCCGGTGGACGATGTCTTCTACTCAGGCCGCTCCCCCGCGGCTGGCAGCAGCTCTCAGTCCAGCGGCTGGCCCAACGACGTGGATGCAGGTAAATAAAGAGACAAAGGAGACAAGAAAGTTCTGTGTGTAACTGAGCTCCAGGTCCAGGTCAACTCAGAGAATCCACTCACACTTTACAAATCTTTCCTTTGAGAACGTGATTGTCCCACGATGGACATACAGTTGGGGGAGTGTCCCTCCCCGTCCTCCCATGTGACTGTGGTTAAGTCCCTCCACCAGCGTCATTTCACAGATTCGAACCATCTTCTCAATAATCACACAGGAAACCACATGTTGGTAATATTTTCTTACCTCATGGAAACAAAGCCTCAGCTTCTCCGTCTCCAACCGAGCCAGAGCAGCTCCACCAGCGTGTCAGTGTTTAATGTTCCTTCCTACGTCCGTGACATCAGTGTCATTACGTGAAAATAAAGAATAAAACAAAGTCCTACTTTGGTTTGATCTAATTTGACTCCTGGATTCAATAAATAAATCATTTTTACTAGAATTTGGTGAAAATGTTATATTTCTTATTGCTGTGTTGGATCTCTGAGTTGAAATGGACCAGAAGCCACAGCTTCATCCTCCTCCTCCTCTTCACTGTTGCTGTATCCACCACCACCTCTTCATCACACGACCCCCTCCTCATCATCACCTCCCCGCCCCCCACCCCCAGGTCTGAGAAGGTGCTTCAGTCTTAAAAGACCATGAAAGCACAGATGAAATGTTGGACTTTTTAATACTACAGTTTAGTGTCTCCTGACTGGTTGCCATGGAGACGGGCCGTATCAGTTCTGTCTCATCTCCCTGTGTAACTGGACTCTCAGCCACTTGGACAGTTGGACTGTGTCTGTGTCCCCCCCTCCCCCTCCACAGCCTCCCTCAGGTCTTACTTTGAGATTCTTCCCCACCCCCAGGTCTGAGAAGGTGCTTCAGTCTTAAAAGACCATGAAAGCACAGATGAAATGTTGGACTTTTTAATACTACAGTTTAGTGTCTCCTGACTGGTTGCCATGGAGACGGGCCGTATCAGTTCTGTCTCATCTCCCTGTGTAACTGGACTCTCAGCCACTTGGACTGTGTCTGTGTCCCCCCCTCCCCCTCCACAGCCTCCCTCAGGTCTTACTTTGAGATTCTTTCAATATTCCTGTCAATTACCCCCCCATCACCACCCATCACCATCACCACCCCCCCACCCATCACCACTCGCATGCTGCCATTGAACTCCAGCCAACAGTTCTCTTATACACATCTAGATGTGTATAAGAGACAGGGACTCTGTTGTTGACCCCCCCCCCCCCACTGCCCACTGTCTAATCTCTGCTCTTTCTCCCCCCCTCCCCTCTGTCTCTGGCTTCTTTCTCCTCCTCCTCCTCCCCCCTCCTCCAATTGTTAACTCTCCCCTTCTCCCTGTTTGGCCTTTCAGTGCAGCACCATTTGGCCAGTGTGCAGGAGAGGAAGATAAAACATGAGAACGATGGAGTGCAGTTTCCTTACCATGGTTAGAACCACCTTATCAACTACACCTTATCAACTACACCTTATCAACTACACTGTCACCTGCTGCTGCTGCTGCTGCTGCTGCTGCTGCTCTCTCTGGGTCTGGGTCTGAACCTCATGTGGTTTTCAAGACCTCTTTTCCATGATCTCAGCTCTTCTTCAACTCTTTCCTCATCTCCACTCCTCCTTCATTTCTCCTCCTCTTCTCTGCTTCCTCCTCCTGGTCTTTCCTCCAGATATCTCCTCTCTCTTCTCCTCTGCTCGTCTCCTCTCCTCCTTTCTTGGTCAAACCTCTCTCCTTGTGGTCTCCTTGTGCTTTGACCAAGGTCTGTTGGTCCAGTAGCTCCATCATCTGTTGTAAACAAACCGTCCTCCCTCTTCCTGTTGTTCTCTACACTCCTCTCCATGTCCCTGGGCTCCTCCTCCCACCTCCTCCCACTCTCCTCCTCGGCCTCATCAACTCCTGTGATGGTGTTTAACTGTGTTGTCAGACATTAATTGAGGAGGTGGAGGAGGTGGAGGAGGAGCGATGAGAGACAGGACTATGGTGGTTGTTGTTGCTCTTGTCTCCCCCTCTTGTCCGGGTGTGTTTTCATCGTCTCACCCGTCGTCGTTTCTGACTCTAGAAAAGTGAGAAGTGAAGTCTCTCAGGTGTGTGTGGTGAATGGACGAGGCTCCTCCCCCCTCCAGACATGATGACTCACCAACACACACACACACACACTAATTTACATTCACACACACCAGCGTTCTGGTCCAGATGGCGCCTCCATGTGTCTACAGAGGGGAGAGCGACTGGGTTACAGCAGACATCTGTTCTGGAGACACTGGTGAGAGAGGAGGAGGTGGGGGAGGCAGAGGAGGGAGGGGGGGTTCTCCCTCTGCTCCTTCACCTGAAGGTAGGCAGGTGATCATGTGACACATCATCAGCTCTGCCCGTCCTGGAGGAGGAGGAGGAGGAGGAGGAGTCATGCAGATAGAGCAGCACTCATATGGACCGTCTTCCTGTAGGGGGCAGTAGTTGAGACAGTCAGTGAATGGACCACAGGCCCCCTCACCCTTCCCCTCATGTCTATGTGTAGCCTGATCATGTGACCATCAGCAGGGTCAGTGCAGTGGCCAGTTTGTTAATGTGGTCAAACCTGAGGGTCATGGGACCGATTGGGTGTCAGTCTGTGCCAGGAACCGGACACAATAATGTAAATCCAACACACACACACACACACACACACACACACACAGCTGCTCGCAGGAGCAGGTGGAGGAGGAGATCAGAGGAAGCTTCACTGGACACCTGGGCTCCATCAGCTGCAAACATCAGCGAGATGTCGACTAATCAGGGAAAAACACAAGGAGCAGAAACAGTGGTTAGAAGTGAAGGCTGATGGAATTATTGTCAGTGTTAGTCTGTGGATTAGGATTATTTGGACGGTGAAGGTTTGTCTCCATGAAGTTCCAACAAAGAAGATACAAACAGATGTTGTGTGTGTGTGTGTGTGTGTGTGTGTGTGTGTGTAAACTGGACGCTGACACCCGTGTTTTTGGAGTCATAATCTGAGTCATAATCTGAATAAATCCTGGCGTCAGTTTAGCTTCATTTAAATGTAAAAATACCTGTGGTTTTGGACGACACTGTGAAACTCCTGAAAATATATTTTAATGAGGTTTCACTCACTTCACTTTACGGCCTGTAAAACTACAACCTCAACGACTCAAACTGCTGGAGCCTGTAGGCCTCAGACACACAGCTCCACCACCTGGACACTCCATCACCACCACCAACATTTATTCACCCGCAGCAGCAGATGGAGGAGGAGCCTCGTCACCAACGTTCTGCTGACGGTAGCAAACGCTCGTTGTGTTTGTTTTTTATCGTCTTGTAACATTTTATGAAGGTTTTTTTTGGGGGGTGGGGTTGAGTGTTCAGCTGTTCTCTCCACTCCACCTTTTTCTGTTTTTTATGAGAATGTTAACGTTGGCCTAACGATGATTACGGATAATCAGCAGCAGAGCAAAGGGACCCAGACCACAGAGGCCGTTCTTCTGTGATCCTCACACACACACACACACACACACACACCGTCGGCCCCATTATTTTTCCTTTCTATTGTTTTTTTCTTCATTATTGACGTTCACTCACTTCCATCTCCTGCTACGCCCACCTACATGTAGAGTCACGTGGCGTTTCTGGGCGCCCACCTTCTTCTATACTTATCGGCGCCCACACGAGCGCAGCTGCGCCCATGCCGCCTATGAGCATTGTGGGTAAATAGCGATAAAACATTTCCCAATGTGGCCTTAAAGAGCAAGCTTTTCAGAAATCTGCTCCGTTGGACTTTAACGCTCGGCTCGTAAAATCTATTTCCACGTCTCTCTGGGCGGCGGCGTGGAAATGACCCGCCTCTTTATCTGAACGTGTGAATATTGTGTTGTTTGGTTCTTTGTGGGAGGCGGGTCTGTCAACGCTGTTCATCAGTGTGTCCTTCACCAACCAGACCAGGAGAGGGTGTGAGTGAGTTCCAGAGGAACGAGGTCTCCGTGTCCACGCCGATGTACGTCTCCTATAACGTCTTTCCCGTCATTATTCTGCCTTTTATGGATTTTCTTCCCTCCTTGGTTTTATGTCGGTCTTTATTCAAGGCTGCGGTTACAGCTCAAATATTCGTCCTGGCTTCGCTCCTCAAACCCTGGAAGTCAGAAATTGTCCCTTCGCAATATTATACATCAAGTCAAAGTCCGTTTGGCGTCCGCCGCACCAGGACGCCATCACGAAAGAGAACGCTTTCATCTGCAGCCCTGCAGGGGGCGGTCTGGAGGTTGATGGTTGATCCATGTGATGGGTTTGGACGTCGCTTGTTCTTCTTTCTCCTCTTAGACAGAGCGCCACCACCTGGCCTGACCTGAGCTGTGTGTGTGTGTGTGTGTGTGTGTGTGTGTGTGTGTGTGTGAGAAACAGAGGGAGGGAGGGAGGAAGTGTGAACTGCTGTAGTCTCCTCATCCACCAAATATATATATATATATATATATATATATATATATATATAAAGTATATCATTTAGACACGTCAGGATTGTTTGGTTCGTCCTCTTGGGTCTTGTCCCCCCGCCCCTCCCCCCACTCCCCCATATCCCTCTACTGTGTGTCAATGTCTGAGCTTCTAGATGTTAATGTTAAAACTGACATCATGTTGAATAAGACATTTGTTTGTGTCTTAAACCCAGAGATTATACAACATTTGACATCGTCTGAAAACTATGGAAACTCTGCTATTCTTTAAAATCACAATTCACAGTTACATACGTGTGTATAATTATAGAGGTGGAATTTAAATAGCATGAGAACCAGAGTTTTTTTGTAGAAGTTGTGTCGAGGTGTGACCCAGTTCTGTGGTTCTCTGTGTCCCTGGGTTGAGTCTTGAAGGCTGAGCCACCAGGTCCAGGATGGAGCTCTGCTGCATCTCCTCTCTTTTCTGGTTCAGGTCGTTCTGTGCTGTAGCCTCGTGGACGGTGTCCTTCTCCTGGTCAGAGGGACAGTGTATATAATCCGAGCGTCTGGTTGTTGGTGGACTTCAGCTGCAGATGAGAGTGTGTCCTGGAGTTAGAGACCAGAGGACAGTGATGATGCTTGTGGTCCCACCACCAGTGCATTTCCCATCTCTCTTCTCTCCTGACCACGACCCCCTCCCGCCCCTGACCACGCCCCCTTTCCTCCCCCACCTGCTGCTTCCAAACAGGGACCTTGTCCTTGACATCAGCCCCGATCCCTGAACCGCAGTCAAACCAATCAATAACTGATTCAGTTGATCATTGATCTCTGACGTCAGCCAATCACAGCCCTTTGATCCTCCTCTAATCCAATTGAAAAAGTCTGATAAGTTTTTTTTTCTTCTTCTTCTTCTTGAGTAGAATTAACGTAAGAAACGCAGCCATGTCTGATTAAACCCTCGTCTCTGTTCTGCCATCTGTTGATCCCCTCTTTTTGCCAGGACTCTCGTCGCCTGGTTCTCTTAAGAAGCCGGGGAAATTCGATTTCAGCGCCCTGTCCTCCCAGACGAGGTCCCCCCGCATGGCGTTCACCCACCACCCACTGCCAATGCTGGCGGGAGTGAGACCAGGTGAGACTAACCCAGCCCCGACTGCCCCCCTCACCCACCTCCCACCCCTCCTCCCTCCTCACCATCTCCTCTTACCCCACCCCAACCTTCAGTGCCCCCACCCACCCCCCCACCCCCATCCCCGAGGGTCCAGAGGTTGGACCACTGCCTCCGGGGTAACAGCTGGTGTTTAGTTGAGGACTTCCAGGCTGTGGCCAAGGTTTTCTCCTGGGCTTGTGGTGTCGTGGTGATCTGTTGGTTGTGGTGCTTTTCTTCTTTTTTAACAGTGGGGGGCGACACTAGCGCCCGTGTTTTCTGCTCATATTCCTCGTTGGTGCTAAAGTTCTCAGCTGACTCTTGGTGGCGTCTTATTTTTCTTAATTTCTGGAAAAAGAAAATACACAGGATGCACCTTTTGTTGTTTGTTTTTTCATTAAAACTGACAATTTTTAATATTTATGAGTAAATAAAACTGAAATAAATATTTTAATCATCAAGATACTTGGTGGTTACAGTAATTACTGTAAAAATAAATAGATCGTATCTCATGAACAGATATTATTTATTAAAATATGTAAATAGTTTCCATTTCTGTCCATAATATTATTTCCAGCTGATGTGAATTTAATTTAAATACTTTTTTTTTTTCCGGCTCCGACTGCAGATGAATGGAATGTGGCTCCGGACTTGGCTCCGTTTTTTCATCCGACCTGTTTGGCAGCTGCTCAGTTCACGTTCAGACTTTTCATGACTTTTCTCTGCAGTTTTCATTCATTCATTCATTCATTCATTCATTCATTCATTCATTCATTTGCAGTAATTTGGAAGAACTCTCGTATAAATCACCCAGATGATTAATTAGCACCAGGAATAAAATCATCGAATCGTCACTTTGGGTCCAAACGCAGGTGAACCAGGGTCACATTCATCCACTGGATGCCACAACCATCGGGCTTTTATTTTGGTAGTGTGGGAACTCCGATTGAACGCGTCTTTATTCCTAGAATGTGCGTCGGAGCTAATGTGTGAAACAGCTGAAGCTCGACATGTCGTCAGATTTCTAAACCGAGAAGACATTTAATCTCCAATCGGAATTTTTCTGCCGCAGCCACAGATCCTGAGGGTGAGGGTCCGGGGCGGGGCCCTGAGTCAGTCGGTGACGGAGTTCAACTGCCAATAATTGGCCATGAGCTGTAGCGCTGCGACATCAAAGGCCTTTCAAAGCCACCGAGCAGATGTGAAGCCGTAACACACACACACACACACACACACACACACACACACACACACACACACCACCCTGACTGTTGTCATTCCTACAGATGTGATTTGTTTTTTTTTTTTAACCCAATCCCAACAAACCCGCGCTGGCGTGAAAGTTCTCCCCACATTGTCAGTGTTGTTGTTGTTGTTCTGGTTCCAAGGGGTCTGGGGTTTGGAGCCGTCGGCGAAGAAGCTGCTGCTGCTGCTGCGGTGGTGGTGGTGGTGGTGGTGGTGGTGGTTTTACTCCATCATCACCGGCTCACATGACAAACACGACTCCGTCCTGGACTTCCACGGATTTTGATCCTCGTGTTTGTGAGCAATGTGTGAAACCCTGTGATCCACAACTCCACCCGTCACCACCACCTGACCCACTCCCATCCTGGCCTCCACCCAGTCTGTAATGCGATTAGTTTGGGAGTGGGTGGGGGGCCAGCCTGGCATGGGAGCAAAGTGTGACCGGGTTCAGAGCCTCCTTCTTTGTTGGGGGTTGGGGGTTGGGTGGTGCAGTGGGGTTGGCTCTGACTCTGACGGAGTACCTTTACATACACACAGTGTGTGAGATGCGTGCGTTGGCAGAGCCTCATGGGCAGCTGGGGGGTGGAGGGGGTGTAATATAGTTGGCCTGGCTTCTAGAACAAGTCCAGGACCTTCAGGACTGGATACAGGTCTGACATGTGGGGCGGTCTTTTGTCAGACGGTCTCTGTTTGGGTCCATCACGGTGGACGTGGAGTCAAGTCACTGCTCTGTTTGGTCAAACTCTCAAGACACACTTGTCCAAAAGAAGACTTTGAGTCAGAACCGGACTGAACTGGATTCAAGCGGACTGGGCCGACTCCCCATCGTTGGTTGGTTGGTTGGTTGGTTGGTTGACTGACTGATGATCTGGAGAAGTTAACCCTTCACGGTCAGATCTTTCACATCTAGTTTAAGTTACTAGAGATGTGACATCTGTGCGTCCACACTCTTCAGTCCCAGGAAAACCTCGTAGCCTCGACGACCCAATGGTGGTTCCTGCTCTAGGCTGCCCCTACTGTTTCACTGTCATTACTACAGTTTTTCATTGTATTTACAAAACTACAAAAGTTCCTGCGATAAATCCTTAAAAACCTCTGGAGTTGGACTTACGTTTGGACAGAACGTCCCGCCGCCGGACAGGTGAGGCTCCAGCTCAGAGACGTGAACGTGAAGTGGACTGAACTCTCGGAACTATTTTCTTCTTCTTCTTGGACTGGATTTCCTGAACTGAGGAACCTCATCAGTTTCTGTTGAAGTTCCTGAGTTGAGGGATGAAAACCTCCAGGAGAAGAAGAAGAAGAAGAAGTCCAGTTACTGGTCCAGACCACAGAGATGTGTCGTGGATTCAGGATGAAAACCTGTGTCCTGTCTTGTCCTCTGTCATTCTCCATGTTCCTGACGTTCCTCTTCTTTCCCTCCTTCGCTTCACTCAACCCCCCCACCCCAACCCCCGTCCCAGAAGTCGCCTCCATTAGCACGAGCGTGATTCCGTCACCCCCGCCCACCAGTGTGGTGTTGTCTCTGTGTTTGTCTCCACCTCCTGCTCTGGTTGTTTTGGTGTTTTGGAGTTTGGTGCTGGTTCTGTTGGTTGGTTGGTTGTTGTGCTTGTGTTTCTCAGTATCTCCCATGGTTTTGATTTTTTTGCCATATTTTGGATGAAACCAATCAATAATTTGACCCTCCCTCTTCCTCCCCCACCCACCAGGGGTCACCCATGTGGACCTTGTTACCCCAGTTCTCCGCCCTGTGGTGATCTTTATTTTCTACTCCTCCATGATCGACGCCTCCCACATATATATCATTTTTTGCTGTTTGTACTCCACCACCGCCTCTTCCTTACTTTTACCATTTTACCACTTTTTACCATTACCCCTCCCCACCTCCACCCCTCGTCATGGATATTTTTTGGGGCTCCGCCTCCCAAGATACCCCCACCTAGTTTTATCCATCCCGTGTCTGCGGACTGTCGCATGTCGCCCTCCTGACCCTTTTTGTATTGTCTGCAGCCAAACGGGAGCGGCCAGAGCAAAATGCCAGGCTCCTTCTTGCTGCCTCCACCTCCCCCAGTGGCCCGCCCAGTGCCCCTCCCAATGCCCGACTCTAAACCCAACAGCACGCCCCCTGACGGCGGACTCTCCTCGCCCGCATCTCCGTGTAAGTGACGCCACAGAGACCGTTCTCAAAATCTGACCCACAACAAAAAAAAAAAAAAAAAATCCAACATCCTGTCCCTCTCCAAAGAGAAGCCCCCACCCCACCATTGCCCCCACCCCGACTTTGTGCCGTGATTGTCCTTCGTCTGGAAAACCAGTGCAGATGTTACGGTGGAGTTTCCGTCGGGCAGTTCTGGCCCCACTGGGGTTTGGTCTCCAGTGGGGTTCCTCAGGGTCCTGTACTCGGTCCCATCAACAACCACAACAGTAAAAGATCAGTTTTTTTTTCTGCACAAATGAAATAATCAATGAAGAAACGTGGAACCGACGAAGAGCAGAAATGAACCAGGGCAGTTCATTGACGAAGTGAGATTGGCACAGTTTGTTTGTGTGTTTGTAGTCAGTTCACTTGTTGGAGCTGTGATGAAGGGGCACTGGATGGATCACTGTTCGGTGTCTTCCCCTTCAGATGTAGTGTCTCCATTTTACCCCCAGTTGGCGTCTCAGAGTCTTCTGTGTCTTATGTATGTTATTCCAGTCCTTAAAACTCACATGAACCTGTCTCTCCCTGCTCTTCTGGTCCGTCCTCTGCTTCTTCCACACAAACATGTCTCCCACTTAGGCACTGGGGTCCATACAGCCAGTCCCAGTCTCAGTCCCAGTCCCAGTCTCAGTCCCACGGTGACTCCAGATCTGGGGTTTTCTTAAACTGCCCTAAATTTGTCACTTTGATGCCATTAGAGTTTTTAAATGTCCTCAGTATCAGGACTCTGGAGTTTGTCCCCGAGTTTATTCACCATGTTTTCCTGACCTAGAAATGTTTATTCATCTCCTCATCAAAGACGGAGTCGACTGATGTCAAAACAGGAGGTTGAAGTCTCAGGGAAATCCATATGTCTTCATGTTTATTTAAGGATCAAACAGACACAGTTGGAGGCTTGGAGTTAAAGACGCTGCTGAGGTTGTCTTCAGGAGGGACAAGGATGGACAGGATCAGGAATGAGGTGATTAGAGGGACAACACAGACAGGAAGGTTTGGAGAAAAAGAAGCTAGAGAAGACAGATTGAGATGGTTTGGACATGTCCAGAGGAGGGACAGTGGATACACGTTGGTAGAAGAATGATCCTGGAGATGGAGCTACCAGGTAGGAGACAAAGAGGAGATTGATGGAGGACATGGAGGTAGTTGGAGTCAGAGTAGAAGATGGAGAGAACAGGGAGAGATGGAAAAAGATGGTTCACTGTGGAAACAACTGCAGAAGAAGAAGAAGGGAGAAGATCAGAAGGAGATCTGTTGATCAAAACAAGGCAGAGCATTAAAAGAATCTTCTCCAGTGGAGTTCCCATCACAACTGATTTGATTTTCCTGAACTGATTGGTCGTTGGTCTCAGTGTAGCTCAGCTCAACAGGTGGTGTTGCTGATGTCCCTGTCCACCTCTGTGTCTCCGTAGCATACTCCACGCCAGGCGCCACAGCTCCCAACAGGTTTGTCGGCATCGGATCACGGGACAACAACTTTCTGAACATCCCGCAGCAGACACAGGTAGGAGGTTGTTTTTTTTGTGTGTGTGTGTGTGTGTTTGACTGTACTGTACTGTACTGTACTGTACTGTGGCTGTGGTTCAACCCGTGGTTTATCTGGCAGATCTGGGGCCAACCCTCCAGGCTGTGGTCCTCTCCTCACTACACTCTGCTCCAACTTTCTCTGCCTCCTCCATTACCACCAGTACTTTTCTCATTAGCGTCCAACCACACCCGCCCGGAGCCAGCTCAACTCCTCCACACATGGAAACCATCTAC
>JAFBJS010000327.1:386752-410607 GCA_016785265.1 Paraplagusia blochii | reverse complement strand
ATATATATATATATATACAGATACAGATATACTGTAGATATGTATATATTTATATATCAGTTCTTTTTGCCTAGGGATTGTTAATGTGTTGATTGTTAATTAAGAACATAAACTGATCAGTGTTATAATGCACAAAAAGGGACACATCCAGAGTCTATTAAGTCTACAAGTTTGGTTTCTCTCAATGACACCCTGGGATTTTAGTCAACCTGGCTGTTGCCAAATTGGTGACTGTTCCAAGCTTCTGAATTTCCCAGAGAGTCGAGAGTCCCAGAGATCACAGATGTCCAAACAATGCCACAGCATTGCTGAATCTCCACGGTTTGCGTACGAAGTATCAGCGTGCCACTAATACTTGTATTGGCATCGCAATAATAAATCAAACTTGGGATGTGTTTTTATTTCCGCTTTACATCTGTAGATGAAAACATCCAGTCAATCACATCTCAAAGTTTTGCTTGATAAAGGATCCCATGATGTTCATCACTTATGGAATCAGAAACTATATAGATAGAGCTATAGTGCTTGAATACAAATAACCTTAAACACAATTCCATGTCAATATACGTTTAACCTTTCAGGGGGAAAGGCTAATGTTGTTATTGTCTGGTGTACTCTGCATGTACTCCCAAAGTACCATGGTAATTGAGCTCTCTCCTCCTTCAGTCCAGCAGGAAAGGCCGATGGATTATTCATGTTATAGCTTGAACCACTTGGCCACCGTGATGCGCTGCAGCGATTTACAACCAAGGAATAAACAGTTGGAGGCAAATGGCCTCACAAAGAGTAAAAAAAAAAAAAATCGGCAAAAAGGTTGTAGGTTTTTCAGGTAGAAGAGTCCTAGTTTATTTCACACTGGAATCAGAGGAAGGATCTCATCAAAAACACTGATCCTGAACTTTTTGGATGTGTAAAACCAGTTGTTGAGGGGGCGGGGACATTTTGGACATGTTCGCTTGGTCTCCCCACACTCCACTCCTCACTACACCAAATGGCATAAACCACATTATCCAGCTTGTGTCTTGGACAAGTACTGTCCACGTGACCAAGACTCTCCACGACTGCCACCCAAATCACATTGCACTGCACAGTACCTTCCTGTATGTGAGCCCACTGGAAACAAGAAGGTAATGTATGAAAAAGCTAATGACAACTATATACTTGATTTTTTTTAAATCTATATAAAGTGTGACTATGGCTTCGGAGCCATAACGGATAATTAAAAGATTCCAAAAGACAACGCAAACAAAGGAAAGTCAAGTTAGCATATTCCATTGTCTGGTGTAAACAAACCAGTTTCTTTGTTTATGTCCTTTCTTGCTAATTTTCCATGTTGCACTATTCTTTGATGTTTAATTTGAGCTTTAAAAAAAAAACTTAAAAAAGTCAAATGAGCGTGGATGAAAACAACTAACTAAATAGAGGGTATAGCAAAATAAAACCCCTTTCCCTCCATGCTCCATTCCATCTTATTCCTCTGAACCTTTTCATCATTGCATTGTAAACTTTTTGATCAATAATACATTTGCCCACCGAGCTGAGACAGGGTGCAATTGTGCTGATATGTCTAGGTTTAAAACAATTAATGTAATTTAGTAGGAGGCATTAGTTATGCATGGATCTTTCAGTATCAAGCTGAGAGGTGGATTTGCCGCTGTAAGCAAAAGAGCGTGAGAAATATGCAGAGGAAAATATAATGAAATTGCTATTTCAGTTCCCAGTAAGATGTGGATAACGTCTTGTCAAGTAATGAAGTTCAATTTAACCAATTTATGTGGTGATAGCTGTAAATAGTCAGGATGCTGACCGGGCTTTTTTTTCATTTGGTAAAAGGTCTCAGTTATTGATGGAGAGCACTGTAATTTAAGGTATTTCCTAATTACTCATATGTTACGAACAGGTTTAGAAGTGACGGCACTGCTCGTGTCTCTGAACTACATATGCCAATACACTCGCTGAAAGACCTACATGTTCAGCACATGCATATTGATATTTGACAGATATAATATCTCATATA
The DNA here is from genome assembly GCA_016785265.1 of Paraplagusia blochii. Taxonomy (NCBI): domain Eukaryota; kingdom Metazoa; phylum Chordata; class Actinopteri; order Pleuronectiformes; family Cynoglossidae; genus Paraplagusia; species Paraplagusia blochii. The sequence goes on along the minus strand of JAFBJS010000327.1, from coordinate 408,590 downwards.
CATACAGTACACACGTCTTCTTCTGCTGACATGTGCAAAGTGAGGCCACGATGGATGGAACAAGATTTGTATTTGGCCGTGAAGCAAAAGAAATGGATGAATTATAAACTTGACGAATGGCGATGCAAGATAAAATGTCAAGGATTCACTAAATTATCACCATCCATTTTGTTCAAGACATGAATGTCATGGCAATCAATTTTGTACTTGTTCATACAACTGGAGAAATTAGCAAGACGTGATCCCGGGAGAACATGAATGCTTAACAAATTTTAATCAAGTCATTTATTATGTGTTTATCCTGATCCAGGATCAGAATGTTAGTGAAGGCTCAGGGCAAAATTGCCAATAAAATACAGTAGGGTTAGAGACAATACCAACAATTTAACATCAAATACAACCTGAGGATTCTAACAAAGGTTACAAGACTAAGGTGTAATCCCAACACTCAACTACGGTACAGCTTTATATCCATCCATATTCATTCAGAAATCTGTTACCAAGTCGCGGGGGCAGCAATCTCAAAAACTGCTAGCTACCTTGCAGTGTACCAGCCACTTGTGAACCTTCCAATTGGTGGTCAACCAACTTAAAGGTTCTAACCCCCTTCACCAGGATTCAACCTTGAGTTTCATATCAAAGCCCAATAACAGAGACATGGCTTCTCGGCCAGGCATGGGCAAGCTAAGGCTTGGGGGCCAGATATGGCCCATTGAGTTTTTTAATGATGCCCGCCAACCTTGTCCAAATTAAATTTTGGGTTTTATACAGGAATTTAACATGCCATTTATAAGTTTAAATGAATGTTTGGGTAGTTAGTGGACTAGTGGTAATGGACTTGGGTCCGCAAGGCCCCCGGTTTGTATCCCCCCGTCAAGTTACCGCTGAGGTGCCCTGAGCATGGCATCGTTCCCACACACTGCTCCTAGGTCCTGGCTCAGTTGGCTGACCCCCTGCTCACTACAATGATGTATAAAATGCAGAAGAAAATTTTCCCCCCAAAAAACTTGGGATGATCAACAACATCCTTATCCTTAATCCTTTCTGCTCTGGACTCTGCCCCAGAGTCCAATTTAAGGACTAATTGTGGCCCACGCGTCAAAAAGTTTGCGGGTGCCTGTTCTAGGCCAAAGACAAATTCTGAGAAACGCTTAAAAAACATTGGGCTATTGGGCTTAAAATTAGCTTGAAATACTTGTTTAAGTGTTCAAGTGTTCAAAAACTGATCCAGTGACCAATTTCAAAACCAACAGTTGGCAATTTTTGCATTCCTTCACGACTAACCTTTGGATTTAGCAGGTCAACTCAAATTCATGAAATATTTAATGTTAACCATCTATAAAGTATTTTTTATTGTGTTTTGGTTTAAAATACACAGTTTTATTAGTTTTTATATTAACCACACAAAAGATAAGAAGTCAGGGATCTTTTATGGAGGCGTAGCAGTGAAGCAGCCAAAAATAAGGAGGCTATTACCCTGCGCCAGTCGTACATTGACTTTTTATGCCCTGAATGAAAGAAACGTAATACTTTGGGTATTACCAGTCATAAAAGAAGTTATCAATCACTTCCGCTGACCTCCCCCTGATAAAGTGTCTCATTGATGAACTACATCCCAGAGCCCGAGGACTAAAGGGATATTGGTGGAAATCAATTCCATGCCAAGTATTGTTAGCGAAGAACACGCCCCATGATTCAATACTCCCTGCTCTCTTGATTGCCTCTTAGACGCCACTGACAAGCAGTATTAATGGAGTGAGAGTGTGATTCACAGTAACTGACAGACTGACTGCCTGGACTGCGACCAACTTCCGCTCTCGTGCCCAGGCATAGAAGAAGCAGTTGTAAATCGTCCCCGCCTTGGACAAATGCCAGGAATGTGTTTGAGTTTTAATTATGATGTGCCAGTGTATCGGTGTGAATAAATGTTGGCCACTAGGAGACGTTTGGAGACTTCAGAGTGTATGTTTACATACAGTGTTAGATGCCTTTAACCCCGATGGAGTAAATCTGCTAAAAAAAAAAAAAAGCCTGGTCTTGTTGCCCTTTACTAATGTTTTTTTTTCATGCCTCTCCTTGGAGTCATCGTGCTCTCCCATTCTTCTTCCTTCTTCTCGTTTCCTAATGAGTTTATCCTTCCTACAACGCTGTGCGCAGGTTTCTTTATTGACTATTGTGTGTCGAGACTTTAACTGTTTTAACCAGATTCTAAATTCAGATGGTACGTGAGGAATTTGCCAGTAATGTTTTTGTTTTACACAAATAAGATCCCCCATCAACTTGCATGCACGGCAATGGTGGCCTAGTGGTTAAGGAAGCGGAGTTGGGGCCGCAGCGTCTCAGGTTCGAATCCACCAGCTGCCACTGAGGTGCTCTAATAGCACCGTCTTGGCCCACATAACTTCTTGTGGGCTCACCACCCATAGGAAGGCTCACAGTATGGTGCCATGTGATTTGGGTGGTGCCAGCTGCCCCTGCGACCCAGCAATGGACAAGCAGAAGAAGATGAATGAATGCACTTGCAACTTAAAACAATCGCGTGGCCTTTTTTACATATTGTGACACAGTTGTTGTATCACAGAAAAGTAAAAAGACTTTTTTTTCCTTGGATGAACTAAAGACCTAGTTCTGCAGTGAAACACATTAGAAAAACCTCATCTCACGCTAATTTTAGTATTTCATTTCTGTTTCTCCCAGGAATTAGTAACATAGACATGTATTAATCAGGCACTCTAACAATGTACCAGCTGCAAAATGCATAATGAGCTGGAGAATTCAACTAAGAAATATACAATGTATTACAGCAGGAAAGTCATTTTTCAGATTCACTTATTACTTCCAAGGGCACTTTGACCAAAGACCAGAAATGGTTTCTCATCACAGCCCTTACAAGTCATTATCATCATTTATGCATGCTTGGAAAATTGAAGTTCCCAATTGTTCAGTGATCCTACTTCGGATTCAATTCAATGTTGAGCAAGAAATTTCTCAAGTAAAGCTCATTTTGAATGAAGCAGATGTCAGTGGCAAAATAGATTGTTGAAATTTAAGCGATGATCTTTTTTTTTTCTGCTCATCAAATATTTAGATTTAAGATAGAGTTTCATCCCTTCAGCTAATAACATGGGGAGATACGGTTATAACCATCCACTCATCACTGTACCCAACCATCCACTCTTCTTTCTGTCTATAATAATTTAGTTTCTAGACAGGATTTAAAACCATTTGGAAGCAAAGTTTGTTCCAAACTGTATGGCTATAAACTTTACTGAGTACAAATCTGTAAGTTTTTGGATCTCAAGGTTCATATATTTTATTGAAGAATCTGTGAACCAACTGCATGTGGGATAAAAAATTCATCCAACTTGTGTAAAATATTCACATTTTCTCGCGCAGTGAAAGTAGTAGATACTGAGAAAAAGACAGCTTAATGTATGGTACTGGGAAAGTCTAGCTTTTTAGAGTTGAACTCATTTGAGGACATCATTCTGTCTTTACTAACTAATTTACATAATAAGTGAGACTGTTAAGGAGATTTTTGTTCCATTCAGTAGAACTATTACTGCCTCTTAAGGGATGAAGTCGTGTGTGATCACTAGGTTGATGTCTCAAAGGATGGAGATGTGTTTGTTTCTTGAGATACTCACTCAGACTGTGTATGAGTTATGGACTTCCACCTTAAACATATGGAATAATAAGAATGGAATACATTTAAAAGACTGTCTCTGCTCTCACTCTTACTATATTATGGGCAAGTACACATTGCTCGTTTTTACAGAACTCATAATTGTGTACCATCGATGATCTGTGATAGAAGAGTGTCAGCTAAGGTGAAAGGTTTACAGGACGGTGGTGAGACCTACCACGATGGATATATTAGAGATGCTAGCAACAGAAAGAAGACAGAAGGCAGCGCTGGAAGTGGACGATTTAAAGATCTTGAGATTCTCTTTAGGAGAGACACGAATGGGTAGGATCAGGAATGAGGTGATTAGAGGGACAACACAGACAGGAAGGTTTGGAGAAAAAGCTAGAGAAGACAGATTGAGATGGTTTGGACATGCTCAGAGGAGGGACAGTGGATACGTTGGTAGAAGAATGATTCTAGAGATGGAGCTACCAGGTAGGAGACAAAGAGGAGATTGATGGATGCACTGAGAGGATGCAGTGAGGGAGGACATGGAGGTGGTTGGAGTTTGAGTTGAACACGTTTGTCAAACTCAGTTTCACACTGGGCCAAAATTAAAAACATGGGTCAACCGTGACTTCATGGTCAACCTCAATAATAATGAAAAATGTTAACGGTAAATACACGTTTTCCCTCCTCTCCTGATTTACAACAAAAAAAACTGTATGTGCTATAACAAAGAGCCTAAATCGCTAATGCTGCAAAATGTGCCACCAAAAAAGGCCTACATACAGGTAGGGCCCCTGTAGAACCCATTTGATATGATCCCACGGCCAATTATAATTACACTGTGGGCCAAATTTGGGCCGTGGGCCTGAATTTAACACCGGTGGAGTAGAAGATACAGGGAAAGACTGAAAACTCTGATTCGCTGTGGCAACCCCTACATAGGGGACTACATAAAGGAGAAGAACTAATTATGTACTGCACACCCTAAAACGATGTAGTACCACTGGAAAAATATGGGGGCAGTGGTAAGCAGAATATGTCCTGCGCTACCTAAAAAGGAACAATAAAGGAGCCGTAGCCAGCCAGTAAAAATCAGTCACTAGACTGACTGATTAGAATTTAGGTAAAAAAAAATTAAATAACGCAACAACAGTTTAATCTCTCCTACCAGTAGAATGGAGTCGTCAACAGCATCTTCTTTTAAGCCGCATAATTTCGACAAAATCCATCATAATCCTGTTCTCTGCGTATCTAAGACAGATTAACCCAATTGAGTTACTCAGACTGAGTCAATGGAAATCTGAGGATTTAGGTTGATATTTTTAGACGAAGATACCTGTAAACACCCAAGACCCAAGAAAACCAACGATGAAAAAGTTGACTTGAGATTAGGTTAACGTCAGTTACACAAAATAATCTCTATCGTCATGGGAGACACAGGCAGGGACTGTAAAGTGGCTGCAGGCTCTGACTGGGCTCTATTTCATTACCTCACTCCTACACGCATGGATTTCCTTTGACCTGTTACCGTTGGACATTCAATGGTCATTTTACTCAATAGTCCACCTACAGAAGTATTCACAGGAAATCAATGGAACGCCATGATGTGGAGTCACTTTTAAATTATCATATTGAGTCAAGCATTTCACTCGGTGGTCTACGTTTTCAATAAGTCTTGGAGGAGTATAAATCACAATTAGGTCTGATTGTCTGGTCGGACGCAGATCATGAACAGGTCTCCATGTGTTAGAGACACTTGTTTTTTTCATGTATACCATGAATAGGTATAGATTAGTCACAATGACCAGTGACGTCTGGTCTGGAACATTATTTCGTTGTCCACATTTAAGTGGATCTATAGTTTAGTTGTGTTCGAACATCAGGGGTGAAGACAACACGAAGACATCCCTCCTACCTGGTAGCTCCATCTCTAGGATCATTCTTCTACCAATGTATCCACTGTCCCTCCTCTGAACATGTCCAAACCATCTCAATCTGACTTCTCTAGCTTTTTCTCCAAACCTTCCTGTCTTTGTTGTCCCTCTAATCACCTCAGTCCTGATCCTGTCCATCCTTGTCTCTCCTAAAGAGAACCTCAGCATCTTTAACTCCTCTTCTACCTATTCCTAGTGTCTCTAACCCATCCATCGTGGCTGATCCCACAACTGTCCTGTAAACTTCCACTGCTCTGAACAGTACGGATAAATACCTCAAAAAAGTAAAGTTTTCTTATTTAAACAAACATTTTGTTATAAACTTTACACTGTTTTTTATTGCCGTACAAGCTTTGCTCACTTTCTGGCTGCATTATTAAAAAAAAGTTAGATTTTATTTCTCCATATTGTATATTGTGACAAAACGTAATTTTGTAAGCTTTTTTTATTTTAATTAAGGACGACACATTTTAATTTTTTAATTAATGACTAGAACCACGTTCCATCTTGGTGTCATCACTGCAGGTTGTGTTAAGCTCACATCACATGTCACCCTTTTATCTGCAGAGCCGTGCAACCTAAATATTACCACTTCATTATATGTTCATTAAAAGGGCACACAGTACACAAATGAAGAGTCGAACTGGTATCGATTTGTGAGAAAACACATTGTATTTGGATCACCCCAATATATGCACTATATTAAGAAGCACTATTTGGTGAGTTTCACCTCCAAAAACGGCAGCATCCCAACACCTCAGAACAAATGTATATTGAAAAGAAACAATTTGACATATCTGATGAAGACTGGAGTCATTCTCTACACAGGCTGCATTTTTAAAAGACATGACTGACAGTTTAATAAGAAGATTAGATTCTTAGTCTGTTTGCAGAACACTGTGGTTCACTGAGGCCGGGACTGAGGCAAAATCCAGTCGGCTTTTCTGATGATTAACATACTAACATGCAAACACTGTTAGAGTAATTTATATTAAATGTCAGTGATCCTGATCTTTACGTTATGTACGTTCACAACGACAGGCAGTTCAGTTTCTTATCTCAGTCCTTCAGCCTGGCATATGTACAGATTTTGCACTTTGAATTGTATTTTGGGTTTTTTTTTTACATTATCCATGTGAATTTGTGAATGTGTTAATTCATCACCTGTCAGTTACATGCAACTGTGAAATCCTATATGAAAATTAAACGTTTTGCCGAGTGCTGCGGTGAATATATTTAGAGATAATTCAGACTAATACAATGTCTGGGGCAGATAAAGGGGCTGTACTGGTTTTGCAATAAGAATATTTCAGGAAATGTCAAGTAAAACACTGGTCCCCAACCACTGGACTGGTCTGTGGGTGAATTGGTGCCGGTCTGCAGAGAATTTTTTTTTTTTCTTTTGGCCTCATCTGGCTATTACTTCCACTTGATCCATACCCATATCAACAAAAAAATAAATGGAATGGCTAGGATTCCATCATCAATAATGCAACTATATTTGATTAGGAAATATTTTCAACAACAATAAACTTAAAAGTGACACATTGATACAAGATTCTAACCTTTTATACCAGTCTGGTAGGAGAAAACTATAGGCTGTGTGCATTTGAGAAATCCTTGTTGTGCCAATGCACAGTTAATTTGGGTAGGAAGATTTTATAGACAGGAAAATATTCCAGAACACCAGAAATTTAATTTTACTTAACGACCGGTCCGTGGCGCAAAACTGGTTGGCAAACACTGGAGAAAAAAAACATACATAAACACAGACTTAGTCTGTGCAGAAAGTGAATTTTTATTTCACCTACAAATTGTGAGATGTCTGTACACATGTTGCCTCCCGGGAATCCTCGAGTCTGGCGGCACCAACTAAAAATATAATCCCCTTCTTTAAATGCCATTGTCTTTGTGGCTGCTGCGAGAGGCTTATTCCTCAGGAACCACCCCTCCCTCTCGAATGTCAGACTGTGATTTGTCATTATTATTCAGGTGTTTTCTGTCCCGGGAGAAATCTTCCCGTCAAAGGCTGCATCCACTGTTGTTCCCTCATCCTCCTCCATTATACAGTAAATACACTGGAGGAAACTCTAATCCCTCTGTTTTGTTTCTGGCCTCTTTCACCGTCTTTGACATCCACACACATTGGCGTTAAACACAAATCCTCCTTTATTACGGCGGAGCAGCCGAGCCACAGGCAGCATAACAAATCTTTTTCAGTGCATCGTTGTGGTCAGAGTGCAAGTCATTAGACGCCGCATGCAGATGGAGTGTTACACTTCGCCGTGTGAAGTCACTGACCACAATCACATTCATATTCAAATATGTAATTGTGTTGTGACAAATATGTGACTCTGGGAAAATGTGCAGCAATTCCCCCTTGCAACAATCTAATAAACACTTCTCTTTGCCCTTTATGGCCCTAATATTGGTATGCAGGGGAAACTGTTTACTTACTTAAAGGCATGAATGTGAATATGACATTGGCTCAGGTGATGACGATTCTTAGCTCTGATTTTCATCCCAAAATTTTTAGATTTTTAGCAAAAGTTCAGTTTTCTTATTTTCATAAGGTGTATTCATAAGGGCCTGTCTCTTCAGGCATTTTCGTGGGACATGTTGACATCAAGAATATTAAACATAAAAGACGGCAGACGCATCACCTGTCCATCAGAGAACTTACATATGGAAAACCAATAAACTAAATACCTGCGGGAACTTTGTCTTAACCTCAGGTTGACAGTTAACCAGAGCGAACATCAGTCCTCAGATACACTAAATCAGAAAAAAGGTTTTAAAGGATTATAGATTTTTTCTGTTCTCAGGATAAGAATGTGATAATTATGGTAATCCATTGTGACAAATACGTGACAAATTCTTTTGCATATTTTAACACATTAATATCCCACTATTTTACTCTTTTTCCATTTTTGCTGTTTTCTTAGACACTTTTTACTGAAATACTTTGGGGAAAAAAAATCAATGTTGGCCATATTGTGATCATTAATTACCCTCCTGATCAGACATGTTAATATTCTCCACTTTAAATGGAAGCACAGCAACAACAGAGAGGTCACCCAAGGTTAAACACTGGTATTGATTTGAAACATAATTAACTTAAGTGAAACCAGTACTTTAACCAACAGCTTAGAGCTACAGTTATCTAAATTTATGAGATCATTTTAACAAACCTCGTCCCATCTTTCACCTCAGTGGGCACTTAGTTCATACATTTTAGCAGTTTCTAAACTGAATCCACATTTTTTTTCATTTTCTATATTTATTTAGAACTGTAAAGCAGCTCTGTGGCGCCCCCAACAGAGGGAGAGGGTGAATAAAATGGGATGTATGTTGGCTTTTTAATAATAAAGAGTCAATGTTTCATTATTTATTATGTGTTTGGATTTATTAGACGAGGCCATTGGGGACAATTTAAGCACCACTGTGAAAATGTAATGAGGTTTATATTAAACACTAAACAAAACTACATCACCGTGAAATGAAACCACAAAAATTACCCAGAAGACTTCTGCTAGTTTAAGAAATACTGAAGTATTTGTTTATGTAAATCTACTGTATAGGTTAGTTATCCTTCTTAAAACTTTTTTTAAAAACCTTTGGTTATAATTAAGCGAAGTAATATAGGTTTAATTTGTTTAATTTTGTATTTTGAAGTTTGGGAAAAAAAATTGAAAATATTTTTCATCAAACAACAGCCAAACAACATTTTGGTTGTCAATGACAATGGATGAATGGATATCCCTGCATCACCTACGGCAAGTCATCAGTGAGGTATACTGTCACTATTGGACAGCCGTCCTGTCAATCACACCTGTTCATTACTTCCCAGGAACTGAAATTCTCTGTGAAATAAATAGGATTAGAAGATGTGGGATTTTTTTCAAAATAAAGCAACCAATGTAAATCAGAGATTTCTCTATCTGATTTTCATTGGTGCTATTGCTGACAAGAGCAAATAACATGAATAAGAGAATTTTACACGCTAAATGTTCAGTTCACGATAAAGCAGGAAAGACAGCATCAAACATGTACAGTCTTTCTGACTTGGTTGGCAGAACAACAGGTTGGACAGACTCCTACCATCACATTTAGGTACAAACAGCTTGTAATGTATTGAATTTGCCTCAGAATGCCTTGGGATAAAGTAAAAAAAAAAAAAAAAAATCTGCCAGCAATTTGCATTTAGATTGTACTTCCCGCCAAAGCGCTAGCTTCAGTGCGCCATGGAGAGATAATCCAACCAATTTGTTTTAGCCCAACGCTCATCTTGGTAGAACGTCATGGATGGAGGCTCCCCAGCTGACAGAGTCTCCTGCTGGAGACCACAACAAGAACATCTAAGGTCTGAAAGGATTGATTGAAATATTCCATTACTGTTAGTAGACGGAATCAAACAAACCCTTATTTTTGATTTAGCCATTCTTTATCGCTTATGTCTTTTCCAGGTTGTAGACAATGATGGTGAACCTGGACAGTTCTCAGATTCTACACCAACCAGATGTAGAGATACAGTACCAGACAAACTAAGAGTGTACTATTAAGAGTGTTAAATGAACTTTTATAACATTATTATATTTTTACAATTGACCGTGATTAATGACGATGTATGGTTTAGAGACACTAAGAATAGGTAGAAAAAAGGAGGCAGGGCTGGAGGTGGAGGAGTTAAAGATGATGTGGTTCTCTTGAGGAGAGACAAGGATGGACAGGATCAGGAATGAGGTGATTAGAGGGACAACACAGACAAGAAGGTTTGGAGAAAAAGCTACAGAAGACAGATTGAGGTGGTTTGGACATGTTCAGAGGAGGGACAGTGGATACATTGGTTAGAATGATCCTAGAGATCATTCTTCTCTAGGATCTACCAGTGATGGAGCTACCAGGTAGCAGAAGAAGAGGAGATTGATGGATGCAGTGAAGGATGACATGGAGGTAGTTGGAGTTAGAGTTGAAGATACAGAGGACAGGGGGATGGAAATTGTTGATTCGTTGTGGCAACCCCTGAAAAAAGGACAAGCCGAAAGGAGAAGAAAAAGAATAATCATGATTAATGACAATTAATCATGATTAATCATGATTATGATTTGAGCTCCCACTAGTGTGCTGGTATGGTTCCAGGATCAGTGGACCATAGTGGCAACCTGGCAAATGGTGGATATGAACCTCCAGCTCTGTGGACCTGAGTTCCTTAACCACTAGGCCACCAAGGAAAGGAATTGGTGGCTGAGGATTGATTAGAATTAGTCGGTTGTTATCCTGTGATTATTCACATACAACTTTTTAAAGATTGTGTTCCATCATGTATTATCAGACCTTCTCCGCTGACAGTTTAATTTTTCTTATGCTAAATAGAATGTAAAAATTTCCAATCTTTTCCAAATAGAAACTCCATATAAAAAAAAGAAACTATCTGTCCTCATTTATATGTCTGGAGTCCATTCCCACTCCCACAGGAACATGTCTCTTTTATTAAATATATCGATGAAACAGCTCTAGTATTCAAGTCGACTAGAGCTGGCAATTCATTTTCACCAACAGCTCATATTTCTTTATGGTGATGCAGCCGAGCAGACCATCTGTGAGGCTCCGTGGAAAACATCACCACTACCTTCCCAGGCTTAAAAAAAAGCGTTTTCAGGCCAAAGCCTCACACTTCTCATTAGATCTGATTCATAGCTCTTTTCACTGCAGCCGTGATATCAAAACAGCGCACGTTCTTTGTTGAGCAGGTCTTGGATAATCAAAGCCTTCATATTACCACATTTACTCCAGCACACCTGGATGTCAGATGTGACTTTTTTATTGTGCCCGCTTTATTGGGCTGCCTATCTGTCTCATTATACCTTGGTATCAGACTAATTTGACAGGGAATGCATTTGGAAAAGGTTTGCTTTTTCCAGACAATGTCACTCCCGCATATTTTACTTCATACAAATGTTTCCGGCTCTTCCTGCCTGCTGGCTCCTCTGAATATGAATAGACAGCTTGAATGAAATGATGATATCTGTTAATAGTGAATGGTGCATGTGTCTGAGGACTCAGGCTGACGGCAAATGAATCCCCCCCCCTCCACCCCCTGCCATCAAAGGGTTTATTATTATTTTCAGTGTTTCTTTATTCCTGGTGTAAAAGGTATCATTCGTCTCCCTGGCACTCAGTTAAAATAGTGGCAGATCTATTCAGCAGGGACTTTAATATTTCGCTTTCATCTCGTCAACAAACTCAATTCAGGGACTTGCTAATGGGATAATAGTGTTGTAATGAGTCCAAGCCGCACAATGAAGACTTTCAGCCACTCCATAACAACACACCACTCAATGAAAAAAAAACACACATCCATCTTGAAAAAGCCGAGCAAACACTTTAGCCAGGTACATGTTTATTTCAGCTCACTCTTTTATATCTGTCTTCATTTTAAAAACACTTGAAGCAAATGAAGAGAACCAGACGTTCCTTCTCACTGCTGCCACCATGGGTTGTTAGGAGATATTTTTTACTTTAGTATAAAGTATAAATTGGTTTGAAATCCCTTCACCGTCTATCACGACCATCTACTCTCTGCTGTGGCTGATCAAGTCTGTGGTCGGGATATGTTCTTTGTTTTTCCAATGGCTATCTTCTGCACTGAGGCTTCGTAGCTTGGGAAATTCTGTATTGAAACATTCTGACAGATTTCTGAGCACTGTTCGAGGTCAGTAAACACAACCAGAATCCACACATAAGGTGGACTGAGGATTTTTTAAAAGAATGTGAGAAAAAATATCTGGAAAATATAGAATTTTGAGCAACAACGTGGTTTCATGCATTGAGCCCTCCCACTAGCATTAATTCTATTATTTAGACTAACCACAGGTATAATTGTCAATGTTTCTGACCCTAAGACGACACAGTTACCACAGCAGGGACTGCCACCTCGGTCCATGCTGAACAAAAATTATAAAGCACTACTGGCTTTTTAATATGCAGTTGGGGATTTCTATGACGTCCTCCCACAACGTTCCTTATTGTGCTTCCAAACAGGGATTTACAAGAAAGGTTTACAGGACAGTTTTGAGACCAGCAATGATGGATGGGTGAGAGACACAAGCATTTGGCAGACAGAGGACAGAGCTGGAGCTGGAGGAGTTAAAGATGCTGAGATTCTTTTTAGGTGTGACAAGGATGGACAGAATCAGGAATGAGGTTATAAGAGGGACAACAGTGTGTGTTGTCCCTCTGATCACCCTCTTCTAGGAAGGGTTCGAGAAATAGCTAGATAGGTCAGATTGAGATGGTTTGGACATGTTCAGAGGAGGGACAGTGGATGGAGCTACCAGGTAGGAGACAAAGAGGAGATTGATGGATGCAATGAGGGAGGACATGGTGTTATTTGGAGTAGTGAGAATACAGAGGACAGGGGGAGATGGATAAACCTTGAAAAAGGGGACAAGCAGAAAGGAAAAGAATAAACACAGACTTACACATGCTGAGTAGTTTTGAGGACGTGTCAAGGTCAGCTGTCTCATAATATCCCAGAAGTAAAATGGCATATCCCTGCAAGATATTTCTGTTGACTGCCATAAAAACAAAAACAAAAACATTCATTTCCAAACTGCAGTTATTCTGTTTTGTTACCAAATGTTTCAAAACCGTAAAAGCACAATTTAAACCCTGAGAAAAGAGCAATTACAGGATGTTCCCGTTTACAAATTACATTTGTTGTGTCACGGCATTACTCATAATGACAAAGAGAGCTCTGTAAAGTCTGTTCAAAACCTAGGACATCGCTCACATCTGCATAATGACGAGGGCTGATTATCTGTGTGTACCATCGTGTACCGACATCGGTTCCAGTCTTCACAGTCCTTGACAGCAGGCCGTACTTAATAAATACTCCTCCCTGGAGCTTTTACCCAAAGTAATGCTTAATCAACAAATTTCGCCCCATTGTTCATTTCGCAGCAGTTGATTAAATTTGCATCCATTCATTAAAATGGCACTGTAATTAAAACAAAATCAACCCCGGCTCCATCAGTTCAGGAAAGTCAAATTTTGACATGTGTTTGAAATCACTTTAAAATGCAGCACAGTGTAAATTAAAGCCATGATTGAGACACATTTCAGAAAAAAAAAAATTCTATTATTCTTTATCTATACATTTGAAAGGTTCTTAGAGTTGTCAGCAGAACCACAAGTTCCTGCCAGTCAGGATCGGAAAAAATGTCAAAATTGAGTCACAATGTCTGAATGTTAATCTGATGTGAAGACACAGATTCTGTTCGCTGCATTGCTCCCCATATAATACCAAACAGCATTCAAAGAGCCGGTGAAGACTGTGACTGGATTCCCAAGAGACCCAAACCCTCCAGTCACACATCATTGTGACAGAGAGTATACACTGTGCAGAAGACACACTGCCATACAGTATGTGATTAATAAGACACCAGATGGAGAGAGATTGGAAGCTGGTGGCAACAGGAGAAATATGTGCAGGGAAAAAGGTGCAGGAAGCATAAACAACAACAGCAACACGAGAAAGTGGCTGTGCAGAAAAACCCTGTATCAAGTAAAGTGAATTCATTTCGGTGCCAGTTCTGGTCAGTTAATGGTCTGTTAACAGCAACAAAACAAAATCCAATACAGAGCGGATACTTCCTGGTCTCTTGGATGACCCATTAATCCATCAGCAGTACTTAGGAAACAAATTCAACTGAACAATTGTCTCAAGTTTGTGGAAATGTGTTCACCTGCTTATTTCTACACTGAACTCAACAACGGTGGAGTGTGTTCACATGTTCCTGACATGACTCTTGGTCTGCAGCAAATAGGCTCAGAAGTGCTCAACTGTCCAAACACACAGTACAAGCTTTTTCTACACACATCATATTATGCAAATATCGGGATGCAGGCAGTCGCCAGGTTATTCATGTGTATGGAAATGCAGCTCCTGCAAGATTCCAATGTCAAAATGAGAGAAAGGCTCAGTGTAGCGGTAAGAAATTGGCAAGTCCTTAATATTCAGAGTTTATTTCCAAGATGCAAATAGAGATATGACATACAGTACATGAAGAGTGGTGGGACTGGAGCTAAATGAGTCTGGTTGTTGGTGGTTGGTTCTGATCTATGTTATCAATGTCAGGGTTTATTATTTGGTTTGTTTGGTCTTGACTACAGTCCCACACCCAGACAGAAACACACTATGGAACTAAATTACCCAGATAAGAAGACAAGCAATAAATGTGTTTTTTAAATTAGCTTACACAATGGTTTTTGATCATTTAAAAATAAGAATTTTTTGGCTCAGGTATCTTTGTTATTCTTGTAGAACTCCAGGATTCACGTCCTTAGTCAGACCACATCCTGGTCAGGCCAGTTGGAAAATTCCGACAAGCTTACCACCTGAAGGAAGGTTCACAGTGAAGTGCAGTGAGATTTGTGTGGCAGTGGTGGAGACTGTTCCTCTGTGACCCACTAACTGATAAGTGTACAAAGACTGATGGATGGAATTGTTAATCTGATTTAATCAGTGATATAATTACAATCACTCATGATCATGATCAATCATGACTGTAGTCCATCATGAGTAATTTGATTCATCAAACATTCCCAAAGGTGACCACACCACCCACCTTTTTTCTGCATATGGCCTAACTAAAAAAGGGAAAAGTTTCACAAATTTTACTGGTGTACAAAAAAAAAATCCATACACCTTGCAGACTTTTGTCGAATCTATGTGACACACACTCTTTTATACAGAATACTTTTTTAAAAAAGCCTGATACATTGCAGCCACATTACCCAGCATCCTCCATCTGTTGAGGGGATGTTTGTGGCTTTTCTGCAGCTCCATGTATAATTCTGACAGGTACATTTCCCCATCCCACGTGCAGCTGCCAATGAGCCTGTCAGCAAACAAAGGAGGAGCTGGCATATAAGAAAGAACAGCTGGTGTGTGCTTATATGTCCGCCTGCTGCTTTGCCAAGGCTTCTGTGGAGTCACAAAGACACAGAGGCACAACCTCAGATTTGTGCCCCAGAGGATCTTCAGGAAGCTGCACAGACTTAATCCTAAATCTGGGTTCCGACCACCACCACCTGTGTTAGCATCCTTTAATCCAAAGAGCGGTTTAGGCAGCAGTACTGCTGGAGCTGGCGTCCAACTGGATGGTGGTGTGTGACAGGAGGCAATAGTTTGTTCTGTCGCCATCACTCAATGACCGTGTAAAAAGAATAATAACATTTAACAGGGTTTTGTTTGTCAATTGACAGGCATTATGGCATTGTTTGAGAACCGCACTAACTCAGGAGTTAAATGATGGGATATTTTATTGCACACCAATCAGCGAGAGACCAAGCTGGATAAACAGACAGCACTTTACCCAGTAAATTCACCCACAGAAAATTAATGAAAACTGAGACCAAAACTTAGAACTGGCGTCAGTGCGATGGTAAAATTCACAGATTAACTGCTTTGACAGCTCCTGATAAAGTGGAAAAGACAAAAAACACTTTTTTTGTAAGGGTGTCTAACACTACCTTACACCGTGTACGGCAAGTAAGTGTGAGGCGCTAACCCTGTGGGCGTCACATCACTTCAAGGGAGGTGCGAAAACCAAACATACGTTTGTGGAGAACTTCTTCAGGTGAACAACTCGGAAAAAAAAAGGAGCAACGACGACACCTGTGAACCTAGATGTTGTAGCATAAAGTTCTTTACACTCCAGTGTATCTTAAAGTATATATATATATACACACACACACACACACACACACACACAGTATATATATATTTATATAAATAGTAAATAAAAAACAAATAAAAAAACTTGAAAAAGAATTACATATACCATATATACTAAACTATATATGTATATATAAATAGTGTATATATAAATATGTGTAATGAAAAATAATGACATAACTGTTTTTATTTACTATATATGTATATATATATATATATATATATATATATATAGTTACACTAAACTATATATGTATATATAAATAGTGTATATATAAATATGTGTAATGAAAAATAATGACATAACTGTTTTTATTTACTATATATGTATATATATATATATAGTAAATAAAAAACAGTTATGTCATTATTTTTCAAGATGCTAATCAGTGGGCTTACGTGAAAATCATATAGGTATTGAGTCAGACAGTAAAACATATATAAAGCATAACGTATAGAGTAAGATAAGTTAATATAGATTTAGAGTTCTAAAATCTAGGTAGATCACCTAAGTCTAGTCATTTGAAAAGTAGCTCACAAGACAAAAAAGAGTGGACAACCCTGAACCACACCAATTTGCCAAAGATGGAATAAGTGACAAAACACCAGCGCTGAAATGCAAATAAATGAAAATGTCCAAAGATCATATAAGGTAAGGTTCCAAGAGTTTGATCATAAAGCGAACATATAGCTCATAAATGTTGAATCTGCTCTCAGGGCCTTCATGGTCAGGTGAGAGTTTGATCTACATTTATCTCTGAGCTTTCAACGCCCATCACATTACAGATAATCATTTAAGACACTATTAATATTGATTTCCACCGGCTTTAAATATGACGATACTGTGGTGATGTGGCATTTACATCCACAAGTAGTCACTACCAGATTGCTAGGAGGAAATAATGGGAATCAATCACAGCTGGAAGCTAAAGTGGCATTTATTTAGATTGTTAAACAATTAGAAGGCAAATTAAAAACGGAAACCGCTCGAAGCTAAGGGAGCTGGAGAATTTGGATTTTCCTGTTGTCATGTGGCTCAAACTTTACAGGTTTATTAACCACATTCTGCTTGAGTTCTTCCCCTGCCAAATACAGACACCATTCTGCTCTGCCTCTGTGCTCACTCCAAACAACACTCCCAGCCAGGTAGACTTTTCTGTGATGTCACATTAAAGCTGCAGGAGTCTGGGGATCTGGGAATGAAATGAGGGAAAAGGAAATAGGACACTCAACCAGAGGGTACAACCAGCTTAAAAAAAAACCTCTCCTGGGGGTTTGGAGGTATCTCCACACAACAGTTGCTGCTGGATAGCACACTCACACACACCTGCTCCGTTGCAAATGATTCAAAGCACAATGGTTTTTGTGATCCATTAGAGGGATGATAAGACGGCTGTGTGGCAGCAGTAGGAATATAGATATCAATGCAAGTATTATACATCCACGGTCAGTGAAGGGAAGGTTCGTGGGCCACTTCCTTCATCGGGGTAACAAAGGACGACTGGTAAACAGGAAGGAAATGATGCCGTGGGTGCAGTGAGGCAGCTGGCCTGACATTTCTGCTCCGTGAGATTAATAATAAAGGAGATTACAGGCACCTTGAAGGGGACCCACAAATGAGAGCAGGTAGATTATCAGAGAGCTCTAAGTCAGCTGTGGTGAAATTAATAAGTCAGGGCTGTCCATCAAAGATCTCACAGAGGGTGTACTCTGACAATAAAACTAAACTCAGGCTTACATTTTCAATTCAGAAACTCTGGGTTGTGTGTTTATTTTTTATTAAGGGACTGTGATGTTAATCTAAAAGGTCTCAACGCTACAGTAACTGATGGATTTCACCTCTTTTCTCAGTGTGTGTTTCTACAGATAAAAGTTGGATGGAATGGAATTGTCAATGGTTATACACATGTCTCGCAATTGTGCCCTCTGCCCAATGACTGCTGTGATTGGCTGACCTATGACCCTGAAGAGGACAAGGCTCTTCATTGTTTTTGTAAACGAAAGCTCTGACCATGTCCTCCAGATTGTGTCATAAACGCAGTTGTGAGCCCAAAACATCACATTATCGCATTAATATTATTTTATTTTATTTCACATTTTGTGGAATAAAAACTTTAACCCCAAGTTAAACTAGATTAAGATTGATGGTATTACAATATTAATATTTCAACAATGTGACTTGGTCACTAATCAAAACAAGGGTGAACCTGCTGTTATTTGTTAGTTTTAGTATATTGCAGATTTATTTTTGTATATCTATAATAATGCTGCTTTCTTGCAAATAATCAGGTTAGTCATAAATGAAAAATCAAATTTTTTGTGGAATAAATCTTCTTTTCCTTTCAACTTTTCCCTTTTTTCAGCGGTGGCCACAGCGAATCAACAATTTCCCATGTTGTTGTCTCGCATCCTTGATTTGGCCAAAGTTTTACGCCAGATGCCCTTCCTGACATAACCCTCACCATTTGTCCATACTTGGGATTGGCACAAAAACACTGGCTTGTGCTCCCTAGTGGCTTTTTTTCTGTGTGTGTGGAATTAATCAAATTTCCTTAATTTAATTTAAAAGAATTCTGAAACACTTTGAATAAACATTGCTATTTCTTTCTTCCAGGAAACCTTGTAGTAGTAGAAACTGCCTTGTAGTAATTTGAAAGCTTGTCCTAAAAACAGAATTTTCTGAATTCAGAAAATATATTCAGCCAAGTTCTTGGTATAAAAAAAAAAAAAAAAAATCAGTGACAGGTCAATGGAAGAAGAATCAATTTCTACCAGCGATAGGTTATTACTTCAGGTTTGCCTGCAGCTAAAATGATATACAGCTGTGCAGCTCTTGTACAGTTGTGAAGTTTAAGGCTCCACCCAGGCCAAGTCTAGAAATAAGAATGTTCTCCTGTTCCTAACTGTTCCCTAGAACTGATAATAAACGTCCATCAAAGCCCGAGGGCTGCAACAGCATAGCAGTGAAACATGTTTGTTTACCACTCCCTCCGGGGGACAGGATGTGCACTTGACATATTTTACCCACATAATCAGCTAACCATGTCACCACGGAAAAATAATTGCCAATTTTGCAGATGCGGCAGTGGCCCGTGATGGGCTCTGGTGAAATGTATGGCAATAATGCTGCATTGCATCCCTGGCATTTGAGCATGAAGCTGAATGTAAATAAGTGACGTTGAGTGGTGATGCACTGTTATGCCAGGTTTCCATTGCGGTGCAGCCGGAGGTCATTCAGCTTTGCACAAATTGTTCATCACCCACTGTATATGGGCTTTTACAATGAGAGATAGAATACATTGGTTTTTATTTGTCGACATTTCATTTCACTCGACCATGAACCTAATAATGCACAGAGAAATGCAGCACAGCATAGATATGTGGAGGCAGAATGTCAGAGGCAGCAGATACAGACTCTCAACCACAGAAGGCCTGGATTCTGACGTATTAACAGAGTCTGGAAAACTCAAACTAATGACACCCAAATACAGCACATTTAATTGTAATAACAATACACATTACCATATAAACAATCAGTAAAAATCAATAAATTTTAATGGACATTATCTTTGCCTGTGATCGGAAAATATATTGCTCTTAGACTCCTCCACCCCTCGGGCAGAAACACTTAGAAATTGCTTCAACTTTTCTCAAGAAGGTTTATGTACTGTATATAATTATGTTGTCAAAGTTTTAATTAAAAATTGATTCATGGACAGTGAATTGTGAATAGTACTATTGAGACACAGTATTCAGTTAAATAAAATCTAATAAGCATCAGACAAGTCTGGTCTACTTTATATATGAGAGTGACATGAACTTTTGGGGACATTCAGCTCATCTCGATGCAGCATCGAAGTTCTCAGTGAAACATTGACATGGCGGCTGAAAGACATAAATTTATTTGCATAACGCCTAGTATAGTAAAACAACGTAGCAGAGCTTCTGCCTTCCATGTACAGCAGCGGGTGACAGCGTATCCTTCACCTAAATTGCAGGAAAACTAGTTGCCAAGATAAGAGCATCTATCAGAATGATGAAAAAAAGAAAATATAGAAGATGGTGATGTAACGATAAAGCTCTGTACATGATAGAGCGGCATGTTGTCCATCAAGATAGCTTGCCGAGATTGTATGGTGGTCAGAACTTTGCGTAGTGGCCACAGCAACACCTATTTGGCATTTTTCCTCAATTTTTTCGAGGGACATATAAAGTTCCATCTATTCTTTATTTATTTTCTCTTCGGCTTGTCCCTTTTTCAGGGATTGCCACAGCGAGTCAACAATTTCCATCTCACCCTGTTCTCTATATTCTCAACTTTAACTCCATGTCCTCCATCACTGCATCCATCAATCTCCTCGTTGTCTCCTCTCCTCTGAACATGTCCAAACCAACTCAGTCTAGCTTTCTCTCCAAACCTTCCTGTCTGTGTTGTTATAAAGTTCCATCCATCTATCGACTGTATCTATCTATCTATACCTATTACAGGTAAAGAGAGGACAGACTGTACAGTATGTATTAAACCAAGTCATTTATTCCTAACACTGACTGTACTTTTCTTAAAGCTCCAATAACAGTAGTAGTACTAGTAGTGGTACTAGTAGGAGTAGTAGTACATTTAGAAGTATTAATATAGTATATTTTCATCATACTCCATATTAAGTGTATGTAACCAGTAAACCAACTGTCTTTTTCTTTTGGTTTGTCTTTGGCTTTTTATTAAGGGGTTGCCACAGAAGGTCAACAATTTCCAACTCCCCCTGTCCTCTGTATCTTCAACTCTAACTCCAACTACCGTAATTTCCGGACTACAGAGCGCACCTGATTATAAGCCGCACCCACTACATTTTTAGACGAAAACCGATTTTGTACATACACAAGCCGCACCTGTATATAAGCCGCACATTAAAACATGTAAACATATTTACAAAGAAAGACGGCACACAGAGAGAGTTTTTAAAGTTTTAATAATATAAAATAATAATAATAATAATATAACTTTCTTCCCAAACGGTGCCTGTGACAGGGCAGTAAAACGGTAGCAACATGGTAGCAACACGCTAGCAACACAATATAACAGATCTAGAAAAACAGATCTGGTAAAAGAACATACTGGTAAAAATCACGGTAAACCGTCTTCATCTTCCTCCTTTGAACTGAAGCCATCGAAGTCATCTTCCTCAGTGTCGGAATGAAACGGTGTCATATAGACGTCGGCACATACTCCCTCAGCCCCTCTCTCGCTGGCACTGTCGCTGGCACTCTCTTCCTGAGGCAAATCCACTCCTGATTTTGTGCCCTCCTCTCCGTCACGCAGCAGACCGGCTGCCGTTTCCAGCGTCTCACCATCGATTCGTTTATACCAAGTTTCCGTGCAGCAGCTCTGTTGCAGTCTTCCTGCAGTCTTCCTCGACGCATATATTCTACCGGTCTTAATCTTACCTTTTCTACTCGAGCGCCACTGGCGGCCGTTAGAAAAATTACATAAATTGGCCGCACTGAATAAGCCTGTCTCTTATACACATC
>JAFBJS010000327.1:351170-386196 GCA_016785265.1 Paraplagusia blochii | reverse complement strand
CCTCAGAACATGTCCAAACCAACTCGGTCTATCGTTCTCTCCAAAACTTCCTGTCTGTGTTGTTATAAAGTTCCATCTATCTACCTATCTATACCTATTACAGGTAAAGAGAGGACCGACTGTACTGTATGTATTAACCCAAGTCATTTATTCCTAACACTGACTGTACTTTTCTTAAAGCTCCAATAACAATAGTAGTACTAGTAGTGGTATTAGTAGGAGTAGTAGTAGTAGAGGTATTATTTATAGTACATTTTCATTATACTCCATATCAAGTGTATGTAACCTGTAAACCAACTGTCTTCTTCTTTTGGTTTGTCCTTTTTATTAAGGGGTTGCCACAGCGGGTCAACATTTTCCATCTCCCCCTGTCCTCTGTATCCAACTACCTCCATATCCTTCCTTACTCCATTCACATTTAAGATGCTAAAAACTGTCAACCAACTGTATGTTCTACTATTTCAAATTTATTAATCAATCCACATATAAATTTTTATATAAAAGATTATTAATCACATTTGATCTCCCGGGTCTTATCTTTGGCAACAATATTGGAAAATAATAGATGTCCAGGTGTCCTTAAACTGCTGGCGTAGACAGAACCACATATACTTAAAATAATTAAAACGTCCTCTTCAGTAATGGTGGTCCACTGTGCTGTCTTTTTTTAATGTGACTAATACTGCCCACCAGCAGCAATCTTAATTGATTGCACTGCAGCACGTCACTGTGTGCTCATAACTTTAGTTCCTTTATGAAACGTTTCTGTTCTCTCTCTGTGCTCACATTCCCAGATCACTGGAGTTTGGACCTCACCTGAGGAGGTCAGAGACAGAAACTGAACTGATTCTGTGACCATGGACATTTATTTAAATGTATGGGTGACCCCCAGAGTTATTGTAAGGAGGAAACATTTGGATAAATAAATGGCAGGAATACAGATTAATATTTTTTATTAATATCACGGATTTCCAGTTGAACATATTACAAATTGATTTTAAGTAATCCTTAATTGATCATGATGAACCAATTGAACATGACTAGTCGTGAATACCTGTGATTAATCCAATTAATCTGATTTTGAATCCTCCACAGTGCTACATGGCCAACAGAACTAAAGTCCTTATCCACACAAGGTAGGCTTTCACAAAGAAATGATCCATAAAAAGGCGAAACCTATGGGACATTCAAAAATATATAAAGGTGTACTATGATGACAGTGATGTATAACCTGTTTACTATGAGGAGCACTGCTGCTGCTGCTGCAATGGTTTTTTTTTTAACCAACAAATCATGTGTGGCTCATACCTGCAGTAGGTGACTGTAGTAGCTGATTCATCAGGACTAATGTTTTGGAACCACTGTGCTCTGTATATTGCTCTTCTCTGGCAGTGAAACAACCTCTAATGTAGTAACATCATGCAGTATTACCAGATGGATTAAGAATACACAGGGCAACTGCGCCGTAAAGCATTCTCTTAAGCCACTTACAGTTTGAGGAAGAAACAGTTTACGGTATATCATAGCTAAAGAATGCATAGGAACTCATAAGTAAACTAGAAGAAGAGCGAGTGTGAGATATTAGTTAAGATAGAAGGTGTTCTTTGAAGAGAAAGGTTTTCAAGTGCTTCTTGAAATCCATTCAAAACTTGTAGAAAACCAATTCTTAATGACAATTTGTGCTTGGAAGGAAAGAACAAAAAAGCCATAAATGTGCTATGTTGGTCAACACAACTTGGGTTAACTCTAGTAATACGTCTCCATCATGTTTGAGAGACTGTCCATATTGCACTAAGGTCATTTTTCACTCTGTGTTCTCTGCAGATGCTGCATATCACAGTGTATCCCATCTTATCTGGCCCGTGGCACCGCCTGGAAGGAGTTAAGAGCTGGGCCCCCGACAGTATTCTCATTACTTGCAGTGCATGTATCCTGCTGACCACAATGCAAGTACAGAAGCTAAATCTCTGGGCACTTGATGCTGCACAGTATCCACCTTTACAGCAGCGGGAGAGCAGAGATATGAGTCTGACTCACAGTCTACATGCTACGGTTTAATTTAGAGGCTCGCCAGGAGCCAATTAAACCAATGTGAAGACATGGAGAGTGATGGCCTCTTCTCCTGACAGGAATAAAGTTCCAATTATTGACTTATAAGGGGAAATATGGCATAAAAATTGATCTGCCAATGCTGGATACATCTTACTGGTTTAAAACACATGCAAAAAACTCAAGCTACAAAGTTACAAACTTAAAAGTGCTGATAAAATTCCAATCCAACCACTAATCATCAAGTCAAGTCTAATGATGCAGGTGTTGTGCAAAGAGGCAATGCAGCACACAAGTGGGTTAAATCCCGATTTGAACATCTTTGTATTTCTCGGCCAAATACTTAATCATAAATTGCACCTGAGACACAGAATGGCAGAAACACAGACCTGGGAAGATAGTAAATTATATTTGCTAAAATGTGTGAGTGGGAAGGCAATTACTGCTGACAAAAAGAATTGGTTTCAGCCTCAGCTGACGAGACCAGGGATGGTTTTCAACTGACTCTTTACAACCAGCCTCTCCAAATGCATTTAGTCTCAAAGTAATGAAACACATTAACCTCACTAAATATATCCATCTTCAATGCAACTACTATAAAAAGTACTAAAACAGTGCACTACAAGGATATATAGTATTTGTGTCAAAGTTTTCATCAACATTTTCTCTCAAAAATCCAGCTGGAGACTGGATTTGTACCAAGAATTTGGTTACTAGATACGTTGTTTAGTACATTTCAGCTCGGGTTCAGCATAAACACTTTATAGTGACTTTAAGGAATTTGTATAAGTAAGGAATATCTGAGAACATCATTATTCAAACCAGGCATGGGCAAACTTAGGCCCCAGGGCCGGATGCGTCCCGTTTAGAATTCAATGCGGCCGACCAGCTTTGTCTAGCTTAAATAGTTTATTAATTTTATCATTATACTTCTGCAATAATTCATTTTATTTCCCTTTAATAATGTATTGTATACGTGCCATTTATCTTAAATGAACAGTCATCTTTCTGCTCTGGAATTGACCAAGTTAAGGACCAATTGTGGTCCAGGGGCAAAAAGTTTGTCCACAACTGATTTAGACCAAAACCATCAGCTGGTTGTTTTTAAATCAGTGTCAGTTGAGGCAAATCTCATAGAAAGTTTGGTTAGTTAGTTAGTAAGTTAGTTGGTTCAACTTTATGTTTTAAGTATGTGACTCATGACTATAAATATAATTATTTTATTCATCTAGTCAATGTAATTAATATTAAATGCAGATGTTAATGAAACAAAAACAATACCGTTGTAATCCATTAGGCCATGCAGAACTAATATTCCTGACACTTTTACATGTTAATCTTAACCAGAGTATTGGTGGGTTACATTAATCTTTACATACCTCTACTGCCTCTGGCGTGACCTGGTCAAGTGGGTCTCTTTGTTGTCCCTCGCGTTTCTCGTGAGTCCACCACGGAACGGTTTAGGTCGGTCAGTCCACCAAGACCAATGGAATAAATAGGTTTTCGAGCACTTTCCCACTGATGCTCTTTCCCTTTTCGCATACTTTCCCGTCCTCTTTAGGTGGGTGGAGTACGATAATCCAATACCAATAAGGCAGTGACGGGGTCTGAGTCACTGTCACCCACGCCGCTTTGTTATGGTCGTTTCTTGTCTTCCGGTACCTCGACCAATGAGATGGATGGGATTCGGGATTGTCAAACCCACAAATGAGTGTGCTATCACCTCATTGGTCAGAAAGCAAAAGCCCGCGAGGGAATAAATTAGCCTTTAATTGAATGGTAAATTACGAGTTTTTTATTTATTCCATCGACTTTTATGAACTTTTTTTCGATTGCTATGTCAATATTGGACAAACTGCGTCACTTAAAGGTCAATATTGACGTGTGTTTGTTTCCAGAAATCGGGTTATATACATATAGAGAATTTTTCTTGGTTTTATGCTACACAACCTACGTTTTCCGACATTATCTTGATGCAAGGCACTCTGTAAATTCCTTGAATGTGTCTAACTTACACACGGGTTAAATAAACCCTACTGGACTGTCAGTACTGGTTACTAATGTGTTCTATAACTAACTAATAAAACATTAATTAGCCTCCACCATTTGTCTGTTTATCAGGGGAAAATAAATGTACCTCTAGGAAGGATATTGTAAACATGAATGTATCACAAGGACAAAGCAGAATGTATTCATGATTACATCGCTGTAGGGCATGCTGGGTAAAAGGAGCTACCGATGGTGTGAAATTAAGTTTTCATGTCCTACCTTTTTACAGAACTGGAGGAAATACTGACAATCACACGGAACAGGAACATGAGGAGCAACAACAGTGTCATTCAACCTAAATGCCTGGCCTTGATGACAACAGAGAAACTGACTACAACAGGGAGCCAGAGGTTAGTCTTTGAGTCTGGTGCAGCACACATTTGGAATGCGATCTTGGTCCACCTTGCTCAGTGTGTCCACACGTTCATGAGGACTGGATATTTTGTAGACAGCTTACAACATGTGTCAATCTCAAGGCATGGGACCAAGTGTGATCCACCATGCTATATTATTATTGTGTAAAAAAAAAAGTGGCAAATTGGCAACTGTTGGACTCAAACCTGAAACCTTCTGGAACCAGGTCTCCAACTATTTAGCCACCACCGCCCCTGTGATGATGTTGCAACATTTAATAGACAAAATCAGTAGTTTCAGGGTAAATTCATAGACCAGTGATTCTCAACTGGTGGGCTCTGACACAAATTGGGTCACCGAACCATTTTCAGTAGGTCGCAGGCCTTTGTCCGGTCAATAAAATAAAATATTTAAAAGAATTATAATTATTTTTATTGCCAGAAGAAGTTACTGAATAAACCTTAAGAGGACAGTTACTGAGGTGTTACAGAATGTTATATTAATTCAATATTTCTTGGGTCATGGCTTGTGAAGTTGAGTCCTGGATATAGACCAGTTGGTCCTTGTCTGGTAAGTTTCCAGGGTGTATCCTACCCTCTACAAATGATTTTCGTTATTGGTTCTACCTAAGCCAGGAGCCAAAATGAAGGAATGAATAGTTGTGAAGTATGCAGTATATCAAGAGATAGTTCTGAGTCTGCATTTTCTTATGCTCCAATTGGCAGGGATAGTTTATACAGTAAGTCCCCATCACAGAGTTGAGACATCATTAGTTTCCACTGTGATGGTAATAAAAGACTGTTGTGATATTAGGACAGGGATGAAAAGTGCTTGTCCATGTGTCAAGTGGATCTGCATATCCCTCTAACACCAGCCTCCATGAATGACAGGTGTGACAGGTGTGTTTCTGTTGTTGAGGAGAATCCTCATGGTTGTCACTATATATTCATAACAACAGATAGGAGTGTGTGTGTGTTTTAGAAGACGGTGAGATGCTGCTGTCCGTCTGACATTTCCCTCTCATCTGGTATTTGAACTGCTCCGCAGCACTGACAAATGCCACGACTGCCAGAGGCTCACTTTTAATTACACCTGTGTGGATTTTTCGGGGCTCTGGGAGGAACTTAATTAGCTCACAGACACTCGGGCCTGTTGCAAAATTGGTTTGTACAAGCATCACAACACATTCTGTGGCATTATGCTGGCATTTAGTAGTCTCTGCCTGCACTTACCTGGAGAATTACGAAACGTGACGATGAGCAAAAGTTCTGTGAGGATGGTAGAAGTCAATTTTTGATGAAAACACAAACATAAATGTTTGTCTATTATATAAAAAGGAGATATAAGTTAGGATCCTAAACTATTTGACCTTCTGCTCAATCCAAGACTTATTTCAAAGCAGATTTCATTAAGTCCTGGTCAAGCTTTATTGCTGGTCACCTGTAGTATTTAATCACACGCATGCAGAGTTAAGAAAACTTTCTACGCCCTCACTCTCATTCACACCACACCGACCTTTATTCCATTTCTCTTCAGCTTCTTTATCTCTGCAGGTGCTTTATTTCTATTTTCAGCAAAAAGTTAAACCTTTCCTTAACATAGCCAGTGTTTGAAGAGATTATTTAGTTTTACATTTACCTTCCAGGGATATTTTAAATTACAAATGCAATCCATGAAACAGAGCAGGCCTAGAACACAGTAATCCCTAAATGGAACTAGGAAATACAGTTAGCTCCAAGACATTAGTGTTAATAGAAACAATTCTTGTTATTGTGAATATGGCAGCATCCTTGACGGGACAATATATTATCTGCAATTGTAACCTTTACAATTTCTTGCTTTTTTAGGACATTTACGTCGGAGAAAAGGGAAAAAAATTCCTTAACCAGTCCGCTTCCTTAACCACTAGGCCACCAACTGCCCGTATATGTGTAAATACTGTGCATGCATGGCACCATCCTCAAGTACTTTTTTGCCATTTGTAACTTTCTTGTCATTCCTTTACAAATGTTTTTATATCCTACTGGTCCTTATAAACGTTCCTTTTCAATTTTCTTCGATCTAAAATAACATTGAGGTTCGATTTTTGTACGTTTAACAATGATAAACTGTTCATTAGTGCATGGAATTTCACACCTGTGTCTACAAACACAAAACCACCTCGCTGTCCTCACTTTCCTATAAATCACCTGCAGTTACCGATTTCCCCCCACTCCCTCTGTCGCTTCTCACTCATCACCTCCTCACTTCCTCACAGCTCATCAATGGTACTTTTTTTTTCTTTGTCATTCTGATTGCAAATCCCACCTGTCTGTCACCTCCAGTGCTGCCAGTTCCAGTCGTGTCTCTTCATCTGTTTAATTCCCTCAGTGTTTCTTGTTTATTTTTGCGAGTCTCACCTCCAGTCTTCACTTCCTGCCCTCCTCTGTTCCCCCTCTTAATAAACGCTTTCTCAATTGCCCCACGGGGATAAATAAAGTTTCTGAATCTGAATCTGAATCTGAATCTTACCTTCACCTGCTTCTGAGTTCCTCTCCTCTATGATTGTCCAATCCTTTCCACATGTTCCTTATTACCTTTTTACTGTATCTGCATATCTGTGAATTCACTTCTTCCTGTTTGGGTTTGTCAGAATTATTCCAATGTATTTATATGGTTGTAGTTCAATGTATTTACGTGTATTAGTCGTGCACCTTGCACTGCAATCGAGAGAACGAGAAACGTCAGGTATTCTACGGACATAATTTAAGCTTTTAACGTGAGGTTGGACATAAAGTCCACCAAACCTTTTTCTTCGTAATTGTCCTTGAACACAATTTTTTCCTGCTACAAACCTTTC
Source organism: Paraplagusia blochii (assembly GCA_016785265.1). NCBI lineage: Eukaryota > Metazoa > Chordata > Actinopteri > Pleuronectiformes > Cynoglossidae > Paraplagusia > Paraplagusia blochii. The sequence continues at coordinate 378,905 of JAFBJS010000327.1, read as the reverse complement.
GTCAATCTTATTTATTTTTGTATTTTTGTATGTGCTGAGCTTCTCCGCAGCTTAGAATGCTTTTGGTGTCCTTCCCAGTGTGATTACAACATCTCCGTCTTCCTCAAGGTCTTTTTTTTTTATTAGTCTTTACTGATCATACAACAGCATTTCACACAACTTCTCGTCTACTCCTCATTTTGCCTTTGCCACTAGACACTTGGCCACATGCCCAGTCCCTGAGTCCCTGTGTGTCCCCTGTCTCCCCAGTCAACCTACACTTTTTCATGCTTTCTCCTTTAAAAAGAAAAGACTACTGTATTGATGTGCTGCCATTATATGGAATAAAATGGGTCATTTGGTTCAACAATAAGGAAAGAAATTGAGTTGATGGCATGACCAGAAAAATATGTAACTTTTCATACGAGGGGTCGTTCACTCATTCATTCCTGCCTCCATACATTACCTTTAACAGCAGGAGTTTCCAAGACCATAAAGACCACTTTAACAGTTTCATTCACTGGAATATTTTTCAGAACCTATCAACATTGTCGGCGGCCGAACATGTATCACTGACATAGCAGTTTCAGTCGTAGAACACTGACATCTTAAGATAACACTGTGGCCAGAGTGTCTCGACATCCATCCTCGGCATATGAAAAAGCCACGGAGAAGATAAAGCGGTTGGCTCATTTTAATGAACACAAAGGCATCCATGTGGAAGGTGATTTTAATTAAAAATCTCCTCGTGTTTAATAATTCATCGCCCTCAAAAAGAGAAGAAAAAGTGTGGTAACTTACTCCGGTGGAGATATCTGAGGTGAACATATGTCCTGTGAGCGGGTCATTCCCTCTCACTTCATAACACGGCTTCATGGGAAAACTTTTTTTTTTCTGCCGAATCGGTTTTGTGATGATACAATTCCATTTTCCCAGATGCCTCAGACAACTAACTATCATTTTTATCCGCTCTCTTTCAGCAACGTTCTCAAGGACTGAGATACTGATGCTGTTTTTCCACCTTCACACTACACTACACACTATTTTGATTTACACAGAGAGATGTCTAAGAAAATAACAGTGCGAAAAAAGGGGTAAAGATGTCAACATAACAGCTCTAAGCTGAAAAAATGTATATGTTTTATTCAAACTCAGATTCCTGAACAAAATAAAAACACCATCCGCAGCCTTCTTATAGCAAAAACCAATAATTTATTATCACTTCTTCTGCAAACTTCACCAATATAACACATTTTAACTGGCTACAATCGTGCCAACTACGCTTTTCTCCAGTCAGACATTTACTCCAAACAAAGACAGGGATTTTTTAATTGAAATGTACAATGGTTCAGACAAAAAACTAGGTATTTAAAATAGTTGAACTGTACACGTAACAGGACAGGATCGGTAAATATGTGTGGGGAAACTGAGAAACCAAAGTAATCCTGTGTTCTGAGTCCTGCTCAGTGGCAATCATCCAAACACCAGCATATGATGGAATAGAAAATTCAGAAATCAAAGAAAAAAAATCAAAAGCGTTTTGAAAGCTTTCAGTAAGACAAGAGGTAAAATATTAGAAATGTGACTAAGGCTGTGTCTGTGACTGTGTGTGTGTAGTCAGGCCACCACTTTGCTGTATCTGCTATGAATGCTGAGTTTGTCACAAGTAAATATGTAGACACGCAGGTGTAGAAGAGCTACACACAGCTCAGTTTGGTTAAAAGAAAAGAAAAAGAATATAAAAAAAATAACAAAGATGTAATATTTGGCCCCTAAATTCCACATGTCATAGACAAGAGATTTAACAACAACCAAGGACATAATTTCTTTTTTTTTTCATTTTGAGCTTTTGTTGTGTCACCACACAATAAAGAAATGGCACTTGCAATACCATTACATCCCTCAAGGGGTTGAGCTCATTATCTCTTATTACTCCCTAAAAAAATCAAGAAGTAATTTTGGCTTCCATATGTAAACTAAAGGGTAAGATTGCAAATTACTCGCTATTGTATTTTTTTTCTTAGTTTTTATACTTTTGATTCATAATTGTTATTTTATATTTGATGTGTAATCTGTAGAGATAAAAAGTATAATAAAGTTGTTTTTACCGGCATGTAATGCATCTCATGGTTGCCTTAAAGATTATTTCTTTATTAACTAATTAGTGCTAATTAATCTCTGTAAATTACATATTTGCAATTTTACAAGGTTCCCGTTTATTGGAGTCCCAATGAAAATACTTGATTAATGCAGTGACAGTTATGAGTGAGAATCATTGTTTTTGGAGTTGCCATTTTCACTTGAACTGTATAAAAGCACAGACATGGCTCAATCTTTTTTGACAATATACAATTCCTATAGTTGATTTTTTTATTTCTTGAAGCCACAGTAGGTTTTATTGTTACCACAGGATACAGTGGTTTGTGATGCATCACTGAATCCAATCAAACAATGGAGTCTTTGAAATGATAATTCTGACCTACGTGACTACCGCCACACATGAAGACGACGGTCCTACTGTAGTTGCTGCTGTTTGATTGAAGAAAACAAAAAAGCTTTTTTGACAGAGGTCATACCTCCTTTGAAGCCTTTGCTGTCTTTGAGATCTAACTCAGCTCCTTCTACTAAAAAGTAATTTTATTGTTATGAGAAGATGTTGTGAGATGATCTAGCTACTGTGATAGATACTTTTGGCACTCTGTAGGTCCATTGACTTTGTATATTTTTAATCATGGTATTTCACAAATTTTGCTAAATTATGCAACAAGAATCAAACATGTAGCCTACATCTTTGTTTCCTAAAGACTGGGTCGTGGACCTTAGGTGGTTCAAAATATTTTTTTGGGGGGGGTCATCTTGTATCATACAGTATATCGTAGGAGTTCACGATGTTTTTACATTTTTAAAAACTTGAGTAATACTAATTTTTCATATGTCACTCTATTCAAAATTAAAATGTCCTCCTTAACGTTCAATAATGGTTTATGATTTACAAATTGACTTGGGTTGCGAAGATTACGATTATGGGTGCATACTGGCCTTAGGTATGGTGTGTGTCCTGCACTGTGTCATCAGGTCACTAGGGGCAGTGATGAGTTGGACAGGAATCTAATTTGCATCAGCAATTAAATTAAAAATTAAATAGCATTACTTTAAACTGTGGCTTCATCAATCAGTTGGATCCAGGACTAGTTTGTTTTGAACCTGGAGCGTTATGGCTGCTGGTCGGAAACTAATCAACTGATTTTGCTATTATTATTATTTTCGATTATTAATAAAAGCATTTTTAATGGTCAACATAGGCCAAAATAAATGTTGCATTTAAAGAAACCATTTAAGATAAAAGTAAAATGTGAAACAGAGAAATTACAAATGTGTAAAACTGAGCTGTTTTCATGACAGGTGATGGTTGTAGAGGTAACTGTGGAAAAGGCTACTTTAGACTCGTCAGTAAACATTTCCTCAATGAGCACCTGGTCTCTGCTGCTGATGTAACGTCTTCTGATTTGGTGGATGTGACGTTAGTTTACAAATTACAGTCGAATATAAAGACATCTTTTGGAACTGGACACTGGGTGAATTACAGCTAAACCATTGACAACAGTAGAGGTCACCAACAGCATCAAATATATATCTAAAATGATGATTTGAAAAAGAATATCCAAATATACTTCAGTGGTTCTCAAAATATGGGGCGTACAATCCTCCCCTTAGGGTTTTAAAGTTAAAGTGAGGCAGGTGACATGAATTAAATTTTATTTTTGTTTGTTTGTGCCACTGTGTGAAAAAAAATCACAGATTTTGATTTTATTATAGGTTCTATCTACATAAGGGGGCGCTGCAGAGAATTCATATGGGAACCACTGTAGTGTTAACAAATTTTCCAGAGCAAGTATGGGCTAACTTTCTGACTCGCGGACATAGGAGTGTTCCTATAAACCTTTTAGCCATTTTATTGAAAATCTGGGTTGTCTGGCCAGATTGCAAAACTAAATGGGCCGCTTCCAGACCTCGATCCTTAGTTTTCTCATACCCGATCTAGTCCTGGTTGCTTGCGACTTGTAGCCTGCAATGTCCTTTCTGGTTCACCGAGACTGTAAATCATATGGTTACAACACAAATATGAAAATAGAATTAAAAAGTTGGAAAAGATTCAAAGTAATAAAAATAATTTCATCGTCATCATTTCATAGAAAACTGTTTCCAAATGCTGTGAGAAGAATTTTGGAAAAAACCATGAAGAAAATGTCAGTACACCAGTGATAAATTCTTTACAAAAAGCTTTTTGGGTTACAAAGTGTGAAAAATATTCCTATGGTCCGCATAAAAACGCCACCTTGAACGAGGCAAGTATATATTATACCACATGGGGTAGAATGTGTTTTGTCTATTCCTATTATACAGTAGTGACTGAGAGGAAGGCATTGTGCACCTTGGCTCCTTCTGGAGCTTTAGTTCCATGAGTCATCAGCTCCTGGATGGTCATCCAGTTGTCCAGGATCTTCTTGTTGCGTTTCTTCATCATCTTCTTGTGGCTCAGCTCAATGATGCTGACCTCTTTGCGTCCCTCGCTGCTGCTCTGTGGGTTCTCTCTCAGGCTCTCCAGTCGACTTCGCTGCATGAACTCTCGTCTCTTCCTCTGCTCCTTGGCTCTGACCAGATGCTGCTTCCTCTCCTCTTTGCTCCAGTACCGTCCCATCTTCATCTCACTTATGGCATCGTCATCTGTGGTCATCCCTCCACTGCGCTCCTCCTTGATTTTCAGGGCTCGCTCCCTCAGGATCTTGTCTCTCACGGGTCTCTTTGTTATATAACGGGTGCCATCGCTGCGGATCTTGACTTTCCACTCCATCTTGGGCTCATTAAGAGGCATCTGAGGCTCCTTGCACACACTGAGCAGGCTGAGCTGACTCTGAGCGTACTCCACGGCCGAGCGCTGCTGGATCAGCTGCATGTAGCTCTGGTAGTGACGGGCATGAGCCGGGATGTTGGTCTGTCTCTGCTTAGAGCTGAGGGATGGGGAGAAGTAAGGGATCTGACAAGCGTGTGTCTTCTTCAACATCCCCCGGCTCAGCTCCTGAGTTGTATGGTCGGATTCTGAGGGATTGCTGTGATCAGGACTACTGCTCCTGCCTGGGACCGGAGCGCGGCATGCTGGGATGGGGCTGGGGCTTGGCGAGTAGGCCGAGGCCAGGCTGCCACAGAGGTTTCTCTGGTTGGTGAGACTCACCATCCTCTGGAGTGAATGCTCCGGAGAGCGATCCATAGCCAGAGGCGTACTGCGAGAGCTCTCCGCTGTGTTGTAGGCACTAGAGCTGTCCTTGTCTGACTTCTCCAGCCTCTCACTTACATCTGTCAACTTGCCCCTGATGGGATCAACGTGCGGGAGGCCTCTATTATTGGTGTTTGGTGCAGAGTGGCCTGTGGAAGAGGACTGCTGGCACTTCCGCAGCTTGTGGGCCTGCATGATGTTCTGACACTCCAGTTCGATGCTGCGCAGCTCTTCGTTGAGCATCCGCAGCTCGTGCTGTACGCTGCCCTGCTCGCTCTTGCTGCACTCGATCGTGCTACGACGACTGTAGAACAGGTCGTACTCGCCGCTGTTTCGAATCTGACACTTTAGCTCCAAGAGCTGCTGGAATCGATCACCCTCCATCTCGTCATCGTCCTCATCTTCTTTGTCCTCCAGCCTGGTGGAGCCACTGGTCCGGTGTGAGTCCCGGTTGTCTCTCAGGCACTGGGACAAACGTCTCTGGATTTGTGCCAGCACGTTATGCTCAGAACTTTCCATTCTATCGTTGAAACTCAAGATGCTCTTCTTCTGATGAGGGAGTGTGGAGCAGGTCGGCTTATCGTCCTCTGCTCTCTGGAATAAAGACACCAGACAGAAACGCCATAGTTAGTCTTTGCAGTACCACCACTGTCCAGCAGAGGTAGGTACGCTGACATGCTCCATAACTGTTGTTTCAATTAAGTGTAGAAACATTAAGAATTTTCACCTTCAACATAAAACAACATTCAGGTGGCTCAAATGAAATATATTTAATTTGAATATAAATATATATAAATAAATATAATAAAACCATCTCAATCTGTCTTCTCTAGCTTTTTCTCCAAACCTTCATGTCCGTGTTGTCCCTCTAATCACCTAATTCCTGATCCTGTCCATCCTTGTCTCGCCTAAAGAGAATCTCAGCAACTCCTCCACCTCCAGCTCTGTCTCCTGTCTTCTCCCTACTTCTAGTGTCTCTAACCAATACATCATGGCTGGTCTCACAACTGTCCTGTAAGCCTTTCCCTTCACCTTAGCTGACTCTCTTCTATCACATATCACTGCTGACACTTTTCTCCATCTGCTCCATCCTGCCTGTACTTTATTCTTCATCTCCCTCCCACAGTCTCCACTGCTCTTAACAGTTGAGCTTAGGCTTCAATATAATATAGCATAATACATTAGGGCGACCAGACATGTTTGTGTCCTTGTGCTTATTGAATAAGCAGATATATATAGACAGAGTTGTTTAAGCTTTTAACAATATCAGTGTAATGAAATCACAGAAGAAGAAACATCCTCCAGTGCCTACTTCGAAAGAGCTTTCACTGGAGGCAACCTTCTGGTTTCTCTTTTGTAAAAGACGATGCCTTTTTCATTAGCTATTAACTATTAACATTGTACAGAAAAATACATAAAAATATTTGGGTGATCAGGTCGGATCACAGTCAGCAGTGTGACGATCAACAGTGCAACGCCATGACCACAAATTTAAGGAGGCGCCATTTAATTTGTATTTCCAACCAGGGAGAAAAGGCAGCAATACTGCAAATATTTAGTAGTTCAATAACCACTTCCTCCCTTTTTTCAGAAAAACAACACCCGAACATATAGTGTGCTCTATTTTATGTGCTGCTGATCTACAGCTCTATTACTTCAGGGCATGTTTCCTCAGAGCTGGGCTGTTTGTGTGGTATGCTTTCATTTCAGAAAAAGAGAATTTAAAATCATGACTGCTAATGTAGGGAACCTTTCATGGTTGGATAGTTTTCCTGGTAGTCGTCATCGTTTATTATTGTGATATTATAGTTAAAACTTTGTTTGTTTTTTTTCAAGAGGTTTTAAAGTTTTAATGATGTTTTTCAAGTAGTTTGTCAGAGTTTGCTTTAAAAGGAAGTGGTGGCCTTGTGGTTAAGGAACTGAACTTGAGTCCACAGGGTTCCAGGGTCAAATCCACCAGCTGCCAGGTTACCACTGAGGTCCACTGAGCATAGCACCGTCCCCACTCACTGCTCCCCAGGCGCTCAAAGCTGCCCACTGTTCACGTGGATGATGGATTAAACACAGAGGTCACATTTTCTTGTGTGCAGTGGTGTGGATCACAATGACAAAGAGTTGGCTTCCCCTCCTTCCTTAAAGCTGTTTTTAAATTTCACCTGTTCATTCTCTTGTTCCTCCTGTAGGGCAGCTAATTCCATCTCCTCTCTCTGCTGCTCCTCCAACATTTCCATCTTCAGCTGCTCCAGGAACTCACTGTGCTCATCATCCAGCCAGGCCTCCTCCAGCTAAGGTGCCAAAGAGTGACAGAACAAAAAAAAAGGGGGAGAAAGGTGAGGGTGTTGTTTGTTAGTGCCTACAGCTTGCATCTCCAAACAAATGTTACAAATGACTGGCTTTAATGAGATTTCCTGTAAAATCAGCCAGCGTAGGTTTTCGTTTAAAAAAAAAAAGCTCAGTTCTTCCAAGAACATCAGCTCATTTTCAAACATCTCCCGATCTCAACATCCATCCTGTGTGACTTAATGGACCCGAGGATCGTCACCTTTCGCCCATTTCCTCTCCCCAATCCATCATCTGATGTTCTGCGAGTCCGAGAGTCAAATGGTTTCCATATCTGAGGAGTTTAGATTTACTGCTGAGACACATTTAATTACAAAGAGACGACTCCTGCTCCTGGCTCATCTGCACTGCGGCAGAGTTGCCTCCACTCACTCGCCGTCGGCCTTGGGCCTGATCTCACTCCACATTAGCATGCCATTAGCTTTTATGGCTCGGAGTTGGAAGTCAATTACAGTGGCGCTACATAAAAATAAAACATGGGGCGTCTCCGTAGTGGCCTCCACCGGGGAGTGGTTGTGGCGTTGTGGGGGAAGCGTTGGGTTGACAAACTGAACAAATACACACTCAATGTCCAAAATACACAGACGCCATTTGCATGAATTAAACATCAGCAAATTCTTACCTGCAGCTCGGGCCGAGCCACCAGCAGAACGATGTTCCTGCACTCGTCGTTGGAGAGAACAGCCATGGCTTCCTCCCTGTCTTGAATGTCTTGGCCATTGATCTGCAGATGAAATGCAAACATCATAATTACACCCAAGGTAACAAACACAAACAAGCAAACATTTAGCCGTTGCATAATTTAATTCCCATTTGCACACAGACAATGACGCCTGTTTCCACCTCAGCAACACACAAAAAAAACAACCTGCAGTAATGGTTTCTGCAGACAATAAAACCATTTTTAGCGAGACAGAGTGCAATCAGTCTTCAACGCTCTAAAACAAAGCATCAGAGGTTATGAATAGGACAGTGGTCCTGGGCCGACACCACTGTTGTCTCCCACCGTTGTACATACATCTCACCGTACAATTAACTGATCGCTGACAGGGGGCGTCCATCTTTGTTGCAGACAGACTAATGGCTCTCATTGCCAGTGGATAATAGTGGCAGAGTGGTCACCAGTCACACAAACAAACTTACAAACACACTCTCACACACAAACAGGTTTTCAGTCTTTTGTGAACATTTCACTACATCAAACACATTTTCTAATGCTCAGTTTTCCATTTTACAAACACCAAGATACAAACGGGTAACTTTCCAGATGGTGGTTCATTAGATAGTGACTTTGCAAGATGCTTTTTGTTAAATATACACTCGTATTGTATGTTATATTTTGTATATTTACGTTATGACAGATTTTTATTGTATGTTATGCATTATATTTAGGTGTATAATGTCATAATTTGGGGTTAAAACAACACAGACTCGTTCACAACCCTAAAGTGCAGACACGTTTGGCAGGCTGGAGGTCTTCTCCAAGCTATGCTTTCAACCCTGACATACCTTTCAACTAAGGTGTTTAACTAGTATCATAAAACATCTGGTGAAGAGCCATGGGTTTCAGAGTTTTGATGACATGACTTAGACATGAAAAACTCCTTCAGTACCTGCAGGATCCGATCCCCTTCTCTGATGCGTCCGTCCTTGGCTGCGATGCTGTTTGGACTGATCTGTCAAAACAATGAAGATGAAAAAAAGATTAAAAGACAAAAAATATGATCTGTTCTGCCATACTTAAGTGATTTAATGAGAAGCAGATTAAACATTTACAAAGATGTCACCCAGCCAGACACCGCTGAGACATTTATTAATCGTATGCTCATCATACAGTGAAGGTTTTCCCTACTGTAACTAAGTGTCTGGTCACTTTAAAAGCCCTTTCAGCTCACCACAAAGGCCAGAAAATGAGTTATCACCTTCATCTCCAAACTGCTCGATTGAATGCACCTCAGTTGCTACATCTTGGCGTGTTGATGGAGTGTACAACATCCACATATAGCAACACTGGTCTATAATTCACCTCCAATACATGATGCTCCTGCTCCTCCCGTAAGTCATTCTAGTGGACGGGGTAAGAGCAGAGCATCTATTCATTGGTCAATCAATCGCAGTCTTATGGCCATTTTTCTAGTTTTCTCAGTTGGAGTCTATGGAGATGGTGAGCTGCGTTGGCTCTCCATCTTCATAAGAGTCCACGCCTACACTCACTGAACTAAATGAACTCAAATACAGTAACAGTAATAGAAATAAAGACAGTAGAGAAATCTGACAGTGGTTTCTACCTCAGAAGATGAGGTCTCTCAACAGGGGGTGGTAAAACATCGGAGGCCAAGAAGGTACCACCGTATGGTCATGAAAAGTTTCAAAAAGCTCATAAATAATCACAAACAGCACTTTAATTTATACCAAATGAATTTTGATCTGGTTCCCTCTTTTTTCCCTCTTTTCCCAAAAGAAAAAGTAGTAGAAGTAACAAAGTTTTAAACTTTTTTCAGGGGTTTCCACAGCAAGTAAACAATTTCCATTTCCCCCTGTCCTCTGTATCTTCTACTTTGACCCCAACTACCTCCATGTCCTCCCTCACTGCATCCATCAATCTCCTTTTTGTCTCATACCTGGTAGCTCCATCTCTAGGATCACCAATGTATCCACTGTACCTCTTCTGAACATGTTCAAACCATCTCAATCTGTCTTCTCTAGCTTTTTCTCCAAACCTTGCTGTCTATGTTGTCCCTCTAATCACCTCATTCCTGATCCCGTCTAAACTAACAATGTTTTACACAGATACTTAGAGAACAAAATTGTCAATGGTTGTGATTTTTGTTTTTTAATCAGACAAAGAACAATGTTTCTGACTAGAAAAACCTTCAGAAACCCTGTCGTTATTCACGCTCAGTCTGTCAAAGTGAAATCTGCCCCACAGGTTGGGCTGATGCTGTTATTCTCTCCCTTTGTTCATCTATACTGTAAAAATAAACTCTGCCCTTTGCACGATTGGATGAGACTCCAACCTTCAGAACGTAGAAAAGAGCAGCAGACAAAGAAATTCACTCTGTTTAAAAGGAGAAATGGGAAAATTGACTTCAAAGAGTCGCGACAACGCTGTCAGTCAACACGAGCTGCAACAGCGGAGCAACCTCAGCTGCTTCCAAATGACCTTGCGATGATCTTAACTTTGTGTCGAGGCTTTTTCAATTTTATTTTTTTTCCACGATCAAAGTACATTACATCAACCTGGAAACAAACCAGCAACAATGACTTTCAGATTTCTCATCTAAATGCAGAACCCTAACCCTCTGTGCAAGTTTTTCGAAGTGTGAACACGTCTTCTCTAGCTTTTTCTCCAAACCTTCCTGTCTGTGTTGTTCCTCTAATCACCTCATTCCTGATCCTGTCCATCCTTGTCTCTCCTAAAGAGAATCTCAGCATCTTCAACTCCTTCACCTCCAGCTCTGTCTCCTGTCTTCTGCCTATTGCTAGTGTCTCTAAACACTAGCAATTCATTCATTGCTGGTTTCACCACCGTCATGTAAACTAACAATGTTTTTACACAGATACTTAGAGAACAACATCGACAATGGTTGTGATTTTAGTTTTTTAATCAGACAAAGAACAATGTTTCTGACTAGAAAAACCTTTAGAAACACTGTCGTTATTCACGCTCAGTTTGTCAAAGTGAAATCTGCCCCACAGGTTGGGCTGATGCTGTTATTCTCTCCCTTTGTTCATCTATACTGTAAAAATAAACCCTGCCCTTTGCACGATTGGATGAGACTCCAACCTTCAGAACGTAGAAAAGAGCAGCAGACAAAGAAATTCACTCTGTTTAAAAGGAGAAATGGGAAAATTGACTTCAAAGAGTCGCGACAACGCTGTCAGTCAACACGAGCTGCAACAGCGGAGCAACCTCAGCTGCTTCCAAATGACCTTGCGATGATCTTAACTTTGTGTCGAGGTTTTTTCAATTTTATTTTTTTTCCACGATCAAAGTACATTACATCAACCTGGAAACAAACCAGCAACAATGACTTTCAGATTTCTCATCTAAATGCAGAACCCTAACCCTCTGTGCAAGTTTTTCGAAGTGTGAACACCCAACAAAGCTGCTCTCAGCCGTAGACGTCAGTGATTTATATTCCAGTCCACTCTCAAAGCAGCGTCCAAGTCTGTTCAAATGTATGGGTTTGCTCAGTTAAGGAGAATAGAGAACATTCTTCTCTTTGTTACCAACAAGTGGGCAAAGACCAGGGGTCAGTTGGCTAACATTTATCACAGAGTACCAGTCGGTGTTGGCTGTACTGAAAGGACAGGCTGCTGGGCTGACAGTTTCTACAACGGTGTGGGACAAAGATAAATGGGAGACGTCAGACAAGTGACTCAAGGTCAAAAAAAAAAAATAGAACAAGTTGAATCCCCATTTAAGCGTAGAAAAAAACATATACAACAAAGGGTTTTTAAGCCGTTCCAAGTTAGTTTGGTGTTAAGGATAATAAAAAAAGACCATCACCAACCTCGCTGACATAGATGGCTACGTCTTCCTCCTCATCCGTCCTGTAGCACAGCGTCAAGCCCAGCTTCTCTTGGCTGTTGAGTCGAAACAGCTCCACCTCCTGCAGGCGATGAGTGAAGAGAACAGATTTTTAGAAATAGATAACTGTGTGTGTAGAATAAAAAAGACAGGACGTTTCAACAGATGCTACGTTGTGTCCTTCACTTCTGTCTTTCCTGTGTGCAGGCCCACCATCGATTTCAATTTGACACCTGTAAATAAAAATGGACACAGCATCTGTTGGACTTAATCTGTTTGGGAAATTTTACTCCCACAATTTTTGAGTGCTTAAGGAAGTGGACTTGGGATCTAATCCACCAGCTGCCAGGTTGCCAGTGAGGTGCTCTGATCACAGCACCATCCTGACCCACATAACTTCTTGTGGGCTCACCAGCCACAGGAAGGTTGGTGCAGTTGGTACAGTATGGAGCAGTGTGATTTGGGAGTTTTTTTCTGGTTTTAACCAGTTGGATAAACAAACATATCTACTATATAATGTATAGGTTGTAAAATCAATGACCTTTGCTACTGTGGGTATATTTTACTCCCAAAGATCAACATGCAGGACATTTACATCAAATGCAAAATATCTTTAAAAATGCTTTAGGTGTCTATGCACACCTGCTTCACTTATTTAATCAAACATTTTTTCATAGCTTTACCCTTGAAAAGCAACTTATTTTTCACAAACTGCTAAATCTCTTCTGAGGTTTGTGCGTTTGATCATGAAAGATGTTCTCAGCTCACAGAGTTGAGCTTTGATGAATGTCAGAGGACTACAAGTGTTTTTCAAGTTGTTGCCAAGTTCCAGAGTGTAAATAAACTATAATTATGGTAATGGAGCCGGATATTTATATATACCGTGGTACAAAAATATTTCTCATCATCCACTGGGGAAAGCTAAACAAGCCATTGACTTGCAAATCAAGGCTTGTCCAATTTCCCATGAGCCTATTGCAACATGGCGTGGTACCCCAGCGCCCACATGAATTCTTCATTAAAAGTCCATGTATAGTAGGAGGTATGTTTGATTAACTTTACCACAACATGAGTGAGTGCCACCGTTCCTCGTCATACAGAGTCATATTGATCCAAACCAACCACTAATTCACATCAACCACTCTCCCCCAGTTTCCCAGAGCAGAGGAGCAGCCACAGGCCCGACTACGCAGGACTGGGCTCCATCTCCAAACATGGGAGTTTGGGGGGAGTCAAGTGTGAAATGGCCTCTCCTCCCAAGGTCTTCATTAGAGCAGAAACACAGCAACTCTTAGCAGCTGGAGTGAGGTAAGGTTGGGTTGATGAGGGTGGAGGAGGGGGGTGGTGTCTAGCGAGGCTCAGAGGGGTCTGACACAGAAACAGAGAGATTCATTTCCTCTGTGACAAGTGTTGCTTCGCTGCTTACACGTGTCACATGTGGTACAGCTCGGTGGAGAAGGTAAGGGAGGAGGGGTGAGGTTGACCACGGCTGGATGAGATGAGGTGAGGAGAAGAGAAGAAAAAAAAGGCCAATGCTGCTGCAGTGGAGCTGACACCTGGTACCCCCTGGTTCCCCCTTTAGAGCTGTTTATGACCCTCCTCACCCGCTCGCTTCCACATAAACACACCTTCAGGTCCAATTGCTATTTTCACTCCTTCTCCCCAGTCTCCCATTTCCACCCATACTTTTCTAACTTCTTTTTTTTACAGACTATCAACATATTTTTGGACCAGGAATGTGCTGCTGCTATTGCTGCTGCTGCTGTAGTTGGTGAAGGCAGGAACAGACCAGTGAGGTACAGTATGGTGGCAGTACACTTGACTGACACAAGGGGGAGAAGATCATTAACACACCTTCAAAGTCAGTTGCAATGACATATTGGAGAAGAATCACCTGATGGTTCACTCTTTAGTCTGTTCAAGATTGATTCCAAACCAGAATTTGTCAAACTAAGGGTCGGGGCCCGGACGCAGCCTGTTTAGCATTAGATTCCAGCTCGCCAACCCTGACTATAAGTCAAATTGAATTATACTTCTGCCTTAAATTATACTTCTGCCTTTTCACTGCAATACACATGGAGGCAAAATAGTTTCAAGAAGAATAACTACACAAACGTGAATCCACAAATGTTTTTTTTTGCATGGGCAAACAAATCTGGCAAAATTATATAATTGTTTTGCATTGTACCTTCAATGTCCACGTTTCCTTGTAGTTTCTATAGTTGGTACAGCTACATCAGGTTGGTCCGACACCATAGGGCAGAACTAAGAGGACACTTATCAACAAATGTTGAAAAACTTTTCTTAAAAAATGTTCCAAAGCAGAAACAGCAGCTGAGACATGTCGTCTTCGATAATGTCCTAAACTCTGTGTGACAGTATGGTTTATTTATATAGGAAGTTGTTCTTCCAATCATATCATTGCACTGTATTGTGAGTAATTACTTTAGGAAATCATGACATTACTCTGGCTGCTACTACTATCTACACAACACAATCAGAAACATTATATTCCACTGTGGAAACACAGTGTTATCACAGAGAAACCGTTTTGTGTTGAATTTACACAATTTACCTCTGATTGCATCATACTGTAGCTCGTACATTAGAAATGGATTGAGTCGGTCTGTTTCCAGCTATCTGTACAAAGTGAGAACACCGCGGGTGATGTGGTTGATTAGGTTGTAGTTTGTCAAGTTATACAAAGTCAACACGTGACTGGATTTTAGATGAAAAATAATAGTTTAGCTCATTGGTTGTTGAACTTACTGGCTGATTTATTCGGTCTGTGACAGAAAGTAAAGCACGTTTTATAACTGAATACCCTGCTAGGGTAGAAACACTGACATTTGACAGATATGATGCATTTAGGGACCTACACAGGACATACAAGGGTTGGGAAGTGTTACTGGGAAACAGGTATGTTCAATGTGTTGAAAACACTTTAACACGAAGAATGTCCCCAGAAGGGGTAAATTATCAGACAGATGCAATGGCATTAGAATATAATTCAAGGCATCAAGTTTTTCTAGGAAACATGTTTACCTGATCAGGTTACTAAACCAAGTTCACATGTTAAAAATTCATATCATATTGGCAAGAAAACGCAGTATTAGAAGCATTGTTATTGCTAAAAAAAAAAAAAAAACTGTCCTTGGCCTTATAAAAAAACCTTCCCAATGAAGTTTTTCTGTTTTTGCTGTTCTGAATATTCCTAGTGACACGTTTCTTGATGCGACCGAGCAGTCATGAAGGTAATGCGAGCTATAGAGACATCGCACAACCTGCATGTTAATATGATGTGAGGAATATCTTGAGGAAATGCTGAAATCAGAGGCAGTGTCTTGGAGACACCCATCTAAAAATAACCCACACAAATGAATTGATAGGAATGAGAGCAGAGCAGAGGTTTCAGCAGGTAATGCATAATTCCTCTGTTTCTCTGCAGTGTTTCTCTTGAACAGTCAGCACAGATGCGAAAAAGAATTCCTACTAGAAATACTAATCTTAACAGTAGATAAATGAAAAACACAGTAATGTGTCATGAACTGGAAAATCACCCTGGTGCCTATACCTGTTGTTTCTGGTTTCTATCTTAATGTAGAATAAAAATGACACCCACTCAGATCCCTCAGTAAAAGCTTTTCCTCATCATCCATCAAACAAACATTAAAAACCTAAGACTCCTCTCTGACTCCCCCACTCACCCCTCTCCATTTTTTTTTTCTTCCCCGAGGTGAGTCTCTCGCTGTCTCCCAGGCAGGAGATTGCAGCGTAGCGGGAGGACCAGAACAGACAGAAAATTAACCAGTGATGGCATGATTAGCGGAAAGATTGGCGCCCACCATCAAACGCGCTGGATGCTGCTATGATAACAGCCCTTTGATTAGTAGTAATGGAAAAAGCAGTTGTAAATGCAGGGACGGATACGTCAGACACGTCTGCGAGCCCACGGTGTCATCAGGACTAGAGTGAAACTAATCAGAGGAACCTTGAAAACATGTTTCTGTGGTCTACACATCTTAGGAATACAAGATATCTTTACATCAGACTTAATCAATGAGATCAGGCAACTAGTTGAATTAATGACCAATCTCACATTAAGGTTCCAGGTGAATTGAACTGAAATCATTACCAATTGTTAAGTTCCTTCTAGATATTTCACTCCCAGCAGCTGTTGCACTTCAGCTTGGACCACTGTTTAGGAATCAACATCATCTGAAGTGTCATTGTCTTCAATTTCCTCTTTGTCTCCTATCTGGTAGCTCCATCTCTAGGATCATTCTTCCGCCAATATAACCAGTCCCTACTCTGAACATGTCCAAACCATCTCAATCTGTCTTCTCTAGCTTTTTCTCCAAACCTTCCTGTCTGTGTTGTCCCTCTAATCACCTTGTACCTGATCCTGTCAATCCTTGTCTCTCCTAAAGAGAATCTCAGCATCTTTAACTCCACCACCTCTAGCTCTGTCTCCTGACTTCTCCCTATTGCTGGTGTCTCTTATTCATCCATCATAGCTGGTCTCACAACCATCCTGTATGTACTCTATTCTTCCCACCTCCACCTCCAAGTCTTCTGTCCTTCCAACACACCTCACCACTGCTGTACTGTTCTAGCACATGTCCTGCACCAATCTAAGGTACTTCTCTGCCACTCCTGACTTCCTCATACAAAACCACAATTCAACACCTTGTCCTGGGCCTTTTCTAAATCTATAAAACACAATGCAGCTCCTTCTGACCTTCTCTGTACGTCTCCATCAAAATCCTCAAGGAAAAGATTGCATCTGTGATACTTTCTTGGCATAAAACCATACTGTTGTCTCCAAATCTCTACTTTCTACCTCGAACTGGCCTCAACTACTCTATCCCAAATCTTTTTTCTATGGCCAATCAACTTTACGCCCCTTATTATTACGGTATTTACTTTTACTTACTGTTTCAACCAGAGCCATTGTCTACAGAGTTGCAGAGACAGTGCTGTTTTAGATCCAAAGCCACTGCAGCTGCTGGGGTCTGAGGTCGAGACACTGCTCACAACAACAAAACAAAGAAATAATGAGCAACAGCTCAAGCTTTTTGTTGGTTTATCCAATTTCACAGCTTACAGTGTGTTACAGCGTACACTGAGCCACACAGCTTCTGCCTGGAACTGGTCTTAACCATGTGGCAAATGTAAAATCATCCAAGCGGAGAACCTCTCATTTACACCTTCCCTTAAAGTAGCAGATCGTGAAGATGCCAGAGCTCAAATGATGAAACTTCATCCGTGGCATCACTCTAATTATCACTGTCATACTACCTGTGTAAAAAATCTTATTGTAAAGTATTGTTACCAGTAAAAAAAACTAATTAATTATTATTTTTATACCAGTATTATTTGGTATAAGTGCCAATGATTACAAAAAGTCCTCATAATTATCCAGTTGTAGTTTTACATTTCTATTCATAAACTTGCTCTCTACATACAGCATATTAAACAATTGCAAAAATCCTTTGCAGGAAGTTCATGACCAAAAGAACACGATCCAGGTTACACCCAGCTGAAATAAGCTTTTTTTTATAGGTTGGCTCCCTTAGAGACAGAGTGAGGAGGTCTGTCACCTGGGATCTTGGAGTAGAGCCGCTGCTCCTTCACATCCAGTGGAGCCAGTTGAGGGTGCTTGGGCATTTATATCCTATGTCACCACTCGAGGAAGTACTTGGATCCTTTACCACTGGGAGGAGACCCAGAGGAGGACCCAGGACACGCTGGAGCAATTATGGCGCCCGGCTGACCTGGGAACTCTTCAGGTTCCTCCTGAGGGAAGTGTCTACGGATAGGGAAGCCTGGGGGCGCCTGCTGAATACTGAATGCTGTCCCTGCAAACTGGACAAGCGGACGGATATGGATGGACGGATGTTTCCCTATGCAACTTGGTTAGTTCACCACACGAGTCAGATTCTCTGCTGTAGCTTTAGAGAAGTCAATTTTCGGAGGATGTTTGTTGCTACCCCCGGTCACACTTTGGGGCCATCATTGGTGTCAGTTGGCTTGTTTCACCTGAGTAACACAGCAATAACTGTTGGAACAGGATCACAATTAGAATTGCATCCAACACAATTGGCTGAATCTGACTTTGTTGTTTTGCAAAAACGCCAAACAACCGACTGTCTGTAAAACAGAAGTTTACAGCGATGTTCCTAGTCCATACACCCAGATGACAATCGATCGTGCTTAGCTGAAATCATTCAGACAGCAGCAATAAAAGAGACACTAAGAAAACACCAAAGGACCAGTATCACACTGACTTCTTTAAATGAACTGACGGAGCTAATTTGCGCTGGTGTATATTTCAATGGCATCTCACGCCACCATCAGCTGCGACTCTTTGTTTCTCCGGTGAGTTCCCTAACAGCAACATCAGCATAATAGAATTAGATTTAGGTTAATTAGATGTAAATTGTATCTCTGCGATGGTATGTCAAATGGCTTCCTCCCACTGTGCTTTTGCGTCTTAGCAAAAGTAATTTTAAGGAATGTACTTTGGTCTCTTTGAGTTTCTTCCCTTTTTTTCAGCAGGGAGTCAAGAAGATTGTCAGAGAACCTGAGAGGTTTTTAGTCTTCTCTCTCTCTCTCTCTTATCCTCAGTGGATTCGGCTGACTTACAGTAAGTGGGGCCGCATTAGCGGGTATCGAACCCTCAGAGCATGAAATAAAATAATGGCGGAAGCCACAAAGCATACACAGCATAATAGGATTTGTTAATAGCAATGAGGCATAAAAAGAGGAATTCATATACAATATTTAATATGACTTGACACTGTGGGATCCGAGTGGCTGAACAAATGTGTTAAGGTAGAAAGGAGAAGCTGGTGCTCAGTGGGCGGAAGCATCAGGATAAGTTTTTAATAAACAATAAATAAAAGGGTCCTGGTTGGAGAATCAGCACTCATTCCACCAATCAGAACCAAGGTTAGAAACACTCTGATTCCTGGATTACTCGCAGTACCAGAGGGGAGGGAATTGACAGTCTGTTTATCTCTTCCTGTCACTTTTGAACCAGCGCATCCACACGCTCATCTGAACCTGTTAGAGATTAACAGCCTCATGGAGATCACCTCTCCAACTGCTCCTTATTTACACCTCAGTGAAGACGTCGAAACAAATGTGTTCGCATCACTTTGAAGTTACCAGCATCTGCACTCACACGTGAGTACACACACACACACACACACACACATTGGTGAAAGGAGAAGGTTTCCTTTCTCCATGTTCTCTCCTTTGATGCTGATCAACTGTCAAAAACACTTTTGTTGAGTCAGTTGGTGCCTGGAACCATCTTCTCCATCCATAGCAATGACCAGTATGTCAGACTGAGGTCACTCATCTTCAGTATTGGATCAGACTACACATTTGACACTATTGTGATAGAAGAGAGTCAGCTAAGGTGAAGGGACAGGTTTACAGGACAGTTGTCAGACCAGTCATGATGGATGAATCAGAGACACTAGGAATAGACAGAAGACAGTAGGCAGAGCTGAAGGTGGAGGAGATAAAGATGCTGAGATTCTCGTTAGGAGAGACAAGGATGGACAGGATCAGGAATGAGGCGATTAGAGGGACAACACAGAAAGGAAGGTTTGGAGAAAAAGCTAGAGAAAACAGATTGAGATGGTTTGGACATGTTCAGAGGAGGGACAGTGGATACATTGGTAGAAGAATGATCCAGGTAGGAGACAAAGAGGAGATTGATGGATGCAGTGAGGGAGGACATGGAGGTAGTTGGAGTCAGAGTAGAAGATACAGAGGACAGGGGGAGATGGAAATTGTTAGCGCCTGAAAAAAGGGACAAGCTGAAAGGTAAAGAAGAAGTACATTTGACACTAAGACTTTGACAGGTCCTGGAAGAGACTTGTACCGTGACTTCAAAGTTTGATTCTACTGATACAAAACTAGGTCAAAAAGTTTTAGGATGTATGGGTTGATGCCATAAGGTGTCCATTTGTGACTAGGACATGTAAGGACACGTACCTCATGCGTCTCCAACACAATAAATAAGAGTATAATTTTATACTTTATGTTCCATTTGAGGGCGACAGTGGTCACCTAGTGGTTAAGGAAGTGGACTCAGGTCTGCAAAAACTTCAGGTTCAAATTCACGA
Source organism: Paraplagusia blochii (assembly GCA_016785265.1). Classification (NCBI taxonomy): domain Eukaryota; kingdom Metazoa; phylum Chordata; class Actinopteri; order Pleuronectiformes; family Cynoglossidae; genus Paraplagusia; species Paraplagusia blochii. Next base: position 358,636 of record JAFBJS010000327.1, on the reverse strand, counting down.
GTTCCCAGGTTGCCACTGAGGTGCTCTGACCAAAGCACTGTCCCACCCACAACCTTCACCACCCAGAGGAGGGCTCACAGTATGGAGCAGTGTGATTTGGGTGGCAGTCGTGGAGACTCAGTAATAGATAAGTGGATAAAGATGAATGAATTAATTAAACCCCCAAAATAAAATATAAATAAATAAAATGAAAAACAAAAAAACATTTATTTAAAAGCAACTGAATTTCTCTCCTCACACATGGCAAAGCAGCAGGTTATTAAAATGGAAGAAAAAATACGCACAGATGGAAATTAATTTCACTTTATGCTCAAATGATCAATAAATGATCAAAAATGGAATCTGTTTTCAATAATATACCTCCTGTTAATAACTGTGCAACTAATTAAATGTAACATATATATACTTTTAGCTTTTAAACACATCTACCCATGTGTTTCCTTATTATTTTTTTTATCAATATCTATGCATTCTATACTCACATCCTGACCTTTTGAGGCATTTAGCTGGCAAAACTAATGCTAACTCTTCCTAACTACTGGTTCTAAAACAGCAATAACATGTCCCTAAACAGAGGACGAATCGGACAAAACACTGACTTCTTAGTAGTTGTCATAAAACATAGTGATAAGTGGTGATAATCACCTCGTACTCCAACTCGTCCGCCCTGTCTCCATCAGCAGGAATGTGGGAAAGATAATCTGTGCCGTCGCCGTAATCCTGGTCCATTGTATGGATGGAATGACAGCTGTCAGAGGACGCGGACAGAAGGAAGGAGAGAAAGACAAGACGACAGGGAGACAAAAATAGAGTTAGACAGCTGGCTATTAACCAAATAGTCTTACGTTTTAAACACAGCGCAGTGACAGGACGCCTTTGACTCGTCTTTTACGGGAAAAGGAAGAATAAAGGATTACTTCAGAGTTGTCACCAGTGTAGGATTTTTTAAAGCACAGCCCTGTGTTATTAACAGTAAATCCACATAATTTGCTTCCTGCCTTTGACAGACAACCCTCTCCTCCTGCTCACATTGTACAGTACGGTTCTATTATGCCTCCCTCAGTCACTGAACAAAACTGCATTGTGATGGCGAGTGTCTGCAGTGCCACACAGGACAAAAAAACTTCAAAAAATGACACTGTTTAACATGTGCAGCGATTTGTTCAGGTGACGCTCAGCTCTATGAAAACTCTCAGTCTGACAAGTGTCTTCACTTCGCAAGCAGGCTGGGTAGACGCCAGAAAGAGGATTTATGCTTTGTCGCTAACGTTCCCTCTAAGCTGCGCGCCTGCACAATTGCGCACTGCTCCCATGTCCTCCGCGCAAAGCAAATCTTCGCAGCTCATAAAATAAAATCCAAGCTGAAGTTTAAATAAAATAAGCAAATAAGTTTATTAAATAATTCGTTTTTTCGTAATGCAACTCACTAACCGGCATGTGACAACAGGCGATACTTTAGTAAAACAATAACTAACACTGTCCAGCCAATGATATGATGCGGTTTACACGTGTTTACATAGGCAGCCAATCAATGCCATTAACAGCGCTCTATGCCTAAGTGCCGCTGTTTTGTAGGCTAGCATGTAGCTGACGGGGCGGCTGAATGTAAATAGACGGTGAAGACAGATAAACGCGGATCAACGTTGCCCTAACCCCTTATGGCGAAACGAACGGGCAGTGGCACATCAACTCACAAAGTAAAAAAGAATTGCAAAGTAAAAAAAAACGTTTTAAGGTGGAATTTTGCAGTCCAAGTATGTGTGAACAGAAGGACAAGGGGTGTTACTGGGTGAGATTTTTTCATTTCGAGTGAGAAAGGGTTGCTCTAAAAAACATGCTACGAAGCTAAAGTAACAAGCAAGGTTCCAGAGGGAAAAGTGTGGATTGAATGGACGTTGGACTTCACATTCAGCAAAAAAAGTCATTTGAATGCTGGTGGAATTGTACGAAGACGGGAGTGTGGAATAATTGCTTTTGTCATTTAATTCTTTTAAAGCCAATAAACTTGCAGAGTGTGTGGCAAAGCTTGTATCTATAATGTTGCTCACAGTGGTCCTTGCTCAGAGAGGTTGCCTGTCTGCGCAGACATATGAAAAATTTGAGGGAACATTGTTTGTTGTATGAGTATTACACGCAATAAGAGCATTTTGGCAGCAGGTAGTGTGCACACAAACACGGATTTTACAGGAAGCGCCACACCTCTGCTGTGTCTATAAAACCCGCCGTATAGCGAACGCACCTGATCTGAAATAAAGGGAAGAAATTGTGAGTTTTATGGGACACATTGATTACACTTGGACCCGGCCTCAGGGTTATAAGTATACAGCAAGCACACGTTGTAGTGTGTTGCCTAGTTTTTTATTAGCCCATTTGCTTTAATCACCTTCCACGAGCCAAAATGGATACAGCAAGCAGCTCCAATTATGGCAGCAGGGCCCTGTGGGAACGCTATGGTGATGGTGCGACGTGGCTCCGATCGATTCATGTACTGTTTTATAAGTAAGATGTGACGCAGGTAATAAAGCACATTTCTGATGTTGTTTATAATAATGGGAGTCACAGACGTAATAACGGACTCAAACTCCATCCCTGGGAGTTGGAGCAAGTCTCCGGTGTCAGACGGAGTCAGATACTCGGGATGTTTATGACTCCTGGAATTAATTATCGGCGGAAGTGAGCAGATTTGGTTCACGTAGCTAATTCTGAATCCACCGCTCTGTGTTCTGCAGCTCGCACCCTGGCGTTGCTTCATTGTTCCACTCCCCAGAGGTGAAACCCAGATCTTTCTGAATACTAAACTCGGCTTTTTCAAGTGTATTTTTCTTCAGAGATGAGGAGAATATAAACTCGATTGTAAAAAAAAAGGACGATTTACCAACCCTCTTTTTCATGCCTCCAACAAATTCACTGTTTTATAAAGAAAATCAGTTTCAGTCACTTGTGGTTTTTGCACTTATCTGTTGCTGGGTCACAGAGGGAGCCACCTCCACAAACACCACCCTGCACTATACCAGTCTCTGAGGAACTTTCCTCTAAGCTCTTGAGCCAACGAGGGTTTGATACCACCCACGAGGTGAACCCTGGAGTTTTACACCAATGACAGAAACATTGCTACACTAGTGCGTAACAGTTATAGTAAAGTCCCTCCAAAATTCTCCATACCAGTATATTGTCGTTGGTTTTGATATTCAGTGGAAGATGCAGATTTGAGAATGGATTAAGATTAGCAGGGTCCAATATTGGCCAAATACTTAATTTTCTGATACAGTTACTGATGGAGTTTGACACCAAAACTGTGGTGCCCAGAAACTATAATGTAATTACAGAAAAAGTTGGCAAAATCCTGGCAATGTTTCATTGGATTTTCATTATCGAAGGTAAAACCAATATCTATCTTACCGATATCACATCTTATTCTTTTTCTTTGGGCTTGACCCTTTTTTTCTGGGGTTGCCACAATGAGTCAACAATTTCCATCTTCCTATTACCTCAACTCGGACTCCAACTGCCTCCACTGCATCCATAATCTTACGGATATCACATAATTATGCTTATATTGGGCCAATAATGTCAGCTAACCATTATTATCAAACATTCCTAGTAAAAAAGACATTTTGTTATGCTCAGTGGTGACAAAATACACATTTATATCTACTTAGGTTCTCAGTTGGTCAAGGTCCATCCATCCATTTTCAATTGCCTTATCCATATCAGGCCATGGCGGCAGCGGTCTTCACGACCTCCTACCACCCTCTGTCTTACCACCCTCTCTAGGCCCACTGGAAGCCAACCACCAATCCAGGTCATTTAATCCTAAAATGGTTAACTAGGTCAACCATGTAGGTTTCTTGACGATGTTTCACTTCTCATCAAAGAGACTTCTTTAGACCTGAATATCTCACCACAAGTGGTGAAATCTTCAAGAAATCTACTATTTCCAGTTGTCCCCAATTTTACTTTACCTTATCCCTAAAAACTGTCCCATCTACAGTATCCAAACATGTCTTACCTGTCAGAGAGCAAAAAGGGACAGACGTCCGGCACGGGCGGGGTGGAAGGTTGCAGCTTTGCCAGAGCCATGATGTGTTCAAAGGTGATGTCGGTCTGAGTGCACACATCCAACACTTGGATTTCCTGTAAGGGACCATGGGGTCGTCCACTGGGGGTCCGTCTGATGACCTGCACCACAACGGGCTCCTTGGCACTGCAAAAGGATTCAACCGTCTCCTCATGGTTGGACTTGGACAGATCCTTTCCATTCACCTGAAACACGAGACAGGAAAAGGTTTGTTGTACGGAGAAATTGTTGCTGTGGGGAAACATAATGTCATCAGCTGAACTAATGTGGTATGGCATTTATCTAACAGCTCCACTCTTGAGACGCCGGTCTCGCTTTGTAAAAATCACTGCTCCACAGCGTGCTTAACTAAATTACCTTCACTGCGTAAACTCAAACAAGAAATTACTTCACTGGAAAATTTCAATATCACCTCATATCCTTGAGTATCAACAGGTAAAGACACTGGTTTCCTCTCAGGGCCAGTTTGTGATGCACCACAGCACATTGATATTTGGGTGAATACACCAAATATAAGGGAAAGGAAAGCAAACACCCTGTCATTGTGACATTGTGATCCACACCACTGCACACAATGAAATTCAACCTCTGTATTTAACCCATCACCAAAGTGAACAGTGGGCAACAGGGGAGCAGTGAGTGGGGACGGTGCCATGCTCAGTGGATTTGAACCTGGAGCCCTCTGGACCCAGTCCAATTCCTTAACCACTAGGCCACCACTGCTCCTTTTTTTTTTCTTAAAGGACGGAAAATATTAAATATTTTATTCATTCATCATCGTCTTCTGTTTGTCCGTTGTCAGGTCGCAGGGGCAGCTGGCACCACCCAAATCACATTGCACCATATTGTGAGCCTTCCTGTGGGTGGTGAGCCCACAAGAAGTCATGTGGGTCGGGACTGTGCTATGATCAGAGCACCTCAGTGGCAACCTGGCAGCTGGTGGATTCAAACCTGAAGCCTAGCAGACCCAAGTCCGCTTCCTTAACCACTAGGCCACAACTGCCGACTAAAATATATATCTTCTTCTTCTTTCGGCTTGTCCCTTTTCCAGGGGTTGCCACAGTGAAAAAAAAAAAAAAATATATATATATATATACATATATATATACACATACATATATATGTATATATGTAAATAAATATAACAATTTCATATTTCTGAACGAGTTCTTTGCACAGGATCAAACAGAAATCTGGTTCTACAGCATCTAAACTAGAGCTTGTTTCAGCCTAATCTTCTAATACATTTCCTCTGATTCCCATGGCTTCATTTTATCACATGTATTGTACATGGCAGTTCTATTTAGGGCAGTATATATTAACATCAGAACAGGCTGCAGCTACATCTTGATATTCCACAATGGGCGGATTTCATTGTATCTTCACACAGATTCAGATGAGTGCGACTGATAACTAAAAGTGTTTTTATTCAGAAGTCAGATTGAAGAAAAAAAAAAACCTGGTTTTATTTCCTATTTTTTCAAACCACTCGACCTAATTTGCAAGTCGTGTATGAGTCAAAGTAAATAACCATAAAAGACGCGGAGGCTGAAGCGAGAGATGAGATTTCTCCTTTTAATATTCCACTAGTTCTTCATCTCTACTGGGTTAGAAAAAAATCATAAAAATTCCTAGAAAGATCTGGTGATGTCTTTACTTTACAGTCTGGAGCTGCAGAGCTGCAACCATTTACCAGTGTAGGACGGCTCTGTGTGGTGTCTGCCCATGCGAGAAACATAAAACATGGCAGTGAACGCACCGCCAAGCCTGGAGGCAGGTGACTGAGTCCACTGTTGGTTTTTTGGGGAATCTACCCAGACAGGAGAGCCAAACTATGAACACTGTATCTCCACAATTCCCACCTTGAGTCTCCCTTTGTTTTTCCCAATTTCTGCCAATTTTACACTCTAACAGGGGAAGCTGAACGGACCCGTCTCCGTCTCCGGAGACTGAGCGATGCCCTACAAAACTACAAACAACTCCTCGGCCGTAACCACACTGTACGCTTCTCCCTCAGCTCTCGTTGTGCTCTGCCCTGCTCTACTACTTCTAAATGTGACCTTTGTTTGAAGCAACGTTGCATTAATCACCTGAGCAGGCGATAAACTGGGTCATCGTCACAGGGAGAGGGATATAAAAAAAAAAAAACATGGTCTTTTGTCTTTTCTCTGACTTCTTTATTTGTCAGTCAGCAGTTAATAAAACATAACACGGTGCCGTTGTCCATGTCACACTCCCTGCGTCTAAGAATCATGGGACGCTGTTATAATTAACTAATATAATTCCTCCGACTGTTGCCGTCTTGTTTTTTTCTCCGTCAGGTCTCCTGCTCCACCCTCTAATCCTGGAAAAGGCAGCCGGGTGGAAACAAAAGAGCTGAACCAGACAAATGAGGGAGCCTATGGTGTATGACAGTCCAGGAGAAAAATGATCAAATTTTCCCAGCTCTCCCTATGGTACAGCCTTGTTTGGCCCAGGCTCCTCCTCTCTCCTCCTCCTCCACCTCCATCATCACCAAGCCTCGCTGCTTGCTGGTCATACTCCATGACCATAATGAAACATGAGTCAACAGAAGATGACATTTTCCCCCCGCAAACATGAAATATCAAAAGGCCCCACAGAGAACCTGGGCTGCTAAGTATCATAGAGGAAGAAACGTTTGGACAATTGGAGGTTCGTTCATTCATCTTCAGCGCCACCATCCTGCGTAATGTCATCGGAAAAGTCAAAGATGCTGCGTTTGAAAAAAATATTAGAATAAACTAAGAGCAACCGAGGGAAATAAATACGTTTTGGATACAGAAAAAAAAAAGATGGGGTAGTAAAAATGTCCTAAGACACTTTATCTCACTCCTCCAAGCAGAAATTCCATCACAGAACTCCTTTCGTAAAATCCTCTGAGGTGTCCTTCACACCAGGTCACAACCTGCTTTTCTTCTTCAACTAAGGACAAAAATGAGGTGAGTCCCAAATAGACTTAAAAATAACATAAGATGATGTGTTGCTTGTTTTTTTTTTGCGAGAGCACAACTAAGGGACAGGTCTGGACGTCAGTGGTGGCCTAGCGGTTGAGGAAACAGACTTAGCTTCTGACCCACATTACGTCCAGTGAGCTCACCGCCCAGGTGGCCACAGGAAGGCTCACAGTATGGAGCAGTGTGATTTGGGTGGTGCAGCTGCCTCTGCAACCCAGTGGCGGGAAAACAGATGTTGATGTTTTCTTTCCACTTGTCCCTTTTTTAGGAGTTGCCACAGCGAGTCAACAATTCTCATCTCCTCTGTGCTCTGTGTCTTCTACTCTGACTGTCTACTCTCAACTATCACCATCCTCCCTCACTGCATCCATCAATCTCCTCTTTGTCTCCTACCTGTTAGCTCCATCTCTAGG
>JAFBJS010000327.1:333927-350908 GCA_016785265.1 Paraplagusia blochii | reverse complement strand
TAGCTTTTTTTCTCCAAACCTTCCTGTCTGTGTTGTCCCTCTAATCACCTCATTCCTGATCCTGTCCATCCTTGTCTCTCCCAAAGAGAATCTCAGCATCTTTAACTCTTCCACCTCCAGCTCTGTCTCCTGTCTTTTACCTATTGCTAATTTCTCTAATCCATATATAATGGCTGGAATCACAACTGTCAACAAGATGTAAATTCAAGAGTGAAAAATAACAGCTGACTTAATGTAGAAGTAGGAAGGAGTAGAAAGGAACTCCTAGAAGACTGGACAGCAGTCTTAGGGCAGCGCTGAGCAAAGTGCAGGTCTAGTATTTTTTGTGTAAGTTGTGAGGTAACTATCGTCAGGATGAATGGTCTCCTGCTCTGTAGTGACCTACATCTGCAGAAGATTTGATGTTACACCCTGTCAAAATAAATTGCTCCAAATGTCTTGACTGTGTGGACCTCAGGCCCCTGGGGTCTGAAGACGGCAACAGACCACAACCCTGCTCGTGACCACCTAGATTTGGATCTCCTGTCCATTTAAATCACAAACCTAAGACCTTGTCCTTCACTTGAGTCTCACCCTTAAGAGTCTCAGGTCACTACAGTGGATGGACGACTTAACTTCCCTTTCCTTCCTTTTTACATTTTTGAGAGGTTGCCAAAGGGAATAATCATTTTCCATCTTCTACTCTGACTCCAACTACCTCCATGTCCTCCCTCACTGCATCCAAAAATCTTTGTCTTCCACTTGGTGGTGGCTCCAGAATTTAACTTAAGAACAATTAAAAATAATTGGATTCAAACTCCAAACTGATTTCTTTCCACTTATTGATACTAAGCACCGTATACATCCAACTCTCAGCTCCTGTCAGTTTGTATTCTGTGCTGGAACAGCTACACGGTGTTCAAACTACCTGGAGAAAACTTAGACACGCGGGAAAACTGATCTGAGATAAGCCATCTGTTACCGTGTAGCAGTGGTGTGAGCGTCAAACAACAGCTTGGCACTTGTTTTAATTTTGTGTTTTAGTATTTCTATGTCTCCTACATCAGGACGAGACACCAAGACAGGACTTTGGGTCACATGGACAGACAATACAAGCCAATCGGTATAAACGCCCGGACACGGGAAGAAGGGAGGAAGTGCTGTTATTCTACTCCCATCATTAGTTTTCACGAGGACCAGATGGAAGCATTAATCCCTAATCAACATAAGAATATTAAATAGCTTTAACTCAACCATGGGGGATTTCTCCATCCTTTGGTGTAGACTTGGCTGATGTCGACTCGGCTACACCGCAGACATGTATAGTGGTGTGGATCCAGAGTCGCGTCTGACAGATGGGTTGGGTATTAACTGGGCGCTCGGCTTCAATCTTCCCGTCCAATCTTAACAACTTCCAGTCAGGAGCAGCCTTGGAGAAGTCCTGTGGCAGCTCCACACTCGCAGAGTAACTCGGAAAACAAACACACACCGACGCAGACTTCGCTGTTCAAGCATTCATTCATGGTATGCAAATATATTCCCTCATAAATACTTTCTGGTAAACAGTAACTTCGTCATTTTAATTACAAAGTTCCTTGTTCTGCAACAAAACAAAGGTAATAATTCATGAGAGATTGTCAGTCGCTGTTGACTGGGGAGGAGTCGTTGGACTGAGTCGCGTCTCCTGTCTGTTTGCACTGGGATCTGCTGCAGCTGGAGCCAGAAGACACGTTTGTTTTCTGCTCACAGCCCCTGGGACAGCCACCAGCTTTCTGACAACAAATGCAGTAAACCCGCTTAGTGGAGTGTAACCGAAGGATGAAAACTCCTTTTCAGTTTCTTTTATATTTCTCTGAGACACAATTCTATATTGACAAAGACTTTGAGGCAATGCCACACTTGTGATGCAGCTGGGTGACTTGAGGCTCCACTTGAGTAACTTGCATGTATTTCCGGAGTTGTTTCGGGATAAGAACAAAATTCCCTTTCAATACACAGTGTTATCTGTGTGTCATTCATTGTGCTGGTGTCTGTCTTGAATTCATGTATGTGTCTTTGGGATCAGCAGGGCAATGGTGGCCTAGTCCTTAAGGAACCGGACTTGCGACCAGAGAGTTGCAGGTTTAAAACCACAAACTGCCAGGTTACCGCTGAGCACTGTACCGTCCACACTCACTGCTCCTCAGGTGCTCAGAGCTGCCCACTGGTCACTTTGGTGAGGGGTATAGGTCACTAATTGGTATCACAATGACAAGGACCATGCTTTCCTTCCTTCAGGAAGGCAAATCAGATTATTGCCCCAGAACAGTGGTCCCCAACCACTGGGCCGGGGGACTGGTAAAGGTCCATAGGTGATTTGGTGCCGGTCCACAGAGAAATATTGTTTCCTTTTGACCCCATCTGTCTATTACTTTCACTTGATCCAAACCCATATCAACAAAAGAACTGACCAATAGAATGGCTAGGATTCCATCATCAATAATGAAATATATTTGATTAGGAAATATTTTCTCAGAAAAGACAACAACAATAAACTCAAAAACTTTTTCAAACTTTTTATGCCGGTCTGGTAGCAGATAATTATAGGCTGTATTTACTTGAGAAACCCTTGTTGTGCCCATACACAGTTCATTTGGGTAGGAAGATTTTATAGGTAGGAAAATATTTCAGAACACCGGAAACTGCCACAACTTAACAACCGGTCCGTTAAAATAGTATGAGACATTTAACTGGTCCGTGGGTTGGGGAACACTGCCCTAGGACACATTGACATGTCGTTATGTCCAATCAGTTTTCTCCATCAACATACAGCAGCTCAGACAGAAGTTGTGGCAACTTCTCGTCTTTACTTTTGTTCCGTTGACTGTGGCGTTTCTATCATTATCTCCAAACCCAGGGCAGAATGAAGTGAACATAATACTGAAGACAGGCCTGTGTATCTGTTAAACTGTCAACTTCAGTCTACACGGCTGCTGCCGCTGCTGTAGGTTGATGATGGCTGTGGCATCACAAAGACACTGCTGGAAGGTAGCAGGGGTTACTGATATAGGTGATTGATGAAGCTCTTCTCTGAGGAGAAGAGACAGCCTCAGGCAGTAGGATCTAATAGTCCATTAGCTTTTTATGCTTTCAAATTAACTGCACACCTTGCTTTATGACTTACACGTAGCCCTTTGAATCTTAATGAAATGTTTTTGCTTTTAATTTTATGGAGTTTATGCTGCACACAAGGAGAAAGTGTTTGTCTTCACCAGAATCCCCGGCTCAAGTGCAAACGCCAGCGCATAAAAATAATGCAAGGTCATTTTTTATACCTTGGCGAAACCGGAGAATAAATATGGATCTGAATGGAAAACATAGCATGGTTGTTGTGCCTCAAAATGCTCATTACGCTCAATTACATCTCCGTGTTTTCATCCCCAGTTTCTTTGTGCAACGTTGTTGTAAAAACATGTCTTTATCGATTGTTATTTCTCTTTATTTTGAAGAACAACTGAGACACTGAGAACACATACAGAAACCCTGAAGAACTGAACCACACTTCATCATTTGGACTCATTTGGCTAATGATACATACAGAGTTTTATTTTACCTGTTTGATGTATGAAGGCTGGCGTAATCTAGAACCTCAAAACAAAAATAAAAACTAATTTCAACACAGAACACATTAATGTCTTCAAATTGACATTGGGCTAACAGAGCTCTGTGATTATCAAGTCTCAAGAAGTAAAGTTTAATAAATCAGTTTCTAAACTTTTGCAGTACATGATCTGATGTTCACATACAATATTACATAAGGGCCACATTCATGCACATTCAACAGAAGCTTCTGTCTTTGTCCTGTTATTCTTTAGAATCTAAAGTGAGCGTTCTATTTTGTTTTGCTCTACTGAACATAGAAAGAATTTCCTCAGCAAACCAATCCTTTGACTTCTACTAGTCAGTACTCAGAAGTCATTCCCAGTCATGATACTTTAAGGACAATATATCTTTTTGGGTTTGGTTCCCAGTGTCATTTTCTTGAGAATTTTTTGTTCTTCTTCTCATTTTGACCTGTCCCTTTTTCAGGGGTTGCCACAGAAAATCATCCTTTTCCATCTCCCTCTGTCCTCTGAATCGTCTACTCTTACTCCAACTACCTCCATGTCCTCTCTCACTGAATCCATCAATCTCCTCTTTGTCTCCTACCTGGTAGCTCCATTTCTAGGATCATTCTTCTACCAATGTATCCACTGTCCCTCCTCTGAACATGTCCAAACCATCTCAATCTGTCTTCTCTAGCTTTTTCTCCACACCGTTCTGTCTGTGTTGTCCCTCTAATCCTGTACATCCTTGTCTCTCCTAAGGAGAACCTCAGCATCTTTAACTCCTCCACCTCCAGCTCTGCCTCATGTCTTCTGCCTACTCCTAGTGTCTCTGCACCATCCATCCTGAGAGTGTTTTCAATGCTTTCCAATCCTGTTTACTGGATGTAAAGTTTCTAACCTCTCCAACAAGGAGCACTAAAAGGTTTTTATGACAAAGCGGCAGAAGCCAACAGGTCTACAGGTCATGTAAAAGAGCAATTAGGTTTATGTGGAGATTTAAAAAGATATAATGAGATGTCACTTTTAAAGTGCTGCTTGGTGGATTTTAACAACTGCCAATAAATTTTGTGTTTTATATACAGAAATTAAAACTAGAGCTTATTCTCTTTCTACTCTTGGCAAGTCAGCATTAAAAAAAAAAAAAACACAGCATATTTCCACAAAGTCTGTTCCAGTTTATTTTCATCCAGGTCATCTCCTCTTTGAGATGTTCGAGAAATTTCTAGAGTCAAATGCCAAAAAAACAATAACATAAAAACATAATATAAACATACTTTTATTGTTGTGGTTTTAATTGCTGATATTACTGCACACTACTGACTTCTTCTCTCCTATAAAACACATATTCAGCAGTCAATACACCGCAGCTCTGTCATCAGCGCCTTCTCTCCCACCAAGCGAGATGTAAAAGCTGATTTGAATTTTCATAAATAATAATAAAAAAAACTACGCACATGTGAAAAATGAATTAAATACATCCCCAGGTAATTCGCAATGTGAAATTGATGTAGCTGCTGCCTCATCCCTTAGGTCGGAAAATGACTCAAGCTTCTCTTAACGCCCAAATGTCTCATTTTAATAATAACTGTCAGATATAAAATACAGTGCACGGTCCACTGCGGTGCAGGCCATATAGCTGTATAAATCAATCCAGACAGTCAGCAGCTCTGAAATGCTCAGGTTCTCCACTGACGGTAACTGGGAATCAGGGTGGAGAAGAGAGAGCATCAAAGGTGAAGCCTGACAATCCTCTCAGCATCTCCGCATGACCAACAGACAGGTTCCCATTAACTTCTTCAACCACGTGGAGCTCAGGACCAGGACCCCGGGGCTATTTTTCACATCTGCTGCCGCTGAGGTTTTATGGGCCCAGAACATGTGATGAATTCTGCCAATTTTCTTCTCTGTGAACCCATCTTGTGTGGAGCGAAACCTTTATTGCATAACCCATTCAAAGTCTCGGCATTCATTGCTCATCTGGTTACATTCATTTAGAGACAATATTTCATCCTATTCCTATAATACAAGGACACAGTGGAGTGAGATGTGAAAACACTCAGTGTGAAAAGTACTGCTTGGTGGAGCAATTTGGGTTTAGAACATTCATGGGTCCAATGATGACCGTGTCCCTTACACCAGTGTTCCCCAACACTATTTGCGTCATGGACCAGTCAAACGTCTAGAAATTTTTTCACAGACAGGTGTAGCTGATAAATACCACTAATGAAAATGAATTGTCCAGCAAAAGTGGTATTTTTTGGACATCTCATGGACACTCAAACATGAGGGGATCTGGTCCTTTATCAAAACACTTTTAGCGTCAATAATAATAATAATAAATAAATAAAACATAAATTGTGCTGAGCATCATCTCTCTGTGGCCCGGTACCAATTGCCCCACGGACCGGCACCGGTCCACGGCCCGGTGGTTGGGGACCACTGCCCTACAAAAACTGAAACAGTCAGTATTTGTCATCACAGTTGTGTTAAGGTTCAGGAACTTGTGGGTTCAAATCCTTCATCTGATCCATTTGTTAAAATATAACAAATGCTGCACTGAACACAACATTTTATAGTTAAAATCTCACGTAGCTACTCTAAAAAAGCTAATGTTTAAAGAATCTGTTCTAGTTTTATGCCTATTCCCGTGTGTCACAAACGATTAGCATCAACGTCTTTTTATCGCATTGGGTAAATGCAGATTCTATTGGGTGCTGTGTTTAGAGTGCCCCCAGCTGGAGGAAAGTGGAACGACTACAGACATCACTCATGGATGTAATACAGATCCAAGACGCAGTAAATGCATCAGTTTCAGAAATAAGATGTAAAAATATTCAACTGTTAAATAAGGAAAATAGAAAATTGTGGAACTGACTAAGCAACACTTGATCTGAGAAGTTCTACATCGATGGATTCTCATCTCCAAATATAAGTAATGGGTCGGAGTGAAGAAGGGAAGAAATGAAAGTAAGAAAAGGCTTCTTCCGAAACTAAAAATGTATTTGTGGTTAATTTTTGGATGTTTCACTAAACAACCACCATGATCTGGGATGAAGAAAGCTTTTCCCAGGTCATATAAATGGTTTATAGATTAGTTTGATTTGATGTCTTCACCTTTCACCCGTTTATGTCCTACCAGACTTCTTTTCTATCTCAAAGTGAAAAAGAAGACGTGTTGGCAGCTAAAAATGGTTGGGCTGAGGTTACAACAGGGGTGGTGCTAAGTGCTTATCACTGGGGCCCCGGCCCCAAGGAACAGAACGGCTTGCCTGTTGCCCTTCGGTTACAGAACGCTACAGAATTTCAGATTTTTCATATGTTGTCTAGAGTCATTGCTTGTAATATCATAGAAAGAGGTTTAGTTTCTATGATACACTACATATAGCATCCATTAGGGGCAGCCTTGGTCAAAGCTTTAACATGTTAGGAACAATTGATTAATAATTAAGTTTAAAAATTGCGATTACATCAGAAATATTTTTTAAAGAAACATTCTATTGGAATTTGCTGACTTTTTAGTTTCTTGGGCCTCAGGGAGTTTAGTGGTGAATTGATTGTAACTACAGCCTGTTAATGCACGAGTGGAAACAGGAATCAGTGTGGAACAGGTTTCTGTTGCACCGTCATCAGAAATTAACCTGTAGGCGTCTCTATGGGAAATTACAACGTGTGACTTTTGGCTCGACACAGAAAACAGGTTTTCACGTGGGTGTTGGCACTGGAAGGGTTAAGTGTGTTTCTTTTCAGGTGCAGTTGAATAAAGATAAGGTCATTATTACTGATTTGAATGGAGCTACAACGTCGTTGCCGTCATTAGCGAGACAGAGTCGATGTTTATCCTGGGGCTCGTGTTTGTTTGGTGTGTATTAGGAAGAATCTGCAGTGGAAGTATTTGAGCGACCGAGCACCGAATTTATCATCTCGTTCAAGGTTAATGGCACATGCTGAGTACATTTGTTAGAGAGATTTGGAAATGCACAGTTAATCCCTGTGCTTAACTTGGAAATCTCGGGCTGAGTTTTAATCTAAAACGCAGGAGAAATTGAATTAGATGGAGAGCGACACTTGGGTGGATGGAGAACTAATGGATGAGCGGCCTCCCTCCTTGATGATAACTGGTAATTGGTTTGGGGGACTGTAGAGCAGAGGGTGGGGGTTAGTGAGGGATTCCATTGTGCGGCGTTGATCAGCACCGAGGCCTGGCTGGTGTGGAAAGAGGTTGTAAGGAGTAATGGTGCCACACATATGCTGACTGAATAGAATCAAGCAGGCGCCGCCGTGGAACGCTCTTAATGCGCTGGCACTGCGAGCCAGACTGCGGGAGGGTTAGCATGAAGGTGTAAAATAAAAGGATAAAATCTCCAACACCAGATAAATGCACGAATGCAAACAGGAAACGGGAAAGAAACATTTCTTCCGCCTTCTGCTGTCAACAAGAGGACGGAGATAAAAAATGTACCCAATTATAATGCTGCTGGAAAAATTCCTGCTTTCTCCTCACCCCACTCTTACTTCTCGTTACGTGTCATCGGTAATGATGGCACGTAACGTAACAGTAACAGCTGGCAATGAGCACCACTGTCCCAGCAAAGTATGATGGGAGAAGAAATACAACCGCGTGGATAATTAGGCAGATTGTAAACACGCCGTTTTGGGAAGTGCAGTCGTTCGCTCCGAGGAATATCGCTCTCAATTCAGTCGGCATTCACGTGAAGCTACAGCCTCTTCGCCTCCGGATGTTCCGCGGATCATCCATCAAAACAAACATTCCATACAGTGAGGTTTTTAAACAAACAAGATATGACGTGTAAATTAATGAGCTGCAGAGGAGCTGATTTAATGACCTTGAACAGCACACACACACACACTTTCACATGTAACGTCTGAATCCAAGTTCCCATTAGGGCCTGCAGGGGTCGACACATTCTTCATGTATATTAATAATGAACTGCACAAAAGACGTTATGAACAAATTCATCATTTTTTTTTCCATCTACTGCTTAGGTAACATTTTACAGTTTAAATTAGAGCAACCCCGGTGGCTGAAGGCAGTAGAACACCTTTTTTCTTTTACGCCTTTTCCGCTCTAATATAGGTCGACTCTGAAAGTGATGAACTGTTTTCTCCACGTTTAATCTTCTCCTCCTGGAAGCCGAGGCAATTAGCGCTGGATAAGCTCTATTTACATACAGCCACACACAGAGCCATGATCACAACAATGGCGTCTCGTCCTCCTTCCCTGTCCACAGCCAGCTTTTGGTCCAAGGCTGTCTCATGGTTGCTGGTTTTGGAAATGAGTCTTGAGGTCAGTCAGTGGCATGTGGAGCTTTGACACTGCAAATAACACACTAGGTAAGGTGGGAAAGGTCATTCAGGACCCCTGCAGCTGGCCACTGATCTGCCTGTTGGTCATTAAGTGGGAGTCAGTTAAGGTGTGGTGTCAAAGAAGGAAAGGGGAGGTGGGATGGAAGAGAATAATAATGACCTGAGGAGAAAAGGATGAAGATGGAATAAAGGTCAGTTGATCTTTTTAACTAACATCTAGTGTCATTTAAGGGGTTGGTGAGATCGGGACAGATGATACAAAATATATGGACAAATCTAAATATATGTAGGGAGGAAGAAAATCAAACTCCTTGTCACTGAGACATTGTGATTCACACAACGAAATACGACCTCTGTATTTAACCCATCACCAAAGTGAATAGTGAGCAGCTTGGAACACTGGGGAGCAGTGGGTGGAGATGGTGCCATGCTCAGTGGACCTCAGTCGTAACCTGGCAGCTGGAGGACTTAAACCTGAAACCCTTTGGACCCAATTTGGTTCATTGACCACTACACTGCTATGTTTAGAAACGTAAAGCTATGACACAGGTGTTGGAAAAATAGTTTCTCCATGAAAAAAGCCAATAGATCAGAGAAATGTACGTAATACTGCACCACTTGGGCCATTGGTGGCCTATCGGGCAAGTGGGTAAAGAAGTGGATTGGTGTCTAGAGGGTTCCAGGTTTGAACCCACCAACTGCCAAGTTACAACTGAGGTCCATTGAGAATGGACGTACAATGGAGGGCAGTGTGATTTGGGTTTGCAGTCGTGGAGACCGCTGCCCCTGCGGCTCAGTAACACTTTCGCGGGTGAAATTGAATGGATGGATGGATGGATGGTTTGATGTCTTTTCCCCAACATCGAAAAGAGTCGTCTCAACTAGGGTTTAATATTTTTCCCGAAAATGACCAAAAATCAAATCCCAAGAAAAGATGAGCTATTTCCCAGGAATCCGGGATTTATTTATTAGTTATTTATTTATTTATTTTTATACTGTACCCCGTGTATAGGCCTAATTTAAATATCATTCAAATATTTGTGCCAACCTGCATTGTACATAAAATTATTGCTATTTTCGGCTACAATTATTGATGCAAAACAATAGGTTTCATCTCCACAGCAACTATAAAGGCTAAGGCACTTGTGCTGTCGTGGGCGACATCTGCTGCATTAATATGGCAGCAGAGTTTGCAAATCATTTTTAAAAAAACTGGCCAATTGTTATAGCCTAAATAATATTTTTACCCAACTCCAATTTAAAAGCAAAATATGAAATATAAGAAACTGCCAAGATCCGGCCATGTATCCTAAAACTCAGTTCATGATTGTAGACTGAAGTGGCTGCAAAAGACAAAAAAACACGCGCACCTAGGTGGCGATCTCCTCAGGGAAAAGACGCTCCCCAGGACCCTTTACTGTGTGACAACAAATAGATGCACGTCACTTTTTTTCCTGCGTCCTGTCTTCAAATTTCCCAATTCCTGGGAATAGGTTCTGATCATACTTCACGGGAATCCCTGTTCGTAAGATTAATCCTTCATCTCAAGCTAAGGTCTTAAACAGAACATGGAAAATTTTCTGTTTAAGTTGAAAATTGCGCCATCTTGAAACATACACTACAACTGCATCCCTCCGTCTACTCCTTTGTTCCATGATGAAGAACCAAAGGTTAAGATCATAGACTTAATAAGGAGAAGAAAAAAGGCAAAATTATTGTTATTTTAACTCAAAAAAATTGTTGAAATGTCGTGTTGTTTTTATTCATTTAATGTCACTACAGCCAAACAATTCATCAACTGTTGTTATCATCTGACGCCTCATGTATTCGTGACTATTGGTTCAATGAAGTTTCCACTGTGTCTGCAAAAAGGGAGGACATTTTACTCGTCCCCAGCCATATTATTCTGTCCTTGAGTTTCTCCATCTGTGTGTGGCAGTAATGGTTGGTGCGGTGGAATTCATGTGTATGGATTGGCCGGATCATTAGGAACCCCTGGAGACTGGACTGCACCCAGTAAACAAAGCCAACACCATGATTGTGGGGAAGAGACAGGTTTTCAGAGGAAACAGTTAAGTAACAGCAAGTGGACAAATACATGTTCCTCAAAGTGTCCTTGTCTTTGCTGAAAGAAGGACGCAGAAGTAAATAAGAGCAAAACTTGCAGTGAGGACAAGTGGCGTCCAATTAGGGCAGCGTTCACAACAAGACAGTGATGAAGTTGCTGATGAGAATCTTATCCTTCCAAGGAGAAGACACACAATGCATGATTAAAAAGAGGGACATTATCTTGGAAGAGCGATCACGAGTGTAATCAATCTACTCCAGGGCTTCCAACTGAGGCGTTCATGGCACCGTGAAAGTGTCAGCTCCAGGTTGGTAAAGTCGATGTCTGTGGTTTTCTATCAACCCACTTTTCCAAGTACTTGAGTCAATAAACAAAGGGAGGAATCAGAGAAAACTCGATGTCTCCCACTGTGTCCCTCCAGTGGAAGGAGAAATGACGTGAGCGGCTGTGGACGGCACACGGATAAACAGGAAAAGATTCCGAACAGATTTATACCTCAGCCTTAGTCCGACCTTCAAATCAAAATGTATTTATGGGAAAACTGGGAAACACATCATCCATAGGTTCAGATTCTTCTAATGCCTCGAAAAGGAATCTAATGCAGATTATGTCTGACCTTGTTGTCTTAAAGCACTGCAGTAAAATGTCCTCTAAACCAGATTCTACAAACAGGACAATGTATTTCATATTTTGTTGTTGGGGTATTGACTCCCCATGAACATATATGTGGATATGTTCCAATAAATGTATAAGTATTGTTTCAATATTCTGAAGTATTCTGTTAAAAGACAGTCTGGGAACTAGACAAACAGGGTTAAGAAGAAAATGCATGGACCTTTTGTTATGTCTTTCCAGGCCGAGATGGACTCATTAGATTTTTTTAGATAACTGGTGAAACTGGAGAAAGTCAAGGCCCATGGACCAAATGTGGCCCGCCTGGCCCTTTAGTGCGGCCCACAGGAGCTTTGAAAGCATTTCTCTCTAAAAAGAACCCTGATAAATTAAAATGAAGGTATTTTTTTCCCTAAAATAAAGCGATAAATAATATTTGTAACTTGATTTGCACGTCATCGACAAATGGACCATCAAGGCATACTCTACTGCTGGTGATAAAGAGTCAAATTTTGACATTACAACTATATTAGAAGTTTTACACTGTACTCAAATAATCGCCATATAAACCTTAGCACTAAGAATCACCCTTGTCAAAACTCCCGCCATACATCGAATCGAACTCCAGAACCCACTAGGGACGAAACAAATTGTCAACCACTTGGCCACAGCACAGTTAAATGTAAAAAAAAGACTTCTTTTCCTTTAAGCTTGTCCCTTTTCTCAGGGGTTGCCACAGCGAGTCAACTATTTCCATTTCCCCCTGTCCTCTGTATCTTCTACTCTCACTCCAACTACCTCCATGTCCTCCCTCACTGCATCCATCAATCTCCTCTTTTGTCTCCTACCTGGTAGCACCCTTAAGCTAGCTTCTATAGCTTTTTCTCCCTACCTTGTGTTGTCCCCCTGATTACCGCCTTCCCGATCCTGTCCATCCTTGTCTCTCCTGAAGAGAACCTCAGCATCTTTAACTCCTCCACCTCCAGCTCTGTCTCCTGTCTTCTATCTATCCCTAATGTCTCTAAACCTATATGTGTGGATTCTAATGTCCTGGTGTCATACTGATATTTTTACGAGGCGTCTTAATTTGACGTCACAAAAAAACGGTTGAAATGCACGGCTTGCGACTGCGAGTGAGTGACAAAGCTACGATATCTGGTTCCCGACTACTGGTGGAAATAGATATAAATTACAAAACACAGCAAGTTTTTACAAATATCCATCTGAAGGAAATTACAGAGTAAACTGAAAACAATAAACTTAGAGAAGACAACAGCGTCAGTCTCCATGACCAAAATAGTCCCATTAGGCTGCAGGGCTCTGCAAACAGGCATTGTTGACTGAGTGTCAACAATGGGAGCACGTGTCTATCAGCAGCAATGAAATAATAACAAGAATGTTAACATGCCTATTCTAAAGGTAATGAAACACCTGTCACGTCAGCTTTATATGACCTGAAGCCTTGCGCAGCAAATGAGCTGTAACATTACCCCGGCTCCTGACGGAGGACGCATTAATGAAAAAGTGCTCCACCTGACACTTTTAATGTATGCAAAAACACAAACAAACCAATCTTGATTAGGAACACCTGGCACTGTTGTTGTTTGAAGAACTCCTCGCCATGATTTACAGACGATACACAGCAAACTTCCTGATTAATGACGCCGCCATCAAGTGAAGCTGCGGCGCGGGAAAGAAACGTAAAATATGCTGATGAACATATTGTGCTGCTCCAGATCGGCGTCTTTTAGCTGCCACTCCAGAAATATTTTGACGTTACAAAGAGTCCACAGATGTCGCCGTGGCATTCGCTGATTGTGCAAATGATTGGGGGGAAACTGGCAGGAGGCTGGTAATGTGGTAATGATATGCATCTGAGGAGATGGTGATGGCGGAGACATGGGGGTCTCCACACTGTCACAGGAACCATAAGTGGACCGGATCTACTATAACAGTTGTGCATTACTGTCCCTTTTTACATTATGCTCTGCTGCTCTGGCTAATGGGGGTAATAATGGTTTGTTCCTGCCAGAGTCGCCCATTTATTCTCAATCCTGAAAATAAAAGATGCCACTACAGCAATCTGCCGCTACTCATGGCCTCATTCCAAGGCGGATCTATAGCCCAACTGTGTAAGTGACGCTGTGTTATCATTGCAACTGCAGGGCCAGGAATTAAATTTTAATCTGCTATTAAGTGCAATCGCAGACGTGGCTCAGATACCGATGGAGCGTCCACCCAGACCCACACCTGGACCGTAGCGACCACAATGGAACTGTCATCAGTCCTGGCTTGTCCTCCAGAACGGGTCACCTGTGGCTGCGCCGCTGCAGAATGATGTTCCCGCTGAACGGAAATGACAGCTGGTTTGCTTCTCCAGCACAAGGAGCGATAAAGGAGTTGTAATGGAACCAGAGAAAGAACGAGAGAACCTGACGGAGGTTTATCGTCTCTGCTCTGTCCTCTTTTTGCACTTTGGTCTCGTCTGAGGCCCTGGTGTAGAAGTAGTCGGAGACAAACTGTCACCTCTTCATCCACTACTGAAGTCCCTGTAAAAGCCAACACTACGATATGATATAAAAACCACTGTGTTTTCACAGCTCAGATGTTGTTTTCCACAGAGTTTAATAAAATACTCTACAGTTGGTGGCAGCAGACGGCTGAAAAACTTCAGAGGAAAATACTTTTTAATGTGTTGCTTTCAGTAATTTCTGTTGACATGAGAAATGTGTTCAACTAAACAGGACCAGGTCACTCAGCGTGGTCAATTGTAAATTGTGTGTAAAAGAAAAATTAGATCTTTAGATCCTCATGATTATTAGTTCTTATCATTTGTCCTCTGTGGAAGATGTTGGTGTAACACAGTGCTTCTCAATTATTTTCTGTTACGCCCCCCCTAGCAAGAAGAAAACAATTTGCACCCCCCTTTCCCCACCACCCACAACTATAAATAATAGCATTTGTCTATGAAATAGTTCTAGCTACACCTCTGCATAACATCGTATCCTTGTAAACGTAAAGAAAACAAAAAGAAAGAGATATAGTTCAACTGACAAGGATGTGCAATTACACTTTATTGTAGTACGGCGGAAAAAAAGCATGTTCCCCAGGGTCACACGCTCCCCCCCTCAGCATTGCACTGCGCCCCCCCAGGGGGGCCCGCCCCACACTTTGAGAAGCACTGGTGTAATTTGATGAGTTATTGGACAATATATAAGAATGTAATTACCGTATTTTTTCGCGACCACAGGGCGCCCCCTACTAAAAGGCTCAGTTTCAGTCTTGTGTAACATTACTATATATAACACACACATAAGGCGCACCTGGTTATAGGGCACGGGTTTTATATACAATCCACGCCCACACTTCTCCCTTTAACGTTCTCATGGTGTCCTTTACTACGTCCGCCCTACAACAACAACACACACAGGGGGCACTGCACTATAGGGCGCACAGCACATTTTGAAGCGAAATCCAAGACTTTTATGTGCGTCTTATAGTCGTGAAAATACGGTACTTTCTTTTTTCATTTCTTTTCAAGTTCATATTTTTTTCTCTGGTATTTCTCTTCCCTGGTCCAAAATGCATCTGTGGTTAAAGAATTCATCTCGGGGCCCCTGAGGGTTCGAGTCCACCAGTTGCCAGGTTGCCACTGAGGTGCTTAAGGCAAAGCACAATCCCAACCCACATAACTTCCAGGAGGCTCACAGTATAGAGCAGTGTGACAGACAAGCAGATGAAGACGAATGAATGAAAAATTAATTGTGATCAACAAGGCTCCTAATCTCATGACAGCACAAAAAAAAGCTCAAAATCCAACAGTAGGAGGTGCTGTTTCTATTGATCAGATCCAGGACGATCTATGCACTTTTTAAGGCTTTGGGTAAACAGACTGATGGAAATAGTAAAATGTAATAGTAAATTCCCGCAGCATTAAGGCGTTAAACCAAAATCCGATCAATCACAGTTCACACACTGAAGGTTTCAGGTCGACTCATTAGCTGATGAATTGTCTCCACCCTCTTCCTTTTACTCTACTTCACTTATTTTTCCTCCACTTCTAACAGATGCCTAATTGTGGTTTTGCCCCGGCAGGTTGGAGGCGGAAGGACACTGAAGCCATTAACCAACAGAGGGCAACACTGTGTCCTTCAGCTACACCTTAGCCATTTCTCTTCACTGACACACTCGATCTCCAAAACTCCACAGCGAAGGGAGGCGGTGGAGTCACAGACGGAGGAGCAGAGGAACGCGGCACTTCTGCTGAAGAGGAAGTTTCTTTGTTCTTGTCTCTCCAGGACGGTGAGCCACTTTGGCCGGTGATTAAGGTTCGTTTAAACCATTTGGCAAAGACCTCCGCTCCATGTGGAGCCAATGTAATACTAGAATTAGACCAAATGGTTCTCTGAATTGGAAGGCGGAAAAAGGGGGAACGGGGTATTAGTGAAGGGCATCTGCTCCACATTTACCTAGCGTTTAATAATTAGATAATCGCAACTGCTCCGTAGCTGCGTTTCTAGTCCGTGGGGATTTTCTGATGCCATGCACCGACTTGGGAACAGGCGGCAGAGGGCTGTGAAAGGAGACAATTAGTGGGGCTAATAAATGTGAACCATATTGCAAGTGAAAAGAAATCTGCGTTCAAACAGACAACTGGTGGCAGGGCCAAAGCTAGTCATGACAAATGCTAATTGGTCCCCGGCAGCAGCAGCAGCAGCAGCAGGGAAGCCTGTTAAAGCCTGCTCACATCTGGTACTTTTTTCCCTTTTTCTCCACCAAGTCTGTTTCAGGCTTTTAATTTTCTGCCAAAAACAAACATAAAGTAAAGGAGCGTATCAGCGGTGGGTGTAAGAGCCGGGAATATGATTTGATGCCTACGTGAAACAGGTCTTTTAATTAGACTGGAGGGGAAAACAGTTTAATGACACAAACTGAGATGTTCTATCGACTTGATGTTTTCCAACAACGCTACATTATACAGCTTTGCAATGAAACCACTTCACTTTCATTTATTTTTCTTTTTTTTCTTTTTGAATCCAAGCAGACAGACTGCGATAAATTCAGACAGGTCCATTGAGATTGTTTTCTTTCAGGATATAATTTAGTTCACTTGTCCAGAGTAAGCTGTCATTATTTGGAGGCTGTAACATAATTATTAATAAAAAACTACTAATGTTTTTTCTTTACGTCAAAATTCACTGTCTATTATAAGATGTTTTATTCTACATATTTATTAAAAGATTCTGTTTAGGAGAGACAATGATGGACAGGATCAGGAATGAGGTGATTAGAGGACAAAACAAAGAGGACGGTTTGGAGAAAAAGCTAGAGAAGACAGATTGAGATGGTTTGGACATGTTCAGAGGAGGGACAGTGGATACATTGGTAGAAGAATGATCCTAGAGATGGA
>JAFBJS010000327.1:282766-329314 GCA_016785265.1 Paraplagusia blochii | reverse complement strand
TCCTACCTGGTAGCTCCATCTCTATGATCATTCTTCTACCAATGTATCCACTGTCCCTCCTCTGAACATGTCCAAACCATCTCAATCTGGCTTCTCTAGCTTTTTCTCCAAACCCTCCATTCTGTGTTGTCCCTCTAATCACCTCATTCCTGATCCTGTCCATCCTTGTCTCTCAGCATCTTTAACTCCTCCACCTCCACCTCTGTCTCCTGTCTTCTACCTATTGTTGGTGTCTCTCAACCATCCGACAATTTAATGAATGTAACAAAGTATGGTATTATTTATTTATTGAAGTTGCATTGCTGTGTAATAAAAGTGTCAGGTTTAGAAACTTCCAAGATCCTTAAGTTTGACACACGCCATAAAAACTAATAGAAAGATAATGTTTGTGGAGCAGATAGAATGTATCTTTAAATTGCCAATTAAAAAAAATCCAAGCCATATATCCAGTAGTAAGGGAGCACTTGCTTTTTCAAAAGATAATTTACTGAAAAAATACATTTTCTTCAATTTCTTGTTTAGTTTATTTCCTAATTCCACTAAAGGTGTGTTTCTTTGGACAAATATAGTAAGAAATAAAATAAGAAAATAGTTCATATGACTTTATTTTCAGAGTTGATATCTAGACATTTAACATGGTTTTCTTAATAGTAACCAAAATCACCTAATTCTTTACATCAATAGCTATGACACTGACAACAACAGTGATTCCATTTTTTCCTGGTAATTTTATTCTATTTATTCTAAAGAAAATGTTACTTTAAAGACTTGTGAATATTCAACAGTCTCTATTTTACAGTTTTGATGCACGATGTTGTTTTATTTTTGCAATAGAATAGAATGGAATTGTATCAGCTTTGTTTTTGAGTCATTGTTTCCAGTAAGTAACACATTTCACTGCGACAACGATGAAATGTCTCCATGACAGTGTTTGTACTGAACGCAAAAAAAACCTCCAACTGTGCTACATTTCAACACTGTACAACATTTAATTTAAATAATTACTTTCCCTCTCTTTAAATGTTAGACTTTTTCATAAGGAGCTGCAGGAGGCAGGAGGTGCCCCCTCCTTGGAGCGTCCGTCTGCCAGCCGAGGGAGGAGGTCTGACTGTGTGAGGATGTGTAGGAGGTGCAAAGTCGCTACAGGGAAAAAAGTGTGGCCACGGTTTCAACCTTACAAACAATGCGCTTGTATCTTATTTTGAACGTCTGCTGGAGGAACAACAATGTGTAAGGTTGTAGAAATTATTTACTTTTTTTTTTGTAGCTCTTCCTCACGCTCTGTCACGTATTCATTTCACCCACAAAGCAAATTGTTTTTTAATTGTAATGTGAGTGGACGTTTAAATAGGCTTAGCAATCCTATTAAATTACATTAACACCCAGGTGTCAACAGGAACTGGACCCACATCGATAAAGTATCGATTTTTCAGAGCGAGGCTGGAGGTTTTAAAAAGCCGTTGTGATTCTTTTAGTGCAACTCATTAAAGCAGAACCTGTGGAACTGTGTCAGTGTGTCAGTGGGATTTTAGAGACATTCATCTCCCAGCGTGAGGTTTGTGTTGTCGTTGTTCATCTTCATACAACCAGACCGCAGCCTCAGGAGGAACCGTTGGGTTCCACACCCAGGTTCTTATCACCTCTCCCTCCAGGGTCCGATCAAGGAAGACACGGAGCAGAAATGTGTGAGTGTGTAACACTTCTCATCAAACGCCTGACAGGTTGGGCTTATCACATGAGCTGCAGGGGGCGCCGTGCTGACCTATGTAGTGACGCATAGCAAGGCCGCCACACCTGGGGGTCCATTGTGTCACTCTGACACCCACCCGCCTCCAACCTCAGATTCACACGACGCAATCTCCTGACCCCTGCTACGGTCGGTCCGTCCTCACAAACAAACACAGCTGTCAGGGACAGTCCACACCTTCACAGGACGAGGGCAGCGGCCGGAATAAATAAATGTGACCAACGCGGGGAGAAAAGATAGACGGAGAGTGAAAAAAAAAGGGTTCTTGCTGAAAGCACCTGAGAACCACAGGGTTTTATCTTCTATAGATCAGGCCGGCAGCAGCGGCACTGACACCGTCCCATTTCTCCAAATGTCAGAGCTGATGTTAGAGCTGATATCATAAGGCTGAGGGGAGAGTGGACGCTGAACACAATGTTTGCCACCGATAAGAAAAGTCTGTGCATTTTGTCACATTCCGTTCCATTTCACCTGCAGCGAGAAGAGGTTTATTTCTTCAGAATTGAAATATGTAGCAGTAAAGTAGATCATACGACCTCAATCTCACACACTCCACTATATAAATACTTTAATCTCTACACATCCCATAATTCTGACTTTATTTTTCAATGACAACATGACATTGTAGAGAAAATAATGCTCTTAAACTCATGCTCCGTGTTCATCAGCAGGGATGATCCACTCTAGTCTTCATAATTCCCAGTAGGAGGAATCTTTCTGGGGATAAGAATTCACTGCTGCTCAATCAACCTAGGACATAGCAGGAGTCCAACTCAAAAGCAGGCTGTTACACTGGTGTTTGGATGGATTACCAACTGGTTAATCCAAAGATGAAACCAGGTTAGTGACAAGGTAATTTAATAATATGGACTACCTCGGAAATATATAGAATAATATTTGTTTTTTCCCTTTTTTATATATGTATATATACCAGTTTTGAAGAGGGGATGCAAAAACATCCGTGTGGTGACGAGAGACACTGTTTGTGGCCAAAAGGCTGTCGCAAAATGGTTAGTGTCAGACCAAGGATGCATTTTGCATCCCTGAGCAACACTCGTTCAAGAAGGACTCGACATAGAAGTAACATCAACAGATTTTTGCACATGTGTCATGAAGAGCACAGGAGACAGAGAAAAAATAAGAAAAAAAACAACACTGGAGGACATCATCATCCTGTGGTTGTCTCAAAAAGAATAAATGGACAAGCAGGAGTTCCACAAATCAAATTGCAGATGAAAATGTAAATACATCCCTGCTGTCACCACCTATGTAAATTAATCAATGCATTATAATTATTGTTCGAACCCGAAAAAAGAGTAAACCAAGGTCTGAAAATTGGAACACCAAATTTGATCTTTTTTGTCGTTTTTCTGGTCGTTTTTCTCGAACGTTCATGCATTTGTGTGAAGTGAACGTCAAGAAAGTGATACAGTCAGGACCTGCAGTAAGTTTGCATCGATCCAGATGACTTTCCTCTTAAAATCTAGAATTAAATTTTTTCCTGAAAAGGATTTTTGCTCAAATCTGTTTGCCCGTTTCTTGTTTCTATAACTTCTTGTGGACTCACGACCCGCTGGAAGGCTCACAGTTATTATACTGTACAGTGTGACTTGGGTGTCAGTTGTGGAGACTGCTGCCCTGGCCACCCAGCATCGGACAAGCAGATAAAGACGAATGATTGGATGAATAAATGTCTGCTGATGTAAAAAAAAAAGACTTTTCAGCCATATATATTACCTAAAAACATCAGTTTATGATCAGACATGTATCTGGGCACAAGCCTGAATAATGTAATATATAATTTAGACATTTTTTTTATTAGAAACCTCAGTATGACAGAACACTAAAGCAGCAAGAAAGTAAATTTCCCACACTTCACATAATCAGCTTCACTTGAAGGCAGTGAGTTTATATTGAAAGACATTACTCAATAAAGCAGACTGTCAGGGGGGGAAACAGCGTTCAAGGCCTGTGGACTAGTGAGGTGCATAACTTTGGTTTTTACAACTGTTGTTCATTTTACGTATTTTCTTGTCAAAAGCCTCAACCTTCTCAGCCCTTGAATCCCTGCTAATTGGTAGTAGAGGAGAGGATGTGCTCTCAGGATTGGCAATAAATAAGAGCCAGCTCCACTGTCTGCTTAAACAAAGATAATCAGCTAAGAGTAACCTTGGAGGCAGATGCACAGACCTGTCCACACGTCCCATTGTTCTCCACAAGGAAGGAAAAAAAACCACAAGCAGTGAGCGCAGGTGCCCACATGGATACAACAGTCTCACACACACACACAAAAAACATAATTCAAATAATTAACCACAGACTCAAAGCTTTACAGACGCTGACACGGATTTCCATATTTCCATAAACAATCCCCCTCCGTCTGTACGCCGGCGTAGTGTGTGAATAAAAAGGTGGAGCAGATTGGAAATGCATGAGTGATTTTCTGAGTTACTGCGCAGAGGAATGACGGTAGACGTTAATAAGAGAAGTGGAGAATGGTGGCTCTTTGTCCTGGTTTCAGTAGGACCAGGACCCACGGGGGGGTTAGTTAACTCTGAGTCATCTTCATCCAGGTTTTAATGGATTAATAAAACGGCGAGCGTCACCAGGGATTGAAACTAAGATATGACCGGAGAGGGAATAAACCGCAGGTCTGAATCAACTGACAGCTTCTCATCATCTTGAGCACAGGAGAGCAAGAAGATCCTGTAGAAAATATGTGGGTGTTGCTCATAGATGACACCCCGCTGAGATCATCCTCATTTACCAAATTAACTCTCCCTCCCTCCTCAGAGTGACGTCAGAGTTGAAAGACAAAGGCAGATTAGAGTAATTACCTCCAGGACTGTGCATCTATGGATTTTCTGTAGTATTTATGTACTTGATGGAAATAAGAACTGGCATCGGTCACAGCAGAGTCCAAATGAATTAAACGATTCAGTTTCTAAGGAATACCCAGGTTGCTCCGTAGATCATCTGGGCGACAGACGAGAGCGAGGCCAAAGAAAAATGGGCACAGATGGGCACACATTCGGGAGATAAAACCAATACCGAAGAGTTACGTACACATTGGGTCGGACAGGAGCAAAGAGACGAGAAGGTTGGAGTTGATATGCGGCTGAAAAGGTCAGCGGGACTCTTATTGAGATAAGGAACAGATGAAAAGGAAAAGGTCAATTCATCAGCTCCTCTTAAATCCCCTCTGCTCCTCTGTGGAGAGATTAAGTGGACGGACTGATAAAACCCATTGACTTCATGTCAGCTGGCAAATGTGGAATCATCTGTATCTTTGGATACAGTGCACAACTCTTGATAAGAAAGAAAATATATATTTTTTTTATCGTTATCGTAGGTTCCACAGAGATTTCCAGTTAGAAACACAGCAAGGGTTGAAAGACAAGTACATTAAAGTTAGTTACTGTTTCTTAGAAGGTTTGGTTTTAAGCAGGGACGTCTGATAGTTACTTTTACCGATCTCCCATTCTGCCAGCACCAAACACCTTAGAACCATTTGTGTAATTCCAGCAAATTTGGCAAAATCCGGGAATTGTGTTATGGGATTAACATTATGGGGAAAAAAACTGAATGGAACTATGCTGATCCATTTTTGACTGACCCCTATTTCTTGAAATCCCTAATTTTTAAGTTTCAATTGAAAAAAAAATCCCATGAAACTGTAGGATACTCCTGAGGAATTAATAACGTTCTATGCCTCTATCTAGACCAGGGGTTCCCAATAGGTGGATCGGGATCTACCAGTAGATCTCCAAAGGAGTGCTTGTAGATCCTGAGCAATTACATAAAAAATAATAGTAATAAAAACTAGAGAAGTAATTATATTCTTCTTCTTCTTCTTCTTCTTCTTCTCCTTTCATCTTATCCCATTTTTCAGGGGTTGCCACAGCGAGTCAACAATTTCCATCTCACCCTGTCCTCCGCATCTTCCACTCCAACTCCTACCACCTCCATGGCATCCATCAATCTCCTCT
Source organism: Paraplagusia blochii (assembly GCA_016785265.1). Lineage (NCBI taxonomy): Eukaryota > Metazoa > Chordata > Actinopteri > Pleuronectiformes > Cynoglossidae > Paraplagusia > Paraplagusia blochii. The sequence goes on along the minus strand of JAFBJS010000327.1, from coordinate 323,578 downwards.
TTGGCCTTCCTCTTCGTCTCTTACCTGGTAGCTCCATCTCTAGGATCATTCTTCTACCAATGTCCTTTGAACATGTCCAAACCATCTCAATCTGGATTCTCTAGCTTTTTCGCCAAACCTTCCTGTCTGTGTTGTCCCCCTGATCACCTCGTTCCTGATCCTGTCCATCCTTGTCCCAGAGAGAAGTAATACTATTAAAAGATGCTAATCACTGGACTAAAGTGAGAATTATATATAAATACACACATATATATATATATATATATATATATATAAATATTCACTTTATTTTGAAAATATATTTAGAGTTTTTAATCTAGGTAGAATCCATCAGCCTGGTCATTTGAAAATTAGGTCAGAAGACACAAAGTGTAGACACCCCTGGTCTAGATAAAGACATTTCAACTACTCATAGTTATGCAGAGAATTCCTTAACTGCATTCATAGCACCCCCTACAGGGGAGGAATGTGCCAAACATGTTTTTATTTGCAACAATAGAAAGAATTTAAATATATTATAGATTAACCCAGAATATCTAGTGTCCATAGTTCCCTACTAATAGAATCTGGTAAACATCTCCCCTAAACGTAGGATCTTACACTAAAGTGGTGAAGATGAACCCACTATATAAATCTCTTCTCCATCAATGGACATGAGATCAATCAAGCAGCCCATGGCTGAGGGACATCCTTCAAAAACTAATAAGAAAAAAACAGGGATGAGAGCAGTTTTAACCAACTGTGTCAACAACAGCGCCGTAGACACCAGAGTGGGAGACTGAGGGGTGGGGGACAGTGCATCAACGTTAATGTACCATCGAAGCGGCTGAAGGCACAAGCATATGTCCAGTGAACTGAGAGGACTCATAATTAGAGTTTCCATTTCATGCAAGGCTTATTTTTGTTTTTTTTGTCATTTGCTGTTTGATGTGAGTCTTTGTTCGCGCACCGCTGACCGTGAAGACATAAAATGACGATTAGAAGGATGAACCCTGAGGTGGAGCTACATTATCTCCAGTAGATATCTCTTTAGAGTCGATCGTTTTGGAAGCATCTGAGCAATAAACCTGTCAATAGTGTCCTCCAGGTGCATTAGCAGTATGGGGACAAAAATCAAACTACACTTTATGGGACATTTTTTGATCTTTGGGTTTTCTGGCACCAATTGTCTTAAAATTTGTCTGAAGTCCCAGTGGTAGGTAAGCTGTTAAGGAACAGGACTCGGAACTGGACCACCAGCCACCCAGTTACCCCTGAGGTCCACTGAGCAAGGCACTGACCCAGGCCAGCCACTCAAAGCCGTCCACTGTTCACTTTGGTAATGGATTAAATACAGAGATCACAGGAGGGCTCGGAGTATGGTGCAGTGTGATTTGGGTGGTGCTAGCTGTCCCAGCGACAGCTAGCACATAGCATAAGTGAGGTTCTCTTTAGGAGAGACAAGGATGGACAGGATCAGGAATGAGGTAATTAGAGGGACAACACAGACAGGAAGGTTTGGAGAAAAAGCTAGAGAAGACAGATTAAGATGGTTTGGACATGTCCAGAGGAGGGACAATGGATACATTGGTAGAAGAATGATCCTAGAGATGGAGCTACCAGGTAGGAGACAAAGAGAAGATTGATGGATGCAGTGAGGGGGGACATGGAGGTAGTTGGAGTCAGAGTAGGAGATACAGAGGACAGGGGGAGATGGAAACTGTTGACTCGCTGTGGCAACACCTGAAAAAAGAGACAAGTCAAGAGGAAAAGAAGAAGAAGTTTGATGCTAGGTGACCAAGCCAAAGACCAAGGCTGGTTCTAAATGAAATCTCAGCCTGAGATCATTGTCTTTTGTCCATTCATTCATGTCCCTCAATGCGTAAAAGCTGACAGCAGTGTTTAACAGAAGAAAACTGTCCACACAGTCTTTCTTTGTGAGGACATAATGCCCAGTGCAGCTTGCCAACTCCTGTCCCAGGACGCCAGTCTCCTGTGATAGCAGCTCAGCCCTTCATTGAATGCATAGCCATTTCACACATGGCCAGTGGTGTCTCGGTTGCACCGCGTGGGTTGCGTCCTTCTCAGACCTTCTCCGGTCTACAGGTTTCACATCTGCTGCTTCTACACAAAACAACCAACGTGGCACAACAGCAGGGTCGGACTCCTGGGAATCACCTTCAACCCAGGAACAAATGAATTTTAGATGTGGTTCATTTCACTTCGTCTGCGACTTCCTGTCAGGCCGACAGCGAATAAAGCAACACAGCTGCCGTCTGAGACCCCGGTTGATTTCTTCTTGTTATAATCTACATTTTCCACTGTATGGTCCTCGCTCTAGCCCCGCCTCCACTGGTGCTTCATTTTAATTCATGCCCATCAGCAAGTTGACTGAAACTTTTTTTTGCCTCATTGAGCCAAGGAAGCTGCTTTCCATTTATTTCGTCAAATTCAGCAGCCGGTGATTCTGCTTCTGTCTAATAAAATGCAGTAAAACTGACTCTGCAAACAACTCTTAAGGAAAGAAACACCTCGGCTCGTTACCCAGAGTCAGTGAGACGAGCAGCAGCAGTCTGCTACTGTAACATGGTTGATGCCACATCATCACTTATGGCTAATTCTTTCTGTTTGTTTTGATTATATTTACCAAAGAAAATATTTTTTTGATGAAATAAAAAAAAAAAAACAGATTGCAGTCTGTCGTTGCGTCAGACCCCAAAAAACGCTCACCCCCATTCACATAACTGTTCTGCTGCATTTCTCTTCTCATCAACATCTGCTTTACTTCTAATTAGCTCCCGAAAAGCCACACATCACTGGGTTTCAGCGAAGCGCAGACAATGTGCGACAGTCACAAGAGGAATCTGACAGACACAATGGGAGTTACAGCCACATCAGATCACAGAGCAAATCAACTAGAACATGTTGCTCTGTTAAACTTGGGGCAGTTTGACAGAGAATGTCAACTGGTACGGGCGACAGCGGTGGCTCAGCGGTTAAGGAACCGGACTTCGAAACCATCAGCTTGCCACCAGGTTGTCACTGAGGTGATCTGATCGTAGCGCCATCTCAAAACACATGACTTCCAGTGGGCTCACCACCAAGGAAGGCTCACAGTATGGTGCAGTGTGATTTGGGTGGCAGTTGTGGAAACTGCTGCCCACAGGCCTAGTGGTTAAGGAACCAGACTGGGGTCCAGAGTGTTCCCAGGTTTCCACTGAGGTCCACTGAGCATTGCACCGTCTTACAAACTACTCCCCCTGGTGCTCAAAGCTATGCAATGTTCACTTTGCTGATGGGTTAAACGCTGAGGTAACATTTCATTGTGTGCAAAAAAAATGTTTGAAAAACTAAAAAAAGGAAACTACTAACGTTAAATCAATTCTGTGGCAGTTGTAGCGACTGCTGTCCCTGCGGTGACATTGAAGAGGATGAAGACGAAGGAATTAATGAATGAATGAGTGTTTGCTGGTTCAGTCTGGATAAACCTGGAGCATTGTAGGTGTTCTAAACTCTTAATTTGAAGGGATAATCAAACCCTGACCACTAGTCGGCGAGGACACACATTTTGTCCATGCCTACGATTTTAGGAAACATGTGAAGAAGGTGATAACTTAAGACCAGGGATCACCAACCTGGTAGCGCCCATGGTCCGCCTAAGGAGCTTACAGGGTGTGTTAAAAAAAATGTCCAAAATGGGTCAAAATGATACTGTTTCTGTACTTTTAGGGCAGAGGTTATACTTGGGTCAATCATGATGGTCAGAGGTGCGGTCAGTAAGACAAGAATGAACTACAAATCTAAGCTAACACACATTCTAAAGTCGACTTTGTAGAGTTTTTTTTTATTTTCAGATCCAGATCAACAAAGCAGTTTTCAGTCCTGCCATGCTACGTTAGCAGCACGTCTACAGGTCAACAACAAAGGGACGTTAAGTTTTACAACTGATATTTGGTCATGAACGTTAGTGAGTTCAACCACTCGGTGCAGCAACAAAGGACACACTGACATGAAGCTTTTGTTTGGACAAAAACTCAATGAACTGGAACTCATTTTCATTAAGAAGCTCATTCCAAACAGCAGGTACATTATATCATTATAATCGTTGAACTGAGGAGAGGAACTGGGATCGGATGTAGTTTTGGGACATTTTTAATTACTTATTGTGGAGTATCCACTGTCCCTTCAGAGGAGGGACAGTGGATACATTGGTAGAAGAATGATCCTAGAGATGGAGCTACCAGGTAGGAGACAAAGAGGAGATTGATGGATGCAGAGAGGGAGGACATGGAGGTAGTTGGAGTCAGAGAAGAAGATACAGAGGACAGGGGGAGATGGAAAGTGTTGTGGCAACCCCTGTAAAAGGGACAAGCCAGTGTAGACACAGAAAGTTCTGGATAGTTTAACTTAAAATATAAATAAAAAAAATAATAAAGTAAATGACAACAATAATAAGAGAGAAATAGCGTCAGGGAAACACCCGGCGCTTCCAGGGGGATGTAATGTAGACCCTTAAAAAAGTGAGAGTGTGGCGGGAGAGAGAGAGAGAGAGAGAAATGAGCTCTACTTTAGATTCATGTGTCCTCTTGCCCAGACATGAAAGCTAATTCAATAATCAGAGATAGCCTTGCAATCCAGCTGGGAAGGTTGAGCCCATTTCTATGCAGAAGACCCGCGGCAGTGAGAATAGAAAAAGGTCCAAGTGCAGGCAGAGTGATGTACCCCGGCTAGTCATAAATCTCCCACAGCTACTGGGGTCGGGCGAAGAGGCAGAGTGTCAAAATTGTTTCTGGGTGTGAAGGAAAGGGGAGAGATTTTTCTAACCAACCACTGTGACTGACTCCTGCTCCAGGGCTGGTAACTCACCCCCAGATGCTGGAGAAGCACTTGCACCTCTTTTTCATACAGATTTTACAGGGTTGGTGGAAAAGTCCAGAGAGAAAATTTATGTTAAATATTCTGAATTTCAGAATCAGAATGCATTAAAAGGCATCAAGTACCACCAACAGCTTTGATGACACTGAAGTGTTGAGTTGAGGTTCAGGGGGGCGGCAGTGGTGGCACAGTGGTTAAGACAGCAGACTTGGGTCCACAAGGTTCAGGTTCTAATCCTAACTAATAACTTCCAGTGGGCGCTCCACCCACAGGGAGGCTGACAGTCTGGTGGAGAACTGGCAATGGGTCAGCGAATGAAGATGAATGAATGATAAGGTTCTGAAAATTGAAGCAAAAAAACTTTGCAATGTGATATTTAACAAAACCTGTTAAAATTACCGAAGCTTTTTCAAAACGTTCTTCTAGCGCCATCAGCTGAACGTTAGAAATTTTGATCGATTTCAGTGACAAAGACGCAGACCTGTCCTTAGAAATCTACCATATCTCATTCAAGTCCAGTCTGTCGGGACTGGACTTGGACTTTTTAGACATAGATTTTCGTCATTGGTCTTATAAGTTATTCAGGTCTCAATGACTTTGTATTGTCCACTGTAAGAAAGTATTTTTTAGATCTGTGTTAAACATCAGAAACTTTATCAAGCTGTAACACGTCCTCTATCTTGGTCCAGTGGTGAAGAGCGTCAACCAGAAACTGATGAAGTTCCTCAGTGGAGGAATGAACCGTCTTTCAACTCCAAGAAGAAGTCCAGTTGCTGACAACTAACCCCGTTTTTTGGACTTCCTCTATCACGTCCATTCCCTCTCCTTCCACCGACGTCCTTCTCCACAGCCCTTCCCACCAAGTGCATCTTTAACAGGAGACACTCTCTGTATTCCCATCCCGGTATTTATCCTCCACGCTCTTTATCCTTCCTGCCTGCCCTCCCACGGTGGTGATCAGGACTTAGGTGCTGATGTTGCAGCTCCTGCCTGAGTCGGCTCACTATATCAGTGGGTGGACAGACTTGTCAGAAAGCTCCAGTCAACATTGAGTGTGCCCTGGAGACCAACCCACTTGGTGGATACTGATCCCTTTAGCTAAAGCACTGAAAAGAGGAGTCTGAGCTTTTTTTTTTTACAACAGACACAAAGACGGGCAGGAAAGACACAGTAAGCACAAATACACCTCCTTTTATGAGGAGGATACTTTGGTCACTACCTACTTTTCCTTTGGTCTCCTGACACTACTTAATACAGGCTGATATTAAACAACCTATTAAAGAATGCAAGCTCATTTTCTGCTGATCTCAGCTTTGTGCCGGGCTTTTTACAATATCTGTGCAGGACATAATTTGACCTCACCTCTTGTGCTGGACGATATTGTAAAATATCACCGATCAGCAAATAATACAACTTAAAAAAAAAAAAATCTATATCACCTGTTCTGCTTGCAGGATAGGACACATATGGTAATAATATCTTGTTTCGACACAATATGGATTTTATCTCCCAAAGATTGTAATAAGTGATGATGCTGTCTTGTCTGTCAGTGAACGAAATGGTCTCCTGATGCACGTGAATCTAAAACTGCCGAGTGGTCTTCAGACCAGGCTACTTTTCCACCCCCGCAACGGTAAAGAGAGACGTTCGATGTCTAATTAATGCACAGGACGGTTGTATAAAATGGATAATGAGGCTGTGATCACAGTGGCGTGAACAGAGGTGCGATACCAAGGGCGGGGGGAAAGAGAGAGAGAGAGACAGTTTCTTACTCCCAGTCGAGGCTGAGATTCAGTTATTAGCGTCGCCGGGCAGGACTGACTGCAGGTGGACGCTGGAAAGACTGTTTATTTGTTCTTTTTAATCTGTTCAACCAGCTTTATTCTTGAAACAAAGGGAAGAGAATCAAGAATTGAAGAAGTTGAATCTGTTTTTTGACAAGAAATACTGTGAGAACCAGAGCAGAATGAAACACAGATATCTTATGTTTGCAGATACACAGTGAACTTTTGTTCACGCAGACAGAAAGTCACACACGTAGGTCACGGGGAAAAAATGCAAGCATGTCGCCGGGAGCTTGTATACAGAGGAGAAAAAAAAAAAAAAACAAAAAAAAAAAAACTTGCCCTCAACACAGCTCCTGCAGCAGCAGGGTAAGCACTGTTCACTGAGACTAAGTGCTGAGAACTCAAAAACACTGCTGCTCACTCTGTCTTAGCCTCCTCACAGAAACCTCATGGGCAGAAACAGCCCCAGCATCAGCCCCAGCATCAGCACCAGCATCAGCATCACCCAGAATGATACAGGCACAGAATCAAAGACAAGCCGTGTCTCTGCTCACCTGTGCAATCTCATACAGCAGCTTGTAGTGTTCCTCTCGTTTCTGTAAAGTGCAGAGATTGCAGCCCATCCTAGTAGCCGTGGAGATGCCAGGAGTCCAGTTCTCCCTGAGTAGCAGTAGTACAGACACAGGGGGTCAGCCTCCTCACCGGAGCGCTGGTTCTCATCAGTCACTCCGAAGCCAGCATGTCTTTCAGGCATCCCATTCACACACTCAGACGGACGGACGGAGACAGCCTCGGAGCAGAGGAGAAGGAGGAGAAGGAGGAGGAGGAGGAGGAGAAGATGGAGCTCTGGCTGAGTTTGGCAGAGCGATGATGAAGAGACGGGGGAACAGTGGCACAGGTCGCAGCAGCTGTTTCAGCATCAGCGTGAGCGCGTGTGTCTCTCCTCTCCTTCTCGTCTCCCGCTCTGTCTATTTCACACACATGCAACGCAGGAGCAGCAGCCGAGAGTTGTGACTCCCACCTCACCCAGACACTCCCCCTTCTCCCTCCTCAGCCTCCTCGCACATGTCTACACTGATTCCGCTCATGAATAATTAGCCAGGCCTGTGTCATATTCATGAGGGGGCGGGGCCAGCCCAGGAGGGAGGAGTGTGAGAGCAGAGGAGGGACGCTTCACTGGGAGCAGGACACAGTTGAACGGTGCACTCCTTTGTGTGAGCACCTCCTGAGGTGAGGAGCGAGGAGATCCTGCCCTATCTGGTGGATTATCTACCTTCCATTTAGAGTAAGATGTTCAGGTAAAAACATCTAACTATTACTCTGAACATTTTTATACTGACATCTGATGAATACTAAAATATTTGTATCCTAAAATAGATTTTTCTTTTTAGTTAACAGTACTTTGTTTCTGATTTTACATCATGCAATTCTGTTCCTTCCCTGCAAGTGGTGCTATGGAACACTTTGCTGTTAAGCTGTACAAGCTTGTATTATTGTTTTAGACTATAAAACCAGCTTGGTTCAAATGATTTACAAAATAAAAGACCTCTTCATTTGCTTTTCAGCTTGTCCCTGTTGTCAGGTGTTGCCACAGCGAGTCAACAATTTCCATCTCCCCCTGTCCTCTGTATCCTCAACTCTAACTCCAACTACCTCCATGTCCTCCCTCACTGCATCCATCAATCTCCTCCTCGTCTCCTACCTGGTAGCTCCATCTCTAGCACTCTACTACCAATATAATTTACAAAAAAAAAAATTACGAAATAAAAATAAAAGACACTATTGATATATTGATCAGCATTCAGCACTTACAGTCATTACAGTCATTTTTGACTTAAATTAAGTCAAAAATAGACTACCACGCTGTTTTCTTCAATTTCCTGTTCCTTTTAATACCTAATTCCACCACAGGGTGCATTATTTTGGACAAATACACTGATAACAACAAAATAGCTCTTATAGGTTTCATTTCAGAGCTGATATCTAGCCTTTTTCCATGCTTTTCTTGATAGTAACCAAAAACACTTCAGTTCTTACATCAATATAATTGACATTTCACTGACAAAAACAGTGCTTGTTTCCACACTTAGTGATACCAGGCATTAAAATGAACAAGAAATCCAAGAAAACATGTATTTGAAGAAGTCTCTCCTAAAGGTAAATTAAAGTCGACTGTTACAGCTGTACGGCTAGTCTGAACACAGCACTGAGTTCAGCTGTTCTGTGTAACCACGGCCGTAACAACAGGGCAACCAAATGGGGTAAATGAACCCCGTGATGCTCTTTGGCCCCTTGACAACAACCACTGGTTATTTACGGAACAAGAGCGAAGAAGTCAGGATCAGGGCGTCCTTTTTCAATAACGTGCTGAAAAGAGCAAAACGGCTGTAATAGAACTTCCCCTTCCACCAGTTATTGACAGGAGTCAGGCAACATGGATCACAATTCCTGCAGCCAGCAAAATATGAAACATTAGTCATTGTAGCAGGAGAAAAAAAAAAAAAGAAATGATAAGAACGGAGGGAAAAGAGACACAACAGCAGGATGTGAGACGTGAGATTATTCTTTAAAAGCGTGAACAGCAGATACGTTGGGCCGACACAGAGTAACACAGCAGCGCCTCTTGTTTCCTGTGTTTTTGTTTTTAACCCCCCCACAATAAACATTATTATTATATGACCTTGGCTGGAGCCGATAATAATGTCAAACCATGTCTTTTTTCTGTCCCAACATCCAACTTTTTTCTGTCGCAACACTTCCTCCTCTTCCTGTGTTTTTCACCACAGCCAACAAACAAACTTCCATTTCCTTTTTCAATAAAAACAAGACGTGATGATTACTCTGACTGTGATGACCTGGATTTGAACTCACTCTTGTCACATAATCACATAAAAGATACCAGGGGATTCAATTTATGGCCATGTGATTAAAAAGAAACCCGCTCTCATTACTCACACATGCCTGAATTAACAATTTAGAATATTTTTTATTTCTTTTTCCCTTTTTTCCCTCATTATCTCATTATGCTGCCTCATCAGTCACTCTTGATCTCTTCATTTGATGGAATTAAACAAATAAAATATCTGTTGTGTCAATATTTCAATCTTCTTGTTTTCCTGAATAGACCCGGAGGACAGACCCATGAGAGACACCAATGAAATATTGTTTTTTATTATTATTACTGAATTAGAACTACAAGTTTCACTATTGACATTCTTGTTGACCCGGGATGGGCAACTATTTAGACTCCTGGGCCACAATGTGCAACATGGTCCAGGTCAGAAGTAAAGACTGAGTATTTGTGTGAACTAAGATAAATGAAAAAAATGATGGTTTGGACATGTTCAGAGGAGGGACAGTGATTATAATTGTAGAAGAATGATCTTCAAGAGTTAGAGTTGAGGACACAGAGGACAGGGTGAGATGGAAATTGTTGACTCGCTGTGGTAACCCCTGAAAAAGGAACAAGTCGAAAGAAAAAGAAGAAAAAAATGAAGGAAAACATCTAAAATGCTTTTAAGCATTTTTTACGCTATGTATTGGTGAAATGCTGGCAGTGCATGGAAAAAGCAGAAGAATATCCACAATATAAATTACTAGTATAAGTTTGTTGGGCCCAATTAAAATGCCAAATGCACCACATCTGGCCCGCGGGCCTCAGTTTGCCCAGATCTGTTGATGACAAACAGAGAAACCTTTCAGACGATAAGTCAACACACACGTTCCAACAAACTGCGATTACAGCGGGACGACAGACTCCGTGTCGTCGTCTCCGACACTTTTGTCCGACAGGAAACTACACATAGCGGCAATAATTGCTAATAAAATGGCCACTAAGCCAACAGTGTGACTGCCGTGAAAAGTAAAGCTAAAAGTAGATGAGTGCTCATCAGCTGGTTACCGGGCAGCTCTCCTCCCGAGACTCCATAATCGGATTTCCGAGGCTTTAATTTTGCTGTGTGCCTGGAGGCGAGCCAGACGGAAGCCTAAATCATACAGAACCATTACAGTTAATATATCCTCACTTTTTTCCTTGCAGCCTTCGTCAATCCTTCCCTCAACTTCGCTCCAATCCGCTGCTCATCCCAAAGAAGCTCCAAGAAGTAGCTTTTCTGCAGTTGCCAGGCAATATCAAATCCATGAAGTGCTGTTCACTAAAGAGTCAATTTGACATGAAAGGACCCTGTTGGGAGACTGGGGAGTCGGGATATAATATTGCATTTGATGAACAGGGCCACTATGTTTGCTTGAGGTAAAATGGACTGCGGTAAGAAAAAAAAAAATATGTGTGTCAGGCACTCCTCTGAAATTGTATATCAAGGACTGAAAGCTCTGAAGTGCTTGTTGTGAAGGAGCAGAGTCTGGTGTAGTTGTTGGAGTCAGCACTGATGTGAAATGTAAAACATTCAGGGTCAAATCCAACAGCCTCCCTGTGCATGAGAGGCAAAATTTCAATTGAAAATTTCTGCTGACGGCGTCCAGTATCAGTAGAAACGCACGGGGTTCCGGGCCTGGACCGCCATCACTCTCGTGTTACGCTCATTGACCGCTGGAGGTTAAGATGCTCATTGGTCACCTGAATGGTGTTGCTCATCATCTGCGAAGTGAAACTGACATTGTAGCCACTGCCTGCAGTCATGCAGCGCCCCCGCAGGACACGCAGGGTGAATAATGTGTTTTAAAGAGTGCATTAAGGGTGATAAAGGCTCTCTCAAGGTGCTTGAAGACGATTGGTTCTACATTGCGACGGGGCAAATTTACCTGAGACGGCATTCCCAATGCGACCTGAGGCTGAGTTTGGCTCATTATAGTGACGGAAAATAAAAAATAATTTATTTTTTGACAAGGTCAAGCCTCAATGGATGCACATTGTGTCTCATGTCCCTGTCCCTGCCAGACATTTAATGTTTAAGTACCGACGGATATAAAAACCGTTGTTTAACGTTTATATGGAAAAGGGACCTAGCTACTGTACTGTACGCAAAGACTGTAATTCACTTTGACAGCGGCGGTGCAGGTCTCTCTGTCTTGTCCTCTCAACTCCCTGACTGTCCTTTCACTGCGTCCAGCAGCCGTTTATCATACAATCTGTCCTCTTACCCGCGCAGATAGAAATGGGCCCTGAGCCGTGGCCGTTCTCTCAGTTAATGGGCCTCACTTCGCGGGACACGGGGAGGCAATTTGTCCTCAAAAATGATGGGTGTATTTTGAGGTTTTCTTCAATTGCATTTCTGACAAACTGATATTTGAGCCTGCCTGAAACCAAGAGGTTTAGCCTTCAGTGGAGTGTGTAATGCAGGTATATGGGCCGGTTGTAAACCTCCGTGCCCTCAGACGTGGCTGCCTCACACTCTCACCGACATATATCTGTCTGTCACTCCGTCATACAGGCAGCAAAGTGTGTTAGAGCCCAGCTGATAAGACGCTCCCACTGGGGAATACAGGACAACAATCGTTCAGGGAAAAACGGATTTAAATGAAAGTGAAAATAAACAACTTCTCAACAGCGTGTGCCGCGCGTCTGACAAAAGGTTGGGAGCTGTCTGTCACTTTGTGTCTGTTACAGACATCGGCAATGGATTTTGGCGAGAAAGAAAACATTAACTGCACATCTAAAAGCACATCAGGTCTAAATCAGAGAGGTTGTAATTAGAATTCCTGACTTGGACTGTCAAAATAGAACACAAATTCCGCAAATTGCATTGGAATGACAGGCGCCATATGACATGTTTTTCACAGAATGGAAAAAGCTGATGAGAAGGGGAAACGTTTTCTCTGCAAAACTCCATGTTCAGTTGCCTAAGGAAACTCTTTAAACTGGATGATTGAGAATCTTCTTCAAAATCATATACTTAAGGCTATTGAGCACACTGTGAAGGAAAACCATCTTAATGTCATGAGTTTTTGGAAACATCAACGTCAGGTCTGATGCACCAGCCACGTCAGACCAGAACTGACAAGATGTACAGTCCACTGACACAACTGTCAAATGGACTGGAGAGACTGGAACACCAGCATTTAAATGCACAGCAATGACTTAAATCCACTGAAGGTCTCATCCGTCCATTTTCACCTGCTTAGTCTCCACGACTGCTCCCCAAATCACACTACACCATACCAGCCCCTCATGAACCTTCCAGCAGGTTTTGAGTCCACGGGTCAACATTTTCCATCTCCCCCTGTCCTCTGCATCCTCCACTCCAGCTCCAGCCACCTCCATCTCCTCCCTCACCGCATCCATAAATCTCCTCTTCGTGTCCTACCTGGTAGCTCCATCTCTAGGATCATTCTTCTACCAATGTATCCACTGTCCCTCCTCTGAACATGTTCAAACCATCTCAATCCGTCTTCTCTAGCTTTTTCTCCAAACCTTCCTGTCTGTGTTGTCCCTCTAATCACCTCATTCCTGATCCTGTCCATACTTGTCCCCCCTTAAGAGAGTCTCAGTGTCTTTACCTCAGTAGATGGAGACTGACACAACTGTCAAAAGGATTGAAGGGACTTATACATCCATCCATATTCACCTGCTTAGTCTCCACGACTGTCACCCAAATCACACTACACCACCTGCAGGTGGTGAGACCACTGGAAGGAGCCAACTTTGCAAACGGGGATCAGATCTCGTCCAGTAGGAGAAACCCTTAAGTTTCACTGACACTCAATGTCATTGGTGGCTGCAACACCACCCACCTAATCTACATGAAGCTAAATTAGCAATAACACTTCCACATATTTCACAACATTTCTAATTAAGACAATTCCATTACAAAAGTTGAAGCAATTGAAAACTGAAAAACAGTTTGACTTTCTGTTCCAACAAACATATTTTTGTCACATATAGAAATGAGAATTTATTCTGATTAATCACGATTAATCCAGTATGATTAAAAATGAATCCGTAGCGACCCTGTGATTAATGGGATTTCAATTTCTCCTCTGACAGCTCTAGTTATTACTTTTCTACGCTAGAACAACAAATATCCTCGGTGAGTGAATCGTTCATCTCCTGCTGATTAATCACTCTCTGGGACACAGGACCACAAATGGAGATTAACAACCATTCAAACTGATAATCAGACCTACAGCCAATTGGGAGTGAATGAATAACCTAATCACTGACCCACATTTATTTAGAGGAAACCACCAGGAACTGCTGATCTTCACCTTGTATCCTACACAAAAGTCGTAGCCACGCCGCCCTGCAGGTGGGCACAACAACTACACTTCAAACCTGTGAAATTAAAAGTCCTGCGTACGTGACTGGACTGTCGGAAACTTGAAGAGCAGCTTGTGACGTGACCAGCGGCACAGATCTGAAGTCCCACTGCTTCCAGGTATCTGTGTGACCTGATTAGGCAGTAATTAAATAAGGGCTTTTTTTATGAATCGATCATCACCGTGGACTATTTCTCTGGTGACAGGTTTGATGGGTCGAGGTGCTCGGAGCACGCTGCGCCGCACAGGCGGGAGCTCAAAGACCAGCTCGCCAGACTGTGGGAAACAAAGCAAAACATCTTTTTCGGTGACAATAAATAATTTAAAAGGGTTTAAATCTTTTATTCACACAAGACTGAGATGATGAGGTTACGGCACAACAAGGGTTTGTCACATCACACTGTACAACATTAGTCATTTTACTTTGTCTGGAAAAATAAATCAATGCAAAGACGGATAAACAAACCAAAATATATGATCAGTCCACCCTGGTTTTTAATGCCTGGTACCACTCATGGTATATTACCAGAATAATACAACAAACAGGAAAACAAAGAATGCATAAAAGCACTGTTTTTATCAGTACAATGACGTCGCTATTGCACTGCTCTGTATTTAACCCATCACTAAAGTGAACAGTGGGCAGCTTTGAGCAGTGCCTTGCTTAGCACCTCAGTAGTAACTTGGCAGATGGTGGATTCAAACCTGAAACCCTCCAGACCCGAGTCCAGGTCCTTAACCACTAGGCCACCAGTGTCCAAAACTGGAGTGAATTGATTTTGGTTACGATCGAGAAAACACTGGAAATGTCTAGATTTCAACTTTTCTTATTAAATATAATCAACTATACTTTTGCATCACTCTTAAAATGCTCATGTTATCCCTACATTAGCTCAAAAACTGAGGCACTAGTCGCAAAAGAAAATATATTCTTAATATATTCTATTGTATATTAACAATAATAATGTGTTTATTAATGTTAATATTTTGTTATAATGTAATTAACTATAACATTCAGATTATTATTATTATTACCTATTGATTCAGCCATAAAATTCCTAATAATTCATCAAATCAATATTCAGCAAAGCGTAGGTTGTGCCGTCAAATAAAAATATTCATGATTTAGCTACAGGCAAAATAGTCTGTCTATACAGGGTCACCGCCTTTCAGAATGGACGCCTCTTAGGTCAGGGATGGTCTTTATGGAACGTAGACTGTCTGATTGGTCTTCCACATAACTCCTGCGTTCACATTGTATAAGATAAAAAACTATTCAGATGCACACCGACACCTGTTGTGTTAGAACCAACAAGTTTGATTAAAACACAACAGTCAGGACTCCTCCTCTTAAAGTGACTAAGCTTTCTCAGCTTTCTTATTCATGTTACCCAGACTATTCAGACTCACATCCCCGTGATCCTGTGACCCTGACGCCAGTGTAGCGCGATGCCCTCAGGACATCATCCTCGCTACAGCAGCTCCAGATGAAAACCTATTCAAACGGCCTCCATCGTGGTCAATTCTCCCCGGTGATGATTAGTAATCACCCCAGAATTGCAAAGCGCTCGGATATAAATAAAGCTTTCGCTGTTAAAGTGCGGCTCTGAACCGTGAGGCCCACAGATCTGGCTGCTCCCATTTCCCCAGCGCGTGTAATCATATTTGTGATGGGATTCAACCCCTCCGTGTGCTGGGCTCCGCCTCTTTATTGTATTAAGTGACATACAGTAACAGCACCGGAGAGACGCCTTGTTGTAGTGAATCAGGGGTAAGAAGAGTTCATGAGGATACACGTGTTCCTGCCTGCAGGAGACAGGGTGGGCAGGTGAAGCCTGACAGATTCACTGAGCCATTTAACTTTCAACAGCTTCTATTTCTATGCACCAGTTGAAAAAGTTGAAAAAAAAAAAAAAAAAAAAACCCGCAAGAATCTGGATCTGAATCTTCAAATGTGCAGCACGACAGGCAGCTGAAGTGTTTATCACTGGGCGACAGATGCTCAAGGTGGCGAATTGTTGCGGTGACATCATGCAGCAGCACATGTACAACCAGCGTGTCATTGATTTAAGAGCGCTCTCTCCGCCGTCTGAGCGCCCGTCAATACGCAGTCAATACACGTTTGATTGTGGATGAGAGTTTTGTGCTCCTGAAGAGAGACAATCAGCTCAGATCGCAGCGGGGTTACGACTCCACACCGACCCGCCCTGATCCGTCTGTTCGAGGCCCATTCTGATTCTGGCATAAACAGACAACCGGCAATTTCTTTTTGTGTCCCAGTCTGAAGCAATGTCACCACAAAGGTAACCTAATTTCAGGGACACAATAGCAGCGTCCTCCGGGTCGACTTCACTGTCGCTGGGGTCGCGCTCAGACAAAGTCACCTTAATCACATCCTGCATCTGTCTGATAAATCAGTTTCACCGATTCCTGACCTGAAGACAGGGACGCAACTATCTATTGATGCATTTATATATATATATATATATATTTATTCAATGTGAAATATGTGGTGTCAGAATTACCAGAATACTATTAATGACAAAATGAACAGATCTTGTGAGGCTGCTGTGCCGCCACCTCGTCTGCTTTGTTATTTTGATAATGAGATAAATATCTCAAAAAAATAGGAACAAGAACAGAGGACAATCTGTTCTCTTGATTCTTGAGAGTCAGAGAACGATTTATTTTCATAGAAAATCATGACTTTATGATCCTTTCTACTAAGGATTTATGCACAAATAAAGGGGTTTATGCATTTTCAGGGGTTGCCACTGCAAGTCAACAATGTCCATCTCCCCCTGTCCTCTGTATCTTCTACTCTGACTCCAACTACCTCCATGTCCTCCCTCACTGCATCCACCAATCTCCTCTTTGTCTCCTACCTGGTAGCTCCATCTCTAGGATCATTCTTCTACCAATGTATCCACTGTCCCTCCTCTGAACATGTCCAAACCATCTTAATCTGGCTTCTCCAAACCTTCCTGTCTATGTTGTCTCCCTAATTCTGTCCATCCTTGTCACATGTTCAATAAATATAATTAAATTATAGAAATAATATCATGTCTTCTTCTTTTCCTTTCGGCTAATCCCATTTTTCAGGGGTTGCCACAGCGATTTCAACAATTTCCATCTCACCCTGTCCTCCGCATCCTCAACTCCAACTCCAACCACTTCCATGTCCTCCCTCGCTGCATCCATAAATCTCCTCTTTGGCCTTCCTCATCGTCTCTTAGCTTCATGTCTAGCATAATCACTGTCCCTCCTCTGAACATGTCCGAACCATCTCAGCCTGGCTTCTCTAACTTTTCCTCCAAACCTTCCTGTCTGTGTTGTCCCCCTGATCACCTCATTCCTGATCCTGTCCATCAGAAATAATATCATGTAATAAACCTGTTTCCTATTGACATGCTATGAGTTTAGACTGAGATCTAATAAATATCACATTTTGCAAACAACGTCATACTTTGTTTCTAACTGACCCTATTCCACATCATGTGATTGTCATTGAAGCTCTGCCGCAAAAACAATGTGATTTAAAAAGCTAGAAAATAGCATTTGTCCCAGCTGGATGTTGGCGCTACATCATTATTTGTTTTCTCTGGACCACAGCAGCAGCTTCATCAGCAGCAGCAGCAGCTTCATCAGCAGCAGCAGCAGCATCAGCTTCAGCATCAGGCCTGTACTGGCAGCTTCATGTTCTCAATTATTTGTCCTGTGATGGCCTTGTTCTTTGTGCTCGTCCAAGCGCTTCATCCGTCCTAGTGGTAACACAAACACAGGTCCATTTTCTCAGTCCTCTATCCATTCTTTCACTTGACCGAGGGCGGAGAGTCTTTAGTCCATCTGAGGATTAGTTAACGTCCTCTTGAGAGTCCACCACACTTTCAACAGCTATAGATCTGCTTAAAACAGAGTCACGTGTTTGGGTTTTTGACTCCTATTGTTTTGTTTTTCTACTCTACTGCTAAACAGAGGCAGACAATGACATACACTATATGGACGGAATTTGAAGACACTGCTGCTTCATGTCAGGAATATTAAAAAAAACATAAAAAGTGAAGGAAATCATAAAATAAAATATTTATACACTGACCCATAAAACCTTAAGAGTTCCAGACAGAAAATTTGATGGTTCATATCCTGGGTTTATGAAGGTGACAACGTCCCCTGATACTGAAGAGATGTGAATTTGTCTTTTCACATTTTCACTTAATCCTGTTATGTTGAGAAGAAGTTACTTTTCTGATTTGGTTCTTGGTGAGAATTCAACTTTTGAGGATGAGGACACATACTTTAGCCGTAAACCTGACGTGTGATGATGTGAGATCAGAGTTAGTTTTGGCAATAACAATTAAACTGAAAGGTCTAACAGATGCACAGGCCATAAAGATGACGTCCCAATGAAAAATGTTTGGCATTTGCTGCGAGTGTTGGCTGCACCTGATCCCAGATGTTGTAAGGTAAAACATTAATGTCCCGCTTGATTTGCAGTCCTGAAGGCAGGAGGCAGAAACAAACAAGCCGCCAGAGCTCACTCTGCCTCGGCCTCTCCGGAGCTTTATATCCCAATGGACGCACATTGATTTTCCAGTTATAATCAACACGAAATTATCGGATGTCAGATGATAAAGTGTTGGCGTCCACTGGCATTTCTCCATGATGGGTTTTGAGTACCTGGTCACGTTTCCATGGGAACGTCATCTATTTGATGGTGCTCATGATAAACAATCTTCTGCAAAGATTCATTTTCAGACACGGCACTTTCTGCTGGAGGCGGATGTTCACGCGGACTCTTCTACAAAGCTCTTACTGTTGTTGGAGCGCAGCATAAAAATGGATCTCAAGAGCCGCGGCATCAAAAGATCGACCCACACAAACAAACAATGGTCAACAAGCAATAAAACTGGCCAATCTTAATCCACACCGCAAACAAAGCCATGACTGCATAATTGCAGCGAGGCGTATTTCTGGGTTGCAGCCATCTAATGAAATTATACATCTTGGACAAAGTGTTTATTGATCGCCCTATCTGTGATGTCTGATGGTCCCTGTAGAGAGCAAGGCACCATCACCAAGCTACACACCTCAACATCAAACGTCCCTTTTGTTTCGTCTTGAAGCTCGGCCTGAGGACATTAAATAAGGGGTCGCACAGAGGCAGGATAGAAGTTCATGTAAGTAAGAAAACATGTAAGAGGTTGAGCTGAAAACCTTAAACAACAGATGACCGCCTTAATGTTTCACACCTGAATCATCTCACCAAATTTGGAACTGGATTTTAGACCTTAGGTGGAACAAAAGAAGCAATTTTTCTAACATTCTATAATTATAGGAAACACATGATACTTCAATTAAGTAATTTTCTCAAAAAAAATATACGATAATGGCACACAAAACATACTTATATATACATAAAAATACTCAACGTTGTATAATGTCCTAAAAATACTACAGCGACTTGGTCCGCAAGGCCCCCGGTTCGAACCCCCCTACCACCAAGTTGCCTCTGAGGTGCCCTAAACATGGTATCGTCCCCACTCACTTCTGATGTCAATTGATGTCAATAGAGTCATCAACTAAAGTCTGGTTATGGTCAGATGTTACTGTTGCCTATTGAGAATTTCACAAAAAGACTTTTGTGCAAATTGGTTGCGGTGAACAGCAGTGAAGGCCACATGGAAAGTGTGCTGGTTAAATTCTTATTGTCTGACAGTTTATTCTGACAAAGGCCTCATAGATAACACTGTGTACGACTGATGAATGTAGACAAAGCCATCTACCCAGGAAGGAAGGAAGGAAGGAAGAAAGGAAGGAAGGAAGAAGGCAAACTCGTCATTGTGATTCAAACCACTGAACACAACAAAATGTCACCTCTGTATCTGATCCATCACCAAAGTGAACAGTGGGCAGCTTTGAGTGCCCGGGGAGCTATGAGTGGGCACTATGCCATGCTCAGGGCACCTCGGCTGTAACTTGGCAGTTGGTGGATTCGGACCAGGAACCCTCCAGTACCTTAACCACTGGGCCACCACTACCCAACACTACCTAGTCAGAATGATGGAATTAATGATAGAAAAACACACCACGATGTACAGGTTTCAAAACAGACTTCATCAGTGAACCACTTTTCAATCGTCTTCAGACCAGGATTAGGACGACCAGGACTAGGACGACCAGGACTAGAACGACCAGGATCAAAACCCATATCACTACTGACATTATAAGCCATTTTGTAACTTTGATTTCCTACTGGAAGAACATCAACTGTGTCTGTTAGATATATGTACTAGATATATGTCAAATTGTTTCTTTGTACTTGTTCCTTTGTACTTGTTTTATTTATTTGTATTCTTATGTTTTGGTAACATCCATTGCACTGTCTGTCCGTCCAGGGAGTGGATCCCTCTCCTGTGGTTCTCCCTAAGGTTTCTACTGGTTTTCTTTTCCCTGTTAAAGGGTTTTTTCCCCTCTCTAGTTTTTCCTTCCCCTGGCTGAGGGTCTAAGGACAGAGGATGTTGCCAACCCTGTAAAGCCCTGTGTGACAAATCTGATTTGTAAATGTGGGCTAAATAGATAAAATCTGATTGATTGATTGATGTAGGGGAGGTTCAGAGAAGGTCTGTGTCCCTTCTGTCACGTTGTCCTCCTCCTAACTGTACGGAACCTGCTGGTAGAGACTTCTGTGTGCTCTTAATTCCTCTTAGTGAAAACTCACCTGTCAAAACTCTTCCCACAGGAGATTTACAGTCAGCCATTTTGCAGACTAATTACCCAGTCGGAGAGCAGAAAGGTCAGCCATGGAAAATATGGGGGAGTTAACTCACACACCTGCTAAAGGCCAAGCAGAGGGCAAACTCCTCAAACAGCAGGACACACTGCGTCTCCCAGCAGGAGTCTCCTTGAGATTATTGTAGGGAATAACTACAGCTGCTGTTTGATGCAGTTGTTTGCAACATGAGGTGTAAAATCATTTTATGGCGAGAAAAAAAATTAAAAATAAATCAAAAGTTGGATCAGAGGTGTGAGACGTGTCTAGGACGTGGTTGGAGATTTTTGATTTTCTCCTAGTTGTTAGCATCAACGTTTTATTCAATACAATAATCTAACACTAATCTCCCTTTGATTGGATGGACTGGACTGATGGTGTGACCACTTCATCTTGTCCAGACCGTCACTCAGCTCAATGCCACTTGATCCACCTCAGTGTAGTCAGAACACGGAGGATTTCTAAGACAAAGTCGTCCTCAGACAGAATCAGTAGCTTCCATTCTGAAAATTTTGACTTCTGTCCATTTATTTCGAGTTGAGGTTTGGGAAAAATCATGGAAGGTTTGCAGGGACTGTACCACAATATTGCCATAAATGATGGTAAACAATAGACACTTGTGCAAAAGTAACATTTGTGAAATATCTGCAACCTGGCTTTGGCAACATAGCGTTCAAAATTCCCTTCAAGACCCTGAGGGTTATTTACGGCATTGGAAAGTTCCGATTTTTTTTTCAGAAGATATATGCAGGCCACGGCCAGGGTTAAAAAGTTCAATTAGGCTGGAAGTTTCTCTAGAAAATGAAAGGAAAAAGGAATAAGTAGAAGACAAGAGGCAGAGCTGGAGGTGGAGGAGTTAAAGATGCTGAGATTCTCTTTAGGAGAGACAAGGATGGACAGGATCAGGAACAAGGTGATCAGGGGGACAACACAGACAGGAAGGTTTGGAGAAAAAGCTAGAGAAGCCAGATAAGATGATTTGGACATGTTCAGAGGAGGGACAGTGGTAATATTGGGAGAAGAATGATCCTAGAGATGGAGCTACCAGGTAGGAGACAAAAGAGGAGATTGATGGATGCGGTGAGGGAGGACATGGAGGTGGTTGGAGTTGGAGTGGAGGATGCGGAGGACAGGGTGAGATGGAAGTTGTTGACTCGCTGTGGCAACCCCTGAAAAACAGGATAAGCCGAAAGAAAAAGAAGAAGACAATCAAGCATGGGTTGCTTTGGGAATCGAACCCAGCATTCTCTGCTCTCTGCTTCCAAAAAAAAAACCATGCCACATTATGGAAACACAGATTTTCTTGAAAAAAATATCCTGCCACTAAATCCACATAAAAATTGCTTTCAATTACAATAGCATTTAATGTGGAAGAGTTTAACTAGTGATTAATAGTGAAACAATAACAGATTTTCTACAGTATACACCACCCACTCTCCGCCACAACTATAAATAATAACATTTACTAATAACATTTAATAACAATAGTTCTAGCTACACCTCTGCATAACATCGTCTCCTTCTTAACATAAAGAAAACAAAAATAAAGAGATATAGTTCAACTTACAAGGACGTGCAATTACACTTTATTGTAGCACGGCAGAAAAAAAAAGCATGTTCCCCAGAGTCACATGTGCCCCCCTCAGCATTGCACTGTGCGCCCCCACAGGGGAGCCCGCCCCATTATTTGAGAAGCACTGTCATACAGCAAAGGGCATTTAATCTAAGAACTGCTGCACTCTGACTCAGTTCAGTTGTTGGCAGAATTGTCTAAAAAAAATGCAAAAGTCATTTAAGTTTCCATTAAAATATGACACTGAAATCTCACGACATGATCGTGTTGTTACATCCACGATAATAACCATAATGAGCTGAATCTCAGATTTTATCCAATTAAGTTTCACTCTGAACGGTATCTCCAGAGAGGCTGGCGATGCATCCAGGAAAAGACGGCGTTGTTTTACTGCTTCATAAAACAACGTTGACTATAAGCAATTAAAATACTACAACAAATGAAATTATTGTTAACACGACGTCTGGATAAGAAGTTCACTTCTTTAATCTGAGCTGAAAACACTAACCACCCTGAGTACTGCAGTACTTCATCACGGCAGTCGATCCCACCTGATCTGGTATTAGATCTAATTGTGTAGTACTGTAGTTTTTTTTTTTTTTTTAATAAGGCTCTTTGAGTTCTCACATCACTCCACTCCTCGTAGTTTACTACGTGGACTGTGGGGGATTTTGTTTAAGTGACGGCTGAGCACAGATCAGCTTTTGTCTGGTCAGTATGTAATAGCGCTTAATGACTCTCTATTACAGGCCTGCACTTCATGCTATTCTGAGCACTCGTATTATTAGCATCAGCTGACAAGCTCACCATTCACCGCTTCCTTTGGCTTTATCACTGCTGGCGACCCATCCATCTATCTAATTAGCCATAATTTACTCATCACAGTACCAACCGTCTGAGAGCTTGGTGTCCTCCAACACAGAGCAGGGACAAAGTCTCATTAAAGAGGACCCTCCCACCTTTACCCCCCGAGAGGGAGGGAGAAACCCGGGATTCCTCGGGTCAATTTCATCCTCAGTTGCCATTAGATATAGAACAACACAGACAGGAAGGTTTGGAGAAAAAGCTAGAGAAGACAGGTTGAGATGGTTTGGACATGTTCAGAGGAGGAACAGTGGATACATTGGTAGAATGTTCCTAGATGGAGCAACCAGGTAGGAGACGAAGAGGAAATTGATGGATGCGGTGAGGGAAGACATGGAAGTATTTGGAGTCAGAGTAGAAGATAGAAAAGATGATTCCTTTCAGCAACCCCTACATAAGAAGAAGAGGGACAAGACAGACAGGAAGATTTGAAACAGATTCGATTTGAAACAGCCAGAGAAGACAGCTTGAGATGGTTAGGAGGATGGACAGTGGATACATTGGTGGAAGAATGATCCTAGAGATGGAGCTACCAGGGAGGAGACAAAGAGAAGATTGGTGGATGCAGTGAGGGAGGACATGGAGGTAGTTGGTGCCAGAGTAAAAGATACAGAGGACAAGGGGAGATGGAAAACACTGAATTTCTGAGGCAACCCCTAAATAAGGGACAAGCCAAACGGAGAGGAAGAAAAAGAAGAGGGACAACACAGACAGGAAGGTTTGGAGAAAAAGCTAGGGAAGACAGATTGAGATGGTTTGGACATGTTCAGAGGAGGGACAGTGGATACATTGGTAGAAGAATGTTAACAACATCCATTAGATGTGTATAAGAGACAGGTGAGGGAGGACATGGAGGTGGTTGGAGTCAGAGAAGAAGATACACAAGATGATTTGCTTCGGCAACCCCTAAATGAGGGGCAACCAGAAATGAGAAGAAGGAGAAGCCATTACCTACAGAGAGATGTTTCCAGCGCACAATTAAATTAGCTAGAGTGGCACTGAGCCAATGAAAGAAAAAATAGAAGACAGGACAAGAAAGACCTTTTCCTAAGGCATTAAAAATGTTTGTATATATAAATAACCAACTGCAGAGTTTGTCCATCTTCAGCAACCTGGAGAGTGAGGCAGAAGGTGGAGGGTTCTGGTTTCATTCAACGAGAGGTGGTGGAGGAAATCAATAGGTTGGATGTTGGCTTATTGCCAACTCACTGGGGGGAAAATGAGAAGATAACCAAAAGCAGCAGGTTGGTCCTCCCTCCACTCGACTACACCCACAGCTCAAAATATTACACCGCGAACACAACAACAACAAGGCAGAATGGAGAACACACTTTCACGGTTGTTGTTGTTGGTGGTGGTGGTGTTTGGGCGTGTGGGGTGGTGGGCGGACAGAGGAGTTCATATTAGAGGTGTGAGATTCAACAAATACCACTTTTTTTTTTCTCTTGTTTGAGAAAATCCTCTGTCATATCGGGAGTGTTTTCACCAATAAAGCCTCAGCGTGGTTCTCTGGGAACATTTACAACAATCCAATTTCCACAGAGACCTCTCCTGCTCGCGTTCATAAAGCCCTTGATAAACAGAGCTGCAGTTGTAATTGAGCAATCTGTCACCAACAGAAAACTGACAACTACATTTACTTTTATATTTATAATATTTCACTGTGATTCCTGAGTACGCGCCCGGGTTTTTACACTTTTATTTTAATCTGCCGGGGATTCAGCTTATCGGACGCACAACATGAATAGAAGAAGTTATACTGTTATTTCTCATACTTTCTGTATATACTTTGCATATCACTCCACAATCACTGCATTCTAAAATGTGCCAGGTGAAGTGGGCACTCGAAGTTAAGCTATGTGTTTTTCTCTTCATCTGACATTGTTAAGTACGACATGAAGTGTATTTCGTTATCCAAAGATGGGGATTGAACCTTCTCCCCTTATCACAACTCTGAAGAGAAAACTTCACCTGATGAATACAATTATGACCAATCCAACAATGATACTGTCACAGTATCCTCGGAAACAAAAACCAAACTAAGGCGTCTAAGTGAGTTACAATCCTTGAAAGGACGTCACGTCTCCCAACAAAAATCCAGTAGGTATGGAACAACAACAGGAGTCAGTGTTCTGCACATGCAACTGCTCCAGATTGAGATGGTTTGGAAATGTTCAGAGGAGGGACGGAGGACATTGGTAGAAGAATGTTCCTAGATGGAACAAACCAAAGTGAAAAGCCAAAGAAAAACAATAAGGTGTTTATTATGTTTGTCTATATCTGAACCTCTGTGGACCTCGTCCCACAAATCAGTAGCAACACAGCTGTTTGGCTCAACACTTCCTCTAATGTCTGTCAATGTTCGAGCAACAATTCAATAGAGCTAGTTTTTGGAAAAACAAAAATAAATCAAGGTCAATTGAGGATTAACAACATCCATTTTAAAAAAACACAACAAAATGTCAACACTACAGATGTCCGATATGAACTTTTGCCAATATACGGTTTTGTTGATATTGTCCACATTCCGATATCTGCTCCAGTTTGTTACCAAAACTGAGAGAAACGTCTCAGAACCTTGTGTCGTTCCAGAAAATTTGTCAGTAAATGTGTAATTGTTGTTTATATTATTGGAAATCAGGCCGATAAAACCTGTTGACATATCACTCTGCACTCCTAGTCAGCTCTATTTTTAAAATAATTTTTATTATCACAGAAATATTGATATTCAAGCTTAAAATACTGAACCCAAATTTGGGACATTGGTTCTGGGCCTTTACTTCTACTACCTCTTTTTCTTTGCTGTGGCTTCACCTCCTGAGCAAGTTCGAATCCCAGTAAGGCATTCTGAACCGGACTGATAATGTCAGGGAGACAAAAGTAACCAGAGACATAAAGACAGAGAGAAGCTGATGAACGGAGCCCATTTACAGCGTTGCCTCACAAGGACAGCAGACATGGGCAGAGAGCAGACTCTGGACCGCAGCAGACGGAGGAGCAGCACGAATGGTCAAATGACCCGTGGAGGCTGGAGCACGTAAATCTGATTTTGGAACGCTGAAATGGTAATTGTGACATAAGTATGATTCATTGAATAGTCCTCACAGTGATTTTTCCAAATGGAACGTGGATGTTTGTGGACTCCAGTGGACGTGTCCTTAGCCTGCAGCCACACCGCAGGTTCTTAGGTGAGTGTAACATGACATGTCATGGATTTTACTGTTTAACATTCATCTCAGTTTTGATCAAATCTAACGTTTTACCTGAATAGAATCAGCCTCAGAGCCAAGGCTGAGGAAATAAGGCCAATACAGTGAAAATCATCACAGTATCTCAAGCCTGTAGGTAAAATAATAGCATAGTTGCCTCAGTCAGTGATTCTCAACTGGTGGGTCTTGACCCCAAAGTGGTTCAATGACCCATTTTAGCTGGGACATTTCGTTGAGCAATAAAATGTTGATCTTATTACCAGAACAAGTTACTCTATAAACGTTAACAGTTACTGAACTGTTATGTTAAATTATATTAACGTTAAAACATGTCTTTAATAGGGAGTGGGGCAGCGGTGGTAAAGGAGGTGAACCTGGGTCCACAAGGCTGCAGGTTCTAATCCACCAGCTGCCAGGTTGCCACTGAGGTGCAGACCCACATAACTTCAAGTGCGATCCTCAAACAAAGGAAGACTGACAGTATGATGTGTGATTTGGGGAGCAGTTATGAGGAGACAGCTGCCACAAGATAAATGAAGGAATGGATGAATTTAATATGTTAAAATAGTTTTTCTCGGGACTCATTGCACATTGGTAAAGTTAGGCAGATATCAAGATTTGGTCAAAAAAAGACTTAGGCAATTACATTTACAATACATTCAATAGTATAACTGTTTTAATAAAGTTAGGCTTAAGTATCCGCTTCATCACGTTATTGAAAATGTCAGGTCTCATCTTGACATTTCATCTCATCAATGTCGGAGGAGCTAAATGGTCCAGAGGCTCCACTGCTGTAAAACACCACGTCTCATGGTTTTTCTTTTGGAAAATTGTACAAGCAGAACATATTTTGGACCTACCAATGGATCAGTGAGTCAAAATGATGCAGACAATATAACAAATCAGATCATGTGGAAAAAAAAAATCACCTCCAATATCCGGCTACTAATTCTTCAAATGAACGTTTTTATTTTTTATTTTTGACTTGGTTTTTATTTTTATTTTCTATCATCAAAGCTATAATTCTGAGCCTTACAAGCTCAGTGTTAGACGACTGCAGTGACAAATTATTACGAATAAATGTAATTTACAAATGAAACTATTAGTGTTGTGTAGTACACCGCACTAAAATCTCTTGTTCTCACTGACCTTGCTCTGCGCTCGCTTTTACAGAAAATGCTAAAGATCACGACGGACGCTGAATTCCCTCACTTTGAAAATGGGCCGGACTTTTACAAAATCATTTAGAAACACACTCGTAATCAATGAGTCACGATGGATGTCTGGCTTAATGTATGTCTCCATAGTTCAGCGGCTCTGACAATCTGTGGCCTGCATTAGTGACTGAGTGCGTTACTCGTAGCTGCTCATGTCAGTGATGGACATCAATAACCACCGGCGCCAGGTCTGTGGTTTGTAATTGTGTTGGAGGGGTCAGTATAGGGTGAACAGGTCATTTCACCTGCCTGTCTAATGAAGGGAACACAACTCTCACTCACACCAGTGCTCAGCAAAGCCATCTCCAATCCCAGGCACCATTGCCCCTGTCAATCACAGCAGCAGTAATAGATATGCAGCCATGGATATTTTTACCTGGAGGTTTATGGGATATCACAACACATCACCATCATCACATCTGCTCACACTGCACACAGCACCAACTGAACTGAGCTCATTTAGGGATCTATTTCAGACAAGGCACAGTCTTGGATTCTAAAGTTTATATTTTTATTTTTCCTGAATATATTTTAATAAATGTTTCTTTATTTTTTTGTTTTTAAACTACGCCACATCTCTTCTATGCTGCTCCAAATGTCAAAGACATTATTTATCTGAGTGGATCCGCAGTGCAGCAGTTAATAGGCCGGCTTTAAAAGCAGAGAGCAGAGAGTCCCAGGTTTGAATCCCAGAGGAACCACATGCTTGGTAATGTTAATCCTCCTCATTGAGTTGCATCGGGTGTCTGCTCATTGCATAAAAATCTTAAAATTTCAATATTACAAAATCACTAAAAAATATTCTACGCCATAAAATTTAACACTATATGTAAATTATTGCTCTTAGCATTTTTCTACAACCTTTTCGGGGCAACCTGTGTTGGTGTGCTAGTGCCTTGAAATTTGAGTGTTGGTTAAGCGATATTTAGTCATTAAATAAAAAATTAAGATTTTCAAAATTAAAATGCAAAAGTGCTATATATTGCAAAAACGCTGGAATAGATAGATAGATCTTTATTTATACCTTGGGAGGATCCTTTCGAGAAATTATGGCTCCAGCAGCAGTAGAATAGAAACATATACACAACCATGGGTAGTGTATATGGGAGTTGAAGTTTGTAAAAACCTGAACATTGACCATTGCTATTTATTAACCAATTTTAAAATTCTGATAAGTTTGTCGGGCCAGATTAATAAGTCGAACGGGCCACTTCCGGCCCCCGTGCCCAAGTCAGGCCTAAATAGAACGTAAAAGATTTTCTATGGCTTCCCTCCAATAACAAAACATTGTTAATATACCTCAGCTATCCTAGATGATTGATGGTAATGACAACCCAACTACGGAAATAACATTAGAATAAACCAACAAAACACTATTTGGCGGAACAAAAGGCGTGTTAAGGGTCATCCAGTCCCCCCAAAAAAACACAAATCTTCTGCTGAGATGATGGCGCTGTAACCATGCTATGGGACTATTACAGACTATTAGAAATGTAGCCTGAAATATCTGGTCTTCTCTGCTTCTCAGTCAAGACCAGATATTCCGTCAGCTTTATGTTTTTAATAAATGATGATTGGTACCATAAAATATTTCTGAAAAAAAAAAAAAAACAACCATCAATCCATCACAGAGAGGCACCAACGCCAACATGGGAAGTTTTCAGGGTAAAAGAAGTTCAGTGAAGCAGTGATGTAAGCATGAAAACCCATTTAACTTACAGACAGGCCAATACATGAGAACAGCCATGACACTAAGGTCCGCCACCCACCAGCAGCTCCACTGATGTATTACATGTCATCAATCACCATTGGCTGGTGTGAGGCACGGGCGGGTCCAACACACCCACACGTCAGACGGACGCCAAGGGCAGACGACGCCGCTCTTTGAAATCCTAAGTGGAGGTAACAGAACTTATTATGGTGGGATTGAGTTAGATCTGAGATGCCCCCCAGGAACGAGCGCATGCGGGAAATGATGTAACAGAGCGTACGCTGTTAAACAGGCATCGGAGTCTGCTCCGTAAAAAAACCAGAGAGATAATGAGAAGAGGAAGAGAAATTGTGCCCAGCTGAAATATTAATGGAACTGTTTCACTTGATTAGTTGATTTCATGCCGAGAGAAATAAAAGTTAGGAGGGAAAAAAGTTTCATTATATCTGTCAGGTTTCAATTTCGTTTTGCCTCAGATTAAATCACCATTAGATCTCTGTGGAAGTCCTGGTGGAATTGAATTTACACAAAAGGGGAACGACGTCGGTAGTATGAGAAACAGTCGTGTCCAATCAGTGTCTCCTGACAGAGTGAGGGGCGTTTGTCAATTAGACTGAGCGGGTGAAAAATAGGGCAGAGGGAAAACAATGGCAGTCGTCGGACTCTGATGGAGCTGGAGAGGAAAAGTAAATGAAGAAGTGACAATAATAAGGAGAGGTTGAAAACCAAGGATAGGACTGGACCAATGATACTGTATTGCACTGTATGGGGGGGTGGAGTCGGCACGAGAGACAGCGAATGAGAATTAGGAAGGAAGGGCAGCAAACTCCTTGTCATTGTGGTCGACACCACTGCACACATAGACCAATGTTACCAATACACATACCAGTCACCAAAGTAAACAGTGGGCAACTTTAACCACAGGGGGGACAGTGGGTGAGGTGCCAAGCTCTGTGCACCTCTGTGGTAACCTGGCATCTGGGGGACTTGAACCTCAAACCCTTCAGACCCAAGTTCAGTTCCTTATCCACTAAGCCACCGCCCTCAACATGTAAATGTATGTATGAAAACTATGTTTAGAGACATAAAACTACAATATAGGTGGTGGACAAATATTTTCCCCAGGGAAGCATGGAAAAAAAACTGTGTATTAGAAAAAATGTTCACCTATAGAGTGTATAAATACATGACAGTGTTGTTTCGAAGGTTGATTTTTAAGAATTAATCAAAGGACAATGGGGACAGTGCCTTGCTCAGACCACCTCAGTGATAACTTGACAGTTGGAGGATTTCAACCTGGTACCCTCTGGACCCATCTGCAATTCCTTAACCACGTGGCCACCACTGCTTAGGGCAGACATGGACAAACGTTTTGATGCCACCATTGGTCCTAAAATTGGACACATTGGGTCAGAGAGAAGAGCAGAAAGATGGATTTCTTATTTGAACTTAGATAAATGGGATGGGCCACAAAATATTGCTCCACGGGCCACAAATGGCCCATGGTCCACCAGTTTGAGACCCCTGATTAAAAAGGTTGGTGGGCCCCATTAAAAAAACTCAACGGGCCGTATGTGGACCCCAGGCTTTCGTCTCCTTTAGTTTTCACATGCTCAGTTAAGGTAAAATATATTTAAAGAATTAATTAAAAATTAAATAAATTAACATATGAAAAATATATGGAAAAATACTTAAAAGAAATATGACCATGCTTGTCAGAGAGCAGCCCAAGACCTCAACATTGTGTAAAATCAACCCGTCCAATTATGAAGGGACAAGTGGCCTTCCCTTCTGGGTTGTATTATCGTAGACCACCCCCATATATATTCTCATTGTCCTTTTTTTATCAACACCCCCTGTATATTTTAAGAGCAGACGTGCACTATATTGCCTTTGATAATATTATTCCATAAAATGGATTGGAATTGTGCGTCGTCTTTTATAAAGACGAATGGCTCTGTCAATACTATATGGCCGGACGGCGTTGGTCGGCTGTGCAGCGTACGACTCTCCGTTCCACGACAAACACGGTGTTTAATGCTTGCCTGAGAACGTATGAGCGCAGCTGTCTCCAGCATCCATTTAACAGCCTCTAAAAGGCAAATATATTTTTGTAAATGAGCTCCTGTATAACATGACTGTATCATGGATCATAAAGCTGGAGTCAATACGGCCGTATCATGGGTTGGAGGAGAAAGAGTAAAAACACCTTGCTGACCCTTTCTCTTCGCACACACACTTCCCAGCTGTGGGCCCAGCTGGGGAGATGGCAGCTGTTCCTGTTAGAACTTCACCTTATTCCTCCTCCATCTACTGCCTTCCCCACTATCCCACAGTAGCCATTTCCTCATCAGCCTATTACTTTCAATAGGCGTCAGAGTAATTGGCTATTTCACACATGTAAGGGCTGAGCTGGCAGAGGGTAAAGGCCAGGCAACCAGGCTGTCAGTGTCCTGCACCACAGTCATCCATCAATTATTATCAGGCACAGAGAAAGTCACTACAGCCGCGGGCCAACGCTCTGACACACTTTCAACCTTCCCCGGTTCATGGTTAATCCATTAATGGGTAGAACTCCAACGGTAGCAGCGCGGATCGTCTTACGCCTGTGGCCTACAGCTACATGCAAATATGCATTTTATCATTTAAGAGAAGCCGCAGACGTTTCTGAGCAGGCAGGGGTGGAGGGAGGCTACAAGGGGTGAGGTATTATCACTCACAGGGTTCATTAGTGACAGTTTCTAACATGTACGTAAATATGAGTCGGATTTATGCGTTTCGTCTTGGATGGAGATTTTTTTTTTCTTAACAGCCTTAAGGAGCAGTAAAAAAATTCATTCTTCTTTACCTGCTTATCCATTGGTGGATTGCAGGGGCAGCAGTCTCCATGACCGCCACCCAAATCACACTGCACCATTCTGTGAGCCTTCCTGTGTGTGGTGAGCCCACTGGAAGTTATGTGGGCCAAGATGGTGCTCTGCTCAGAGCACCTTAGTGGCGGGTGGTGGGTTCGAACCTAATTCCTTGCAGACCCAAGTCTTCTTCCCTAACTAGGCCACCACTGATGCCCAATACAATGAGATATATATATATCTCTATATATTATATATCTATATATATTTGTTATACTGTCTAAAGCAATACCTATATGATTCACTTTCACTTTAGCCCAGTGATTAGCATCTTGAAATATAATTACATCCCTGGCTTTAATTACTATTATTGCTCAGGATCTACCAACACTCCTCTGGAGATCCCAATCTACCTATTGGACACCCCTGATCTAGATCATTAATCTAACTGTAAATAAAGCTAAACAACATCACCTCAGAAGGAACAAACCTTCAATAAGAATAAAAAAAAGCTTTTTGTC
The DNA here is from genome assembly GCA_016785265.1 of Paraplagusia blochii. NCBI lineage: Eukaryota > Metazoa > Chordata > Actinopteri > Pleuronectiformes > Cynoglossidae > Paraplagusia > Paraplagusia blochii. The sequence continues at coordinate 291,006 of JAFBJS010000327.1, read as the reverse complement.
CCATTTATGTTAATAATATGTATAAGAACATAAACACTATATAAGTAATAAATCCAGTCTGGCTGCTCAAGTGAACTGAATGTAGGGTTGATTGGACAGATTCTATTTCTAGTTCAAAACAATCATTTTACACAATTTTAGACTTTTTGTTGGAGAAGTAAACATAGTATTTGTTTTTGATGTGTTGAGAAGGTTGACCAATATAACATTCACTGGTTTCATGACAACATAACAGTTCAATCAAGGATCACACAGTGAATCATGACAAGAAATGTAATGTGCGGTTTCTGATTTTGATCGGGATTGTTCGGTGGCTGCAGAGACAGCCTGGGATCATTTTAATATTGATTTACAATCAAACATACTTTAATTCATTGTATGTATATATATATATATTTAAATATATATATATATACATACAGACTTGACAATCCAGCTAGCAAATCTCCTAGTAAAGCACTATACTACATTGTATGTATATATATGTATATATATATATATATATATTAATTATTAAAAAATATATATATATATATATATATATATATATACATACAATGATGTATATGCATATATATATATGCACCTTAATCTCACCTATCAACCCTGGAGGGTAATATGCTGATAATCTGTTTATGCCACTGCTAGATTATCATTATCCAAGATCAATATCTGAGCCATGAGATCCTAGAACATCACTACATAAAACCACATCCACATTAAACCTCAATACCAGACTTTAAGGCATCAGATAAGAAGGTAAAGGAAGAGGAGCTCCCTCTACTGTATGTATGGCGCTCACGATGCTAGAAAGAAAGAAGAAAATCTACAACAGATGGGTATTAATTGTCTCGGTCTCCAAGTGAGAAGCTCGTTGGCAGGTTTTCCAAATGATAAAACACAGCATGCTCCTGGACACAATACATCTCATCTGGGTAGAAAAGGCTGTTCTTTATCAGATTCTCACGGATTTTCACAAAGCAGACATTCAAACTGCCTCGCCATCTGATAAAACTTGACCACTTATTAATCATCATCAGTTATTACAGAACGTCAGGTCTAGGACCATCACCTTCTTACTGCCTCCACGTCCAAGTGTCCTGATGATAAAGAAGGTCGGCCTCCTGTTTGGTCTGATTGTTGGCTCCCTGTTTCTTTGTTGTCAGGTTTTGATAGGCGTCATCTATCACCTGTGAGACAGCCTGAGGGCTCACCACACCAGTCACACTGATACCAGATGTTATGGTCGAAAACGCCCCGCACGCCTGGGACCATTAATCACATGGAGACAAACAACGTCAAACATATCAAACAAGAATAGATTTTATCAATCAACCTGAATAAATATTAAAATTCTGCGTTTTGAGGACCTCATACTCAGTGGCCACCCTCAGACTTTTATTTTTTGTTAGTGGTTACATGTTTTTTTTTTTTGCTAGTGGTTGGCATGCCTGCCTTGAAGGCAAAGAGTCCTGAGATCGAGTCCCAAAGGAACCATATATTCCTAATAGCATTCTATGATTTGCAACCGTGTATGTAATAGCGCCTCCTGTGCCATTTGTAAAGCGCCATACTACATTACCCAATGAAATATGAATGGAATATTAAAGTTTTTACACAGTTGTTACTCCTCCTTGTTAGTATAGCGGTAAGTATCCTGTCACACGGGAGACGGGGGTTTGAGAAAACTGTCTCTTGGGCAGTTGGTGGCCTAGTGGTTGAAGAAACGGACTTGGGTTTACAAGGACCCCGGTTTGAATCCACCTATCTGAAGTGCCTTCAGCATGGTATATATCTAAAAATTAATAAAACATAAGAAATTAAATCCTCTGCAAGGACCTGAATTATTTTGTTCATCTGAATGCAGGACATTTTAACTGTCACTTTCAGTGACCTCAAATGAAAACGCCTCATAATAACATCAGTATGACACCAGGACTTGACAATCCAGCTAGCAAATCTCCTAGTTCAGATTCAATATGTTGCAAGATGACATTGTCAGACTCCCTAGAGAGCTTATCCAATCACGGGACACGTACGTGTTGCCTTCTACAAAGGGCCAGCTAGAAGGCCCTGGGGGTGGCAATCTCGCTAGATTTTTTAAAAAACTTTTTTAGCATAAAAACTCTTTTTGTATTAATATAAATAAATAATAATAATGTATTTTTATTAAAATATATTTTTGAATAAATGTGTTTTTTTGAGTATGTTTTGGCCAGCAGAGAAGGCTTTGCAAAGCAAATAAATTGGGATCACACCAACACCAGTCTGTGTGGAGAAAATGGAAAGGCTGGTTGGACACTTACTGTAACAACCTCAGATATTTCCATTGATTATTAGGCCAGATGCTGTGAGCTGACCCGTCAAGCACTCACATCCATCTTTATGGCTGTTTACTGGAGATGGTTAAGAGCAGTAATTCTCAATTAGACTGTGGAAAATGAGTAATTTTAATAAGATGGTCCTCTCTCTCGCACAAACACGAGCATGCACACACACACACACACGGAAAGACAGGAATTCTCTTAAGTCCTTACACTCCCGTGCTATGGTTCCAAACGCTCTCATTTATTTGCCCATTGAAAATGGATGCATTAGAATATATTATAACCCCTCTCACTCCTAATTTGATTGATCACTTTTGCTTAACCACCACACTCTCCAAATGTGATTCACTCACTTTTTAATCTGGAGGATAATTCAACCGGCCCGGCGAGAGTGTGGCTTTAGCACGCACGGCTGTCAGGTTTTTCCGAGGGAGCGTGGAGGAGGGGTGAGGCCGGCACTGAGGTAATGGACCTCTTCATGCTGTGCACTGCTCTGAGAGCTGAGTGGTATGAAGGGTGAACCTATGACTGCCCCTATATCACGCTGCAGGATCCGGAGAGTGTTGAGCAGCAGTGGAAATGCTAATGTTGATTTATTGGTGATGGACTATCAAGCCTGGATTACGCCAGACTGAGCAGGGAAGAGAAAACTCATTTTATACATTCATGAAATGTATGTGCCAAGAAAGAAGATCCGGCTGTGTTTAACACTGAAGTTTTTAAAGTTTGAAGCCTGTTTAATAACAAACACCAACTTCCTGTTGCTGGGACAAAACATATTTTAATTTACTGTCATGTGAAATTGGATTTCCTTGGAGCATTAGAGGATTGATAATCGTAGTTCGGCTTGGACGCAGGACCTCCAGCTGTCGCAGCTAAACTTCACCACTTTCCCGCCGCCATCTTATGAAATCAATAAGTCACTTTGGACAGATGTGTTTTCTGTGGTAACAGCTCACACAGAATTAATACAGATGATTACAGTCTGCAGCCTTTCTGCTTCATTTTTTTCCCACCTGGTGACCCTGGGCGGTTGATGTGTCCTCTTGATGACCATTTTACACCCGTTGTGTCACATCCTCTGATCAATAACTAACAGAGCAGTGCAGTATATTAGCTCCATAAACACAATTTCTGCCAACAGGTAAGAGATTCTGGATCAATTTCTCATCTGTTGGTTTAGGATTACAAACATACAAAACATAAAGTATCAATCATAAAAGTGCACCATGCGATTAAAGCTGTCATTATTTTGCTTTCCACTCAAGTTTTTGAAGGTTATCACTATATGTACTATATGTATTTATATACATACACAGCCTTATGTTGTCCCAAGAGCTGCACACCATTGTTTTTCTACTACACTATACTGTTATAGCAGTTTACATATCATAGGACATGGGACAAACACCTAACTATATAATCCATCAATCCACCCATTTCTGTCTGCTTATCCTTTACTCCATCGTAGGGACAGCAGTCCTTACAAACACCAACAAAATTACACTTTACCACAAATTAACGAACCTTCTCGCAGGTGATGTGCCCACTAGAAGGCGCCAAACCATCCAACTGGGGACTGATCTGGCCTGCAGTTCCACACCAATTAAAGAGACGTTGACTCTGGACCAAAGCGTCACACTAACAATAAAATAAATATATTGTATTGTCATTTTCTATTTTTCTTATCTTTCCCCTACTTGAAACCCACTGTTATGAAGTACCATTAATGTCCACCAGTGGTGTCAAACTCATTTTTACCAGGGGGCCACATTAACAACAACATGTTATTGCAGTTTATTATTATTAATATCTGTAACTAATATTGTTCATTGTTGTGTTTTATTTATCAGGTTAAGAAGGTTGTGATCTTTAGCGGGCCACAATTGGCCCCGGGGCCTTGGGTTTGACACACTCTTCTTCTTCTTTCGGCTTATCCCGTTTTTCAGGGGTTGCCACAGCGAGTCAACAACTTCCATCTCTCCCTGTCCTCTGCATCCTCAACTACAACTCCAGCCACCTCCATGCTCCATGTCCTCCCTCACCGCATCCATAAATCTCCTCTTTGGCCTTCCTCTTCGTCTCTTACCTGGTAGCTCCATGTCTAGCATTCTTCTCCCAATATAATCGCTGTCCCTCCTCTGAACATGTCCAAACCATCCATCCATCCATCCATCCATCCATCCATCCATCCATCCATCCAAATGGGATATTTTTGAGCATCATCCTACTAACAATTATTATAACTATAATACTATAATTATATCCATTTTAAACATGAAGATTTTATTATGCAACACAATAATTGTTTTTTTTTTCTTATCCTGGTCCACAGTGGACCAGTCCATCAGTCCATCCTACTGGATAGAAAGTGTTTATGTGTAAGGAGGTCAATTAACCCAATCCTGCCAGTTTTGGAATCAGACCTGAGGACACAAGACAAAATCTAGTCCATAATTCACCAACCAAGGATTGAACCAGCGAGTCAAGAGCTCTCCTCCCACTCTCTTCCACCTAATTATTTACGTATATGCTAAGGGTCAAGGGCCCGGGGTTATAAATTGTAAACTGATCAAAAGTAACACTCTGACTGGAGCAGTTTATAAAGACCTTAAAGCCCCGGTGTTTGTCGTTTCTTCTTTAAAAAAACGAAGGTTAAACATTGGTATTGATCAACCAATCAATACCCTGTTGACTTATCTTCACACTTGGTGGTTGTTTTAAACGAAGGGAATATAATGAATTGTCAAGACATGACCTTCACTTACAAAACAGTTTGCTTTTCCACAAGGAGCCATTCTTCTTCCTGAACCATCAGGAGCTTCTCATTAAGAACGTCGGCTAATAGCTTGTAAATTGCTCATTAATTTAATTCCTCTATATTATAATGTCACCCTGGGGTTCCAGGTTTCAGGTTTTAAAATTGATGGGTATTGGATGAATTCTGGTCTAATTACTGTTTGTAACTTCACTGAGGCGTGTGTTATATAAGGAGGACAGGAGAGAGATTTGTGGATTATTGTTACAGTATTTTATTATAACCATTTCTTTCTTTAAATCTAGTAATAAGGCAGGATATAGAACCATGTTTTTTTATGGTTATACATCTATAATGCTACTGTTCATACCAGAGGTGGGTAGTTACAAGTTTTTAAAAATAAATACTTGTTAGATTAGTTTTTAATCACTGTAGTTTTTACTATTACTAGTAGTAGTATTACTCTTACTCCACTATAGGCCGGCTACTTATATCAGAGACAATGTATAAAGCTTCAGCTGTCCAGTTCTCAGGAGATGTGGACATAGAAGATGGACATTATCATCTATCTTCACACATTTTCTCTACTTTTAGTTTGTCAGAAAGAAACAAGGCTCTACAGTGTGACCGTGGTTCACCAATATAACGTAGCCTTTGTTCGTCTCATCATGTGACCATGCCCGTTCTCAGCAACAGTGCAGGTTCGTTTAGCTATTTATATTTGCTGAAGGGCCACGTCAGATTTTATTGTTCAATACCAAAGAAAAAAAATGTATGAAAAAAATCAGTTTCCGATAGATTCTGTGTAGTACAACTCTGAGCCAGAAGTAGACTGTGGATCAGGGTTTTGAGAACTACAGGATTTACCATAAAATATGATGATTATAACTAAAATATTAACATAAATTCAACTTTCATATCAAGTTGGGGGCCATAAAATACTGTTCCACGGGTTGCAAATGGCCCACGGACCCCAAGTTTTTGACCTGTTTATATGGTATTTATTCATTTAGCCACAATGACTTAAATCAGCGTGCGTAACAGGTTTAAAAAGGACTATTTATCCACACTTTATCCATTACTGGGTCCACAACTGCTGCTCAAGGCACAATCAAGAGTATATTGGGACAAACTTTGCCTCTGAGCCGCACACGTAACATTATTGTTAATCGTTTTACTTGAGTATAATTTTTGGGCATTCTACTCACATTTGGTCAGTAGAAATTTCTAATAAGAAGAGTAACAAATGGAAAAACAAAAAAAATATTAATGTAGTAATCCTGTTTTGGACAATTAAAGATATTCAGATAATTAACCATCTTTTCGATCCAATGTGTTGGGAAATAATTGCCTGTACTGACTGGATGTACTGTGTTAGTGTAGAACAGGGGTTTTTTGTGAGTAAGTAGTAAATGTAAGAAGTGTCTCTCCTGGGGAGCAGCAAAGCACTTCAGGGGAAGTGTGAAAAGGAAAAGCAGGTGTGCTGTCTGAGTACAAACTAGTAGTTCTAGAAAAAAAACAAGGAAAACACAACAGTGTTTATAAGGAAAAACAGAATTAAATGAGGGCTAATTTATTTAGCTCCTTGTTTTAACCACAGAGCAGAAGGTAGAAAGAGATGGACCCAAAAAACACACCAGTTGTTCTTGTTTTTCATTCCCATTGTGTTGTTTTTGGATCTTCTCAGCCATCATTATGGCTTCATACAAAGTCAGACAGATTTTTTTTATGTCCTAGATCAGAGGTGTCAAACTCAAATTTATCGTATTAAAGACTGGCTTGAAGTCACGAGCCAAACTCAATATATTTAGAGAGAAAATAACTGTTAACGTGCTGTTATTCCTTCTCTCCAGATATTAAATATTGTTTTTTTTCATATGGATACATTGAATGTGGAACAGCTGAAGCTTGATGTTATCAACACATGAGAAAATATGATAGAAATAATTTACAATAATTATTTTGTCTCTTTGTTGTCTTTCCAGATCTTTTTAATCTAGATCTTTCTTTACAGAACAAAATATTTGTGCTATAACAAAAAACATGCATTATTAATAAAACAAATGTTGACAGTGTATAAGGTCTAGATACTGGTTGACCAACTATAGTACACACTTGGTTTTACTTAACGGCCCAGATGTAATTACAATGCGGGCCAGATTTGGACCCCGAGCCCGAGTTTGACATATGTCCCATTGATGTTTTACCACTGTAGTAGTGTAGGTGAGGTACTGTACAGAATATAAGACGTGCAACGTAAATCAATTTATGTTGCACCATAGGAGCAGAATTCTAAGGAATTTCATGGCCACTCAACTAAAATAATGAAAAAATCGAGTTGACAAAAATATATGTATGCAACAGAGCAACACAGCCCAGCAGTTCCACTCAGTGGGAGTCTCTGTAGGTGTGCCAACACTACCTCAATGGCATAATTTAATATGCACACTGTATTTCACATGTGAAAACAGGTGTTCAATGAACCATTAGACAGCTGAGGGTTTTATAGCAAAAACATTACGCTGCATGATGACTGAACTGACTTCTTATACTATACCAAATCTAAATGTATTCACTCAATCATGAAGGAATGTACGTTCCCAACATCATCAACCAGGCTTTTTGTTCAGACCTTGTGTATTGAACTGCTGCTTTATTGTCACCTGAAGGGAGTGTTTTATGTTTTTTTACTGAAAGCCATCCCCACAAAGTGATGTAGTTTTACCCCCGGAGACTAACTCCATGCTCCATGCAACCTCTCACAGCCAATGAACCCAGTTTTAAAGCCCAGGTTCTTATGAAGCTACAAATCAGAGGTGTTTAAGTCAGTGTTCCCCCAACCTTTTTTGCACCACGGACCAGTTAAATGTCTCAAAGTATTTTCACTGACCTGTCGTGAAGTTGTGGGAGAAAAAATAACCCTTATTAAAAGTAACTTGCCAGTGTTCTAAAATATATTCCTACCTATAAAATCTTCCTACCCAAATTAACTCATGGGCACAACAAGGATTTCTCAAGTGCACACAACCTATAACTTTCTGCTACCAGGCCGTTTTAAAAAGTTTGAATCTTGTATCAATGACTCTGCATCATTTTGAGTTTATTGTTGTTGTCTTCACTGAGAAAATATTTCCTAATCAAATATAGTTGCATTA
>JAFBJS010000327.1:248908-282749 GCA_016785265.1 Paraplagusia blochii | reverse complement strand
TTGATGATGGAATCCTAGCCATTCTATTGGTCAGTTCTTTTGTTGATATGGGTATGGATCAAGTGGAAGTAATAGACAGATGGGGCCAAAAGGAAACCGTTGCCCGGCACCAATTCACCCACGGACCTGTACTGGTCCCCGGTCCAGTGGTTGGGGACCGCTGGTTTAAGGCGTAGGTTTCATGCGATCAGATAAATGGGAAGTGTTTTTTAAGTCATAGCAGTGTATGAAGAACCAGCCATTCCAGTTCACAGCAGTGTATCTGAAGATTGTCAGTTTGCTCCAATTCTTCCCTGCATCTAAGATCAGAGCGTCTAACTTTATGTCTGCTTCGCAAGCTTCCGACCGATGCCGGGGTTACAGCCCGTGTATAACGTGCAGCTGGCTCTGATAAAACCCTCCGGATGCTTCATCCATCAGAGGCTGGGTTATGGCAACATTAGCCTACAACAATTGTCATTCACACTTTCTCTCCCTTGGACGAGTTGTAAACCGGATCCAAACAGATGGAGTGCAGAAAGAGTAAAGAAAGAACAGATTTACATGACATTAACCAGGTGAGTCATTAAAGCCTGCCCTTGACACTGATTGTAACTCCAGAATAATAAGGTATAGTCTATATAGCAATAAACTGCCATAAACTGTGCACGGTTAATGAACAAAACTTCATGAAAAATGTATGCAGAATGGAGTGTTTTAGTTGACTGTAGCTCAGTTATGGCCATTTTATGAGGTGTAAGATGGGATGAAGCTCATAACCATATGACAGAGCAGCTTTTATGTGGCTTAAAACACATTATAAAAACGTAAAAAATTGATGCCGGGCATAAAGACAGCTATCTGACAAAAAACACCAGAGGACAATAATCATTTGGATATTAAAAACAAACCCGATATTATTTTGAAAACCTGGAAATAATATAGTCAGAGCACAGCTAAGATAAAGCTGTGGAATGATGCTTGGGTTTTCTTTTAAATTTCTGTGAACAATATAACAGTAAAATGGTGAGAGATGATAAAAAAAAAGTCCCACTGGTCTGAGGTGAGAAAACACAATCCTCCCACAGTATTAATCAACCCACTGTTTGTATATGTGCAGTTTAGTAGCTTGTTAAAGGATGATCACGGTTCACTGACTGTGCACATGCTTGATTTCTTTTCCTTCCCCATAGGAAGTCCTATAATCCTCTGCTATAGGAGCCCAATGTGTAGATACTCAATTACTACTGCTTCATATACAGATAACCCTCTATAGTCACTGTTAGAGCAACAATAAGTAACTGCTGAAACACATGGATCTGAACCAAGGGTCAGTCAATCAACCAATCAATCAGCCAGAAATCTCTTGGAAACACTTCCGAAATGGCTATGTAGACTCTATGCAAGGATCTCAATAACTAATAAATAGGGATGTCTGATATGAACTTTTGAAAATTTTTGATATTGCTGATACTATCCAAACCATTTCCGATTCCCATTACCAATTTTAACCAATACCGATACATGCAGGTGATGTCCCTGAATGAAGTCACTCTACAAAATAAGAGTCTGTGTACAAAATCAAACCGTTACTTCAGCATAAGTAGAAAAGTATTTATTTTTAACATTTTGTCTGAAACAGTCAAACGCCTCTTTGTGCAGCATTTAAAGTAAACTAAATATATAGACAAATAAAAAGGCGATTCCTCTTCTTGTCCAAGACTTGGAAAATAGTACCGAATGGCAGTTTGTTTAGCAAATTTTGGAGAAATACTAAAAAATGCGATTGCATTACTTCAATGCATAAAATATGCGTTATGATGAAGCGTTAAAGGCATGACAAGTTCATTGCAGTCATTACAAGGTTAGTTTTGTTTTCCGGAAAAAGTTCCAGACCACGGACATTTAGTGAAACATTGAGCATTATTGTTGTGCCTTCAGGTTCAGTTTGACGTCATCATTTTTCATGCAACAGTCAAAGTGACAAAACCTCATGAGAGTTTCCAGTGTATTTGCTGAGACCTGGCCTTTGTAGCGTTAAATTTTCAATATTGGTGGAAAAAACTTCATTGATTCGTTCCGATATTAATCATTTTGCTCATATCGGGCTGATATCGGTGGACCGATTTATCAGACATCCCTAATAATAAACTGTTAGAGGGGCTAGCTGTCTGTCCCATAAAGTCTAGCAATCCAAAAAATGTTTGGTGATTGTTTCAATTGCTTTGTAAATATAAATTGTTCATAACTGTTGAAACAGAACCTAACACCAAGGATAGGGAGTCAAGGTTAAAAGCAAGTTTGAACTTAATTTCGCAAGTACAAAAATGAAGTTTTTTGTACTTTTTTGTACCACAAAGTATTCCACTCCAGAACAATAACCAGAAATGAATTCCTAAAAGCCAAGCAGACTTCTCCTGATGTATAACTATGCATCACCATTTTACAAAAACATTAGTTACCAAATACATGGACAAATAAACACTACAAAGATACAGCAGGAATAAGCAAACACCTTTTTAAAAAAAAAAAAAAAAAATCACAGGAATCTCTTTGTGGCGCAGCATGAATGCCCAGGAGAAAATGCAGAGTTGGCTCATAAAAAAGCTGAGTCCAGCTTAACTTGAGTGTATGACCAATCAGATGCATGCAGGTGCAAAATCGCGATTACATTGTAAAAGGGACGCTATGAATAATTTCATTGTTTACAACGCTACGGCTGGACAGGAAAATAAAGTGACTGCTCTCACAATAAGTTTTTCCCGTCCTCTCCTGTCTGTGGGGAAACTTTCTGAAGCCATTAGTCCAGCAGCGACTGCAGCTTTAACTTCAGCAGGAGTTAAAAGTAATTTTGGAGAGTTCTGGGTGAGATGTGTTTGGAGATGCATCAGTGCTCTGCATGTTAGAGCTGTTAGAGTTCTGGTTTTTGGTTCTGGTTTCTACAAAAAGTTAGCTTCAAGTGTAAAATTTAATTAGAAATTTGGTTTGGTGTTCTTTTGGCAGCAGTGGCCCAGTGGTTAAGGAAGCAGACTTAGGTCTGGGGAGTTTTAGGTTCAAGTCCAGCAGCTGCCAAGAGCATGCCTGAGCATGGCATCATCACCACTTACTCCTCCCCGGGCGCTCAAAGCTGCCCACTGTTAACTGGGGTAAAAAAAAAAGTCACAATTCATAGTGTGTAGTGGTGTAGATCAGTGGTTCTCAACTGGTGTGCCTGTGACCCACTATTGGGTCGGTCCCTCCAGTTGATCTACACCACAAAATCAAAATAATGTGAATCAGCTGTTGAGCATGTGTTTTGTTTTAGAAAATTTTTGAAAAATTATTTTGAAAGGCCCACTCTGCTGAATCAAATGAGCATGTTAAAAGAAGTTGTTTTTTGTTTTTTGTTTTTTTTTAATTTGCTTGGTTTGAATTCTATGGGGGTGAGTCATGACTTATTGACCAAAGGAAAATGTGGGTCCCAGAGTGAGAACCACTAGTGTAGATCACAATATCACAATGATAAGAAGATTCCTTTCCATAGCTAAGAGATGGTTTCTGGTCCATCTGAAACTATGGATCGTTATCTTTTGAAAGTGACACATGGTTTTACCAAGTGGAAACCGCAGAAGGGAAGAAACAAATTCTGCAAAACCAAAGATTGAAATTTAGTTTTTGACCAGTCAGAGAACTGGGCTTGGGGGCATAGCATAGTGGGCCAAAGGAAAAGCTTTCCAGGTTTTTATCTGCTTTCAAAAGACAATGTTTTGTTGATTGAGCGTCTCCAGTGGAGGTATTAGCCCAGTGGACTGTCAAAACATCAAATATCTGATCTAGAATTTTGTCAACGCAGCCTAAACTTGGAGTAACATCTGTGTTCTCTGTCCATCACCTGTCACTTTAGTACACATGAGACAATGTCCAGATGTGACCATGTCAGGCACTGCAGTCCCCTCACCGTGGGGATACCGTTCTGTTTCACACTGACATCACAGCACTGATGGAACCAGGACCCACTCTAGGGTTGTAGGAATGTCCAGTAAAATATAGATTATCTATACTGCAACGTAAGAGTAGACTCTATGCATTTTGAACGACACTCAAGTTTTATTTTCTAAAGAATCCTTGTCTTCCTTTGACCAGACCATAAAGTTGACTTAAGTTCTAGAAATTTTATGGTACCCTTCCTATCATAAAGCATTCAGATTTTACCCAGTGTACAAATACAAAGCATCTGCATTATTAAAGGGCCCATCACGGCTCTTCAAAGACCCCATGTGTCACCGCAACGTCTGGTTGAGTAAAAGCAGGGACACAAATCAAAGCTAGGACACTGAGTGACGCCCTCTATCTGCCTCCCCTCCTCGGAAAGCATTGATAAAGGGCATAGGCGGCATAAATTTACTGCTAAATGGCCAACTGTCATGTAAAAGGTGAAGGATCACGTCACGTCGCAGGCATGAGCAGATGCCTGTGAAGGTCTAATTGCGGTGACCGTGTCACCTCTACTGGAGGGAGCTATAGAAGGAAAAGGGAGAAAGTGTGTGCATGTTTGTGTGTGCATTGGATGTGCACATGTGCCACAAACATCTAAGACAGACAACCCACACATACACCTACACATAACACACACCGGACTGAGAAAACGCCCACAGCGTGGAAGCCCCAGTACAGAAGGAATGTCTTTTCCATGGTTGCCGGGAAAGGGAAAATGAATCATGTCATGGTAGGAGATATAAAAAAAAAAACTGAGAAATGAAATAGACAGATGCAAACTAACTTAGGAACAGAAGGCATGTCATTGAGGAGAAAGTAAAGGGCTTGTGATGTTGGGCAGATATGATGGATCCAAGATAATTCAATCCAGCTCAGCATCAAGGTAACATCAAGGGAAGCTCACCCACCCTGTTAGAGGTATTAGCAGGGAACGCGCAATGTGACATAAAAAACAACCTGTGAATGCGTGTGTGTGTGTGTGTGTGTGTGTGTGTGTTGGGTGTATAGAGGGAGGCTGGGCATGTGTTCCCCTTATTTGTTTAATGCACAGTGACAATAGAAAGACAGAGCATTAATAAACCATCCATCATCAGGTGGACTGTCAGAAGGTTCAGACCGTCTTTCTAAGGTGAACTAGAGGTTTCAGAGTCTGAATGAAATCCTTCAATGACAGAGAATCTATGTGTCATTGTGTCAATCTTTACGAGGGGTCCTTTAAAAGACAGAGAGGACTTCATGGATACACATGCAAAACCAAGCTTTAACACCAATGTCTAAGCCAGGACACGTCTCAACCTTAAAAGGAAAGGAAGAAGAGGAAACTCCTTGTCAGAACACCTAAGTCAGGGGTGTCCAAAAAACTGTGGACACCCCTGACCTAGGTGGTAAATTGGCAGCTGCTGGATTCAAGCGTGGAACCGTCAAAGAAGACAGTTGGTTTGAAAAAAGGAGTTAAGGAAACTATGGACCTGGATGATCTGCCACTCGAAAGACAAGGCTGTTGAAGACATCACCTTTCATGCACTGTAGCTGCAAGGCTTCTCAGTCATGCAAGTGACAGTCAAGGTTGAAGAACTGGCTTAGCCAATGAGGGAATGATTCACCTCTCACCCAAGATCCTTTTTCAGTTTTGAAGAAGCCTCTATGATGGAAGGTGAAAGGTTTTCTGAAAATAACTTCAGTGTCAGGTTAACTAACCAACCTCTTCAACCCTGCCCCTACAAGGTGACCTTGAGTTCTCTTCATAGAAAACTCAAAAGTACACCCAACGAATCAAGGGACAAACAACCAGGTGTCCCCCGCAGTTTTTAACAAATTCACACAGAGTAAATACAACCTCCCACCGATAGCAGTCCAGCTGCCTGTGTCCTCCAAGTTTTAACTTTGGATTTTAAGGTAAAATAATTGATTTAAAATGTAAGGAACTTTAGAAAACACATTTACAGGCTGTCACAGGCGACTATCACAACCGCTGAGTTGCTGATATTTGCTAATTTTCCTCAGGCAGGATTTATTTTTGAAGGGGATTTTCATTTAAAATTACATTTATTTGACATTTTTGACATTCATGACCGAATATAAACGAGTAACGAGCAAATCCTCCAGACCAGGGTTCTTAGTTGTTGAGCACCTTGTATGAGTTTGAAAATATTTCATTCAAAATATTCAGAAATTGTGCAACAAGCCAGTGAGGAGACAAAGCCAGAAGGCTCTGCAGATGAAGGTTGGAGACATTAACATACCAGTTCACCTTACTCAACTTCTCACACGGGGACAACAAAGGCTGAAGCTAAGCAAACAGTTTAACCTTGGTGTGAATAGATTTGCATCCATTACAGTCAGACACAGTGTTGCGCTGCGAGAACAATGAAACGGACTTGTTTCTGCGTTTTCTTTTTTCTCACAGCTGAAGTCGCAGCATCTTGGAGGATAAGCAAATTCATTAACAGCTTCTGGCAGCCTGGGAGAGGGGATTAACAATCCTTTTATGCAACAATGTAATTGAAAAAATGGCCAGTCTCATTTTTCACTCAAATGTGATTGGAAAAGCTCCTGTTGTGTAAAGCTTACCTGCAGTAGTGCAGTAATTTGATTTTGAAACTTTCACAAGCATGAAATTTTACATGATGTCATTACAGTAAAGTGATTAGGAATCACATGGCGGGGAAGAAACAAACAAACATTTAGGCCTGACTGTACTTTACACAATTCTTTTCATTTGTTGCAGCAACATTTCCATGTAAATTTGGAAAAAAACATTTAGGCAAACAATGTTGGACAAAAGCAAATTTAGATAAGCCGCAGGTATTGGACGTATCTAACAGAACTAATTAGTAAAGCTCCTGTCTTTGTCTCTGTTGTCAAAATGTGTCCAAATTGTCGTAATTGTTGATCTACTTAAACAAACCAACCATAATGAGAATGAAACTTTGAGCAGGTAATAGGAAAAGTTGGTGAAAAGTTGTCAGATTGTATCAGGTTGAGGGATCAGTACATTTTTTGTGTACGACAAAAAAAAACAATTACAATTCATTCATCTTCATCTGCTTGTCCATTAGCGGGTCGCAGGGGCTGCTGGCACCACCCAAATCACATTGCACCATTTTGGCTTTTGCATTTGATGTTAGTATGAACTGAAATAAAACTACGTCCAGGTGGACGTATCTGCTTATCCGTGCTGAGTCTCTGGGGCCGCAGTCTCCACAACTGCCACCCAAATCACTCTGCACTGTACTGTGAGCTTTCCTGTGGGTGGTGAGCCCACTGAAGTTTAAGTGGGTCGGGGTGGTGCTGTGCTCAGAGCACCTCAGTGGCAACCCGGTTGCTGGTGGAATCGAACCTGGACCCTTGCGGCCCCAAGTCTGCTTCCTTCACCGCTTGGCCACCACTGCTGACCCAAAATTGCATATCTATCAAAAATAAATATAACCTAAGACATCTTCAGTGCTGAAGTTCAAAACTATCTCACAGCTTCACGTTCTTTTCATCCTTTAATAACTGAACACTGAACACACAGGAGCGATGGCCATGTCAGAAGACGCTCTCAGCACTGGGCCGAACACGCAGCCCAACACCATCCAATACTCAATCAATGTGACATTCAAGGATAACCAATCTGAGCCATTATGTTAGCAATCAATGGAACCTATTAGACTTGAAAATAATGTATGACATGCCGATGGTATTTTCTATTTTATTAAAAATACTTTAGAAATCAATAGTGAATCTCCGCAGGTATGTCACCAGAGGAAAACACTGACAGCTTTGAAAAAGAGGACTGTGTTCTTTTCAACGGAATACTAACCCACAGGCAGAGGGAAGAACGTGATGGCTAACCTTTCTGCTTGGTTATGAGACATCTGGACTCCAAATTGTTGCAAATCAAGATGTATGGTATTTGGAAAAATAGTTTCAATCAAAACTTGGTAACAGTGAAAATCCAATTCAGTTGTCAAATCTCATATTCAGGAAAGGCACTGGTCCCTGGAGTTAAAGTCTCAAGCATGATTAAACAACACTATGTGTGTTGGTTTCTATTGGAATTGGATTTGTACCCGTGTATATAAACCAACCAATGGGTGTCGGAGTGAAACAGTGCTTGAACGAATCAAGTTTTTTTTTGCCTTTTTAGCAGGGTGTCAAATGATGCACAAAGGGCCGGTGTGACTGTTGGTTTCTGTTTCAACCAGCTAGCATCACACCTGACTTGGTCTCAAGACAGCTGATTGGTCAGAGCCATGAATAGGTTGAAAATAAAACCTGGAGCCACAATAAAAATAATAATAAAATAAAAGTAAATTTTTGGTATTCTGAAATATTTTCCTACCTATAAAATCTTCCTACCCCAATGCACTGCCAGGGCACAACAAGAATTTCTCTAGTGCACACAACCTATAACTTTCTGCAACCCGACCAAAAAAAACTGAGAATCTTGTAGCAAAGACTCTGCGTCAATTTGAGTTTATTGTTGTCGTCTTCACTGAGAAAATATTTCCTAATCAAATATAGTTTCATTATTGATGATGGAATCCTAGCCATTCTATTGTTCAGTTCTTTTGTTGATATGGGTATGGATCAAATTTAAGTAATAGCCAGATAGGGCTAAAAGGAGACATTATTTCTCTGTGGCCCGGCACTAATTCACCCACGGACAGGTACCGGCCCCCGGCCCAGTGTTTGGGAACCACTGCCCTACGGCATCTATAGGGAAAATGAGGGTATTGCAGGGAAAAGGCAGCGAAAGTATAATCACACGACAAAAAAAGTGCCCGTACCTGTGTTGGCTAAATAGTTCAACTTTACTTTTTAACAGGTACCTGTGAGGTCTGTCTGTCCGCCCCCGTCTTGTCATTGTCTGTTGTTACCTTTTACGATGGTTTCTCCCAGTTTATGCTCCGTTCAAACTGGTCTGGTCTTTTACCAGTGAGTTTTTTTGTTTGTTTTTTTCGTCTTTGACAAAAATCTGATTGGATCCTATCTACTTCTTCCCACCTTCTTCACCCCAAACCTTTAAAGTACCAGTATTGATTTCATTATTCATCATTGTCATTTTTTTTCTAGAGATTACCTACAAATAAAATTAGGGTCAGATGCACAAGATTTTCAATTTTCAAGAATGTAATGATCGATATTTAATCTATTGAACAGAGGCAACTTTCACTATGATGGGAGCTGAAACACCAGACTCTGCCATTCTTTCTGCAAGAGGTCTGAGAACAGTCTGATTAGCAGGCAACACCGTGATAAGACCCCCCCCTGTGGGTAAAAAAAAACAACAGTTTTTTAGTGACCCTTCATTGAGCCTGGCACTGTGCTGATGTTCTCTAGATAAGCAGCAGAACTTTCCTGGATCTCTTGTTACTAAGGGAACAATACGACAGCAATTCAGACAAAAAAAGCCAACCCAAAAGAGTAGGTGGAGCTGCTGAGGCAAAATGGCCCGTGTGGGTATTTATAGGCTCATAAATCAATATGGCTTTTCTTATACAAAAAGACCCAGCTGTCATGGAGAGGGGGGGGTATCTATCACTTCCACCTGGAGCTGAGGTGCAGTGGCAAGGTCGCCGCTGATAGCCTCGTGTTGGTTTGTGCGGGTGACTGAATGAAAGGGTTGACAGCCCGGCCATATGAGGAATATAACTTATATAACTCATCCTATACATGGCCATTGGCCATGGCCCTGATTATCAGGGGTGATTTAGTGTATCCTCAGCCCAGGGTTCATAAACATCCAGGAGGAGAACGCTGCATATGGCCTCGTTTTATGTAGAATTTCATTTGCACCATTAGATCTATTTGCTGACCTGCAGATCCAATGAGCAGTTAAATAACGCAGCGGCTGTGCTTTATTAGGCGTGACATTTTGCTGAATAAAGTGTTTGAGCATTAGTACAGGATTTTAACTCTGCTCTACAGTTAGGACAAATGTTTCCTGGTCTTCTGATTACAGAGCCAAAATGTCACCTCTTGGATCAAACGTCAGTTTGGAAAAAGGTTAAAACGAAATCAAACTTTTCGGACCAAAGCCTTTCCCTGACATACTAGTGTAACTGAGCAGCAGAATCTCTTAAATGCCCATATATGAGCACTTACTGTACAGGGAAGTTGATTCTTTGTGTTATTGTTTAAATCAAAGAGATGCTTAGGATTCAAAGGCACTCAGTTCGTTAGTATAAGAGACTACACTAATGAGATCCAAACACAACTGTACAGATAGGCAATATTTCTAGATCATGACCCACATAACGAAATACCATCTGAAGATCACCTAATTAAATTTACACATTTTACTTACTGGAATGCACCTGAGGGAACGTTGCGCAATCCAGTTATTCCACTGGGATCATTGGAAGAAGCGTGAGAGAAGAAACCAACACTTTACTCCATCACTGTATTTCACTGTACAATGATGGGGAAGAAAATAAGGAAAAAGGAAGGAAAGCAAACTTCCTTGTCACTGTGACATTGTGATTCTCACCACTGCACACAACAAAATGTGACCTCTGTATTTATGTGTTTCAGTGATAACTTGGCAGAAGGAGGATTCGAACCCTGTGGACCCAAGTCCGCTTCTGTAACCACTACGCCACCAACTGTCCCTACCACAAATACCACAAAAAGACACTACTATGCAACCCACGTGTAACGACAGTGATTTAAACCTACAACGTTGGGTCTTATCAGTCATAGCACTGCTGCAGGGAACTAAGGTTCTCTCTCCATCAGTGACTCTGCCTGAAAGGCACATCAACATCATGAACGTCTTGCTCTGAATTCAGCCTCAGACTAAAAAAAGATCTATCTATATATCCATCCACACATCGTGTTTTTCTCTGACACTAGCCTTTTCTGTTCACTTGATACCTCTGCCCACATCATGTACACATTTTGATTGAACAATCATCTCTGAAATGATCTCACGTCCCTTGAAGATGTTGTGACATGCCCCACTGATGATACATTAAAACGATATTAAAGTTGCGAAATTACATCTACGGTCCTTAGTGTTTTGGCCACAGGCTTCTTATCATCTTACGATCAGCGCCGATGACGATAAAATTGGTGCTCGACCATAAAACACACAAGAGAGGTAGAGAGAGATTCAGTCACTTGTCCATAACTCACCATATACCAAAGACTCCATCACCGGTTTAGCTTGGCTGAACCATGAAACCACGAATATGACAAAAAAGTAAAACTAGACTGAAGTGAAATAATGACATGTGGCTAAAATTAAATTGGTTTTGGACACTCACTTATTTATCTGATTATCCTTTGCCAGGTCTCAGCGGGAACAGTCTCCACAACTGCCACCCAAATCACACAGCCCATACTGCATGCCTTCCTGTGGGTGGTGAGCCCACTGGAAGTTATGTGGCTACTCATGTTTTTGAATCAGTTTAGGGAGAGAAAACAAAAACCTAAAACATTTAATGTTATTACTCAAAAAAGCGATTCATTCCTGTTTTATTTTGTTCTTTGAATATCTTGTGTAACCTACAATGAAAGTTATTTGTCTCCTAAAATGTCTATTGTAGCCTTTTTAGTAGAATTGTACAATTGTAGAATTTTTTGCCAATCGGATCTCAAACAGCTAAGAACAGAATGTAGTGTTCCTGGATTGTTTTAGGAGACTTTGATTGTTGGCTACACAGGATTTGTAAAAAAACAAAATCCAACAGGTAATACCAGGTTACCATTCTTTTTAAAGATAAATGCTTCTGGTTTTGTTTTTCTTCTAAGCAAAATGCCAAAAGTTTCCAGTTTTCGTTCCTTGAACTAACTCAACGCCCTGATTCTAAAAGCTCTAAACTAAAATTAAAGGTTACACTAATTTTAATGTTATTTTTTACAAGACAATGATACATAAAAGCATCTAATATAGTCACCAACCTGGTGCCTGGGTTCACCTGGTAGCCCCCATGGTCCACATAAGTTGTCAGGTTGTGTTTCAATGGTTCTGTTCATGTGCTTTTTGACCTCTGATCTAATATCTACCAGAACGTATTTGAAGACAACAACACTATCTTTTGCTTAAGTGATTTAGGCAAACAATGTATTTTTTATAGGCTGTTTCAGAGGCCACAAAAATAAGTGAACAACATTTTGACAAGGCAACTGCAGTGGAGGCTTTTAACTCAGACAACTTTCACGAGGACACTTTAATCACCATCCTTCTAATGTCTATCATAAACAAATGAAGTGCTCTGGACTATAAAAACTGAACTTTACCAACATAAAGCAGATAAAATGGCTGTGAAAGGTGGAAAAAAAATCCCTCAGAGGAAGAAAAACAAAATAAATTTATATGTGATTTATTTAAAGGGCATCATCATTTCTAAAGCTAAGACAGAATAATTTCTCTAAATGTTCGGTAAATGTTACTCTTCCCTGAAAAACTACACAGAATCTGTTTGCAGAATCCACAAACAGGAGTAATGTGTTTCTACTGCCTTCATAAATAATGAGAAGTGGGCTGTTATTGCTGGTTGATCCAAATTGCAAAACTCACATTCAGGTAACAAATACATGGACCAACAATTAAGACTCAACAAATTGAAGGACTGAGTTCTTCAATCGCCGATCCATTATAGTAAATCTGGATTAAATGTGAGGCTGTGTCAAAGAAAAACTTCTTTCAGACTTTTTCAACATATTCCAAATGTCTTTTTTTGCGGGTGATTTGTTCTATTGTATAAATCTTTGTTGTGCGATCAAAAAAATGTTTTCAACGCAATGTACGACTTCCCTGTTTTTCTCATCTCAAAGACTGAAAGTGACATTTATTTTTTTAGTATTGGTTCAGAGAAAATTCGATTTTTAAATTCAGCTTTTTTCTAAAACTTTGCTTGAAAAAAAAAAATCACATTTCATGTTTTTTGTGCAATACCATGATAAAAAAAATTAAGACTGTCCTGGTATGTGCATATTGCTAAAAGCAAAGATTTTTGGTTCCATCATAAAGTCTGACTAACTTCACCAAAGTGCTTGCTACATGCGCTCTCTCATTTTATAAAGACATTTAAAGATGACTTAAAGATGTAAATATACTATAAGGGCAATATTATAGTTAATTTAAGTGTCAAAATCTATGTGTCTGTTTTCAAAATATTAGGTGAAATGGCATTTATCACATAACTAAAAATTACATTCTACTGATTCATCTCTCATCTTCATCCAATTATCTATTACCAAGCATCTCCACGACTGCCACCCAAATCACACTGTACCATACTGTGAAACTTCGTGTAGGTGGTGAGCCCAATGCAAGTCTTGTGGGTCAGGACTGTGCTATGCTCCAAGTCACCTCAGTGGAAACCTGATTAGAACCTGAAGTCTTGCAGATTAAAGTCTGCTTCCTTAACCACCACTCGTCCCCAACCACTGGGCCGAGGATCGGTACCAATCCATGGGGGAATTGGTCCCGGGCTACTATAGGCTTAGTGCACTTGGGATACTATTGTTGTGCCCATGAACAGTAATTTGGGTGAAAAGTTTTTATAGGCCAAAACTAAACATCCGGCTCGTCAAAATAGTACAAGACATTTAGGTTGGGGAACACTGCGCTGGACTACACCGCCACCCCACTGTCTATGCAAGTTTTGTTTAATATACAGTCAACAATCTTAATTAATTTTAAGTAATCTTTTGCTATGACTTTTCCATTTCGGATAGATAGACACGGATAGGCACACACCAGATGTACAAACACTTCCTTATTCTCCCTGTGAAACTTTCACTAGAGTTCCTCAAACAGAAAGCACCAACAGTCCATTCTAGTGCTGTATACATTATCAGATAAAGACAGGCCAATGCATACATCGCCACTGCTCAGTCGCTGCGCTCCTCTAGGCTGTAATTAACTGTCAGGGCTGGTATGGAGGAGAAGTCCCATGTCACAGTGTCAGGACAGTTAATTAAGAACATTAAAAGGTGTTTGATTGGAACAGAGGCCAATCCAGCCAGGAAAGCAGTGTGACATGTGAAAACACCGACTCTGATTAACTTCAATTAACTCAGCTCCAGGAGATAACCCTGTGTTTTCTTGTTACTC
This sequence comes from Paraplagusia blochii, assembly GCA_016785265.1. Taxonomy (NCBI): domain Eukaryota; kingdom Metazoa; phylum Chordata; class Actinopteri; order Pleuronectiformes; family Cynoglossidae; genus Paraplagusia; species Paraplagusia blochii. The sequence continues at coordinate 268,741 of JAFBJS010000327.1, read as the reverse complement.
CGATCCACAGACCTCGGGGAAGTTAAAAGCTCTTGTTTTCCTTTTCCTTTCTGCAGCAGAACTGCTGTCAATCAGAAAGAAGTCAAGAAAGTAAAAAAAAAAAATCAAACCTGTTTGTTTTTCTCCGTCTGCATGTGAAGGATATGAGGACTGTGTCTTTGATCGCAGTAGTGATATATAATATATGCATATCTGTCGGGGACATCGCTTAATTACGCAGCTGTGGACACACGACTATCAACTGTTTTTCTGTACCTGCCTCTCCTGCAAGTATCTCATTGGACATCAATGAGGTGGGATGTTATTCACAATATTTCATACTGCACACACACACTGGGGTCCACGGACCATTTCCTTTATAGTTTTCTCATTTTCAACTCCTTCTTTCATCCACTGTCAGATTGCATTTCCTCCAATATAGCCATGTTTCATTGAAGCCCTGCTTTATGAATTTTTCCCTCCAACTCCCTACGCTCTGCTGTCCATCTATTTTTTACTCGACTTCTGTTTCTTGTTTTTAGATTTATTTTGTTTAACGGACGGATAGCCAGTGGGTTGGTACATAGATATTATTTTTTAGATGGTAGATGGTAAGGTAGAAAGATTGCTACGTGGATAGGAAGATGCTGTAGCTGTGTAGATGCTAAAAACATACAGTAGCTAGGTTACAGTAGAGAGTTAGCTATATGCTAAACAGAAAGCTAGGTAGAAAGATAGCTAGCTTGATAGCTAGATAGCTAGATAGATAGATAGATAGATAGACATAGATAGATAGATTAGAAGTTACATTTTATTGACAGTTGGTATAAACATTGTACATGTGCTTGTGTGTGTTTATACATGTGTAGGTATATCTGGGTGTATATATGTATGTATAGAGGTTTATACAGTATGTATGTGGATGTGCAGATTATGTATATATAAGAAATAGATATAGCAATATAATATACACACTTAGATTGATAGTGATGTAATATAATGCTAACTTAACTCAGTAGTAATGTTGACACAGAGAAATATAATAACAACAACACCAAATACTGCAACAAATATTGCCTACTTATACCACTAACATTAACCCATTTATCAACTAACATCCTACTTATCCATTAACGCCATTTTCACTGTTTTGGTTTTACATACATTAAACTCATGTTTGTATTTATTGTATCTTATGTATTGCACTGCTGCTGGAGCCTAATTTCCTCAAGGATACTGTACTCTCAAGGGATCAATAAAGGTTTTTCTATCTATCTATCTATCTATCTATCTAGTCTGTTATCACAAGCCTACAAAATGACAGCCTCGGTCTTGGCCTTCACACACACCTTCGGGGTTTGTGTGATGGGGGCGCTTGTCTGAATCAGGCTACAGTGTTTTTACAATCTGGTCTGTGAGCCTAAAAGTGACTGGATTTGGATTTCGAGGACTGGATTGACACTGGTGGTTGCTTGAGCTGATGCTCACAAATCTTGATATAACTTTGGGTTATTAGAAAACACGATTTGGCAAAAGATGGTGGTCTAGTAAGGCTTTTTAAAATGAAATCAAAACAGTCCTTTGGGGAGAAAAGGACAGATGTGTATACATCTGTAGTTGTGGGTCCTTGAAGCGAGGAGGCGAACTGGGTCTCATCCTCCTTGCCTGATTGCTTGCTGCCAAGACTCGGTGATAAGGGAGTGTTCATTGCCAGCCCTCCTGACCCAACCCTGGAGATCACCTCCAACCAATCAAATCTCTCATCAACCACTGCAGGAGACAATTAGAGGGAGCGGCATTATAGGTAAACACAAGAGAGAGGGAGGAAAACAGTGGGGGGGCATGAAGGGGCGAGGAGACGACAGTTGTGATTAAACCAGAGCAAAGAGAGAGACAGGGAGAAAATCCTATTTATTCTGGTGAGTTATTTTACAAACAACATATTCCAGTGTAATTGAGGGTCAATTGAAAATCAAGGATAAAACCAGAGCTGACAAAATGCTGCGTCTAAAACCACCAGGAACCAAACCAATCGTCTGGTAGTTAGAAGATCATCGCCTTTTACATTCCTCCAGCGCTGCAGCCAGAAAAACCAGATGGATTCTGCTCTATTAGTTTCCCCTGCCATGGCAACCGCGTGTAATCAACTTCCTATCTTCTAACCTGCCCACTCCTCCCACCCAACACCATCACACACGGAGAGCTTCTCCTGCCTGGTAATCCCACAGACAGGGCTCCTCCATGGCAACCTTCAGGAGTCTAATATATGTCTAATGGTATTCTTTATCCAAACTGAGCTGGAGTCTCATGAAAATGTGATTTGGAGATAAGTATCAGGCAGAGAGGCAGGTCTGTGAATTTGATAATTTGGTAAAAAGAAATATATATTATATATTTTTTAAAAAAACTAAAAGATTGCTAGATGTTGAATGACCTTTTAATGGATTTACTTCCTATTTGGCAGTTATTCTGAAAAGACTCTACATAAGAGCGTTGTACCAAGTTGCTGTAATGTAACAAGGCTTTTATTTGAATAATAAAAATATATATTTTAAGACCAGAGCCTACCTCGATAAACATTGAAATATTTCATATTACCCTGATTGTACTGTAGTTATTTGGCACTCATTCATTCCGTTTCGGGGTCATGGGGGCATCTGGCACCACCCACATTACATTGCACCATATTGTGAGCCTTCCAGTGGGTGTGGGTCGGGACGGTGCCATGCTCAGGGCACCTCAGTGGCAACCTGGCAGCTGGTGGACTCGAACCTGAAGCCCTGTGGACCCAAGTCCGTTCCTTAACCACTAGGCCACCACTCCCGTCACGTTATTTAGAACTGTGTCGTGCAATTTACCCAAACTGAGCTGTAGAATCTAATAAAAGGAATGAGAGATATAAAAAATTCATTCCTCGTTCACCTCTGCTGTAAACATTTACAACTGTTTCCCCAGGTCTGTGTGGTCCAGTGTCTGGTCTAATAAACACTGAACGAGAGTGTGAGCACAGGCATATGTCACAGATTCATGGTTCATTTGGTGGAAGAAATCAGAATATATCTAAAGATCCAGTAAATTAAATCTTATATTACGACGCACAATAATCACATTTAGATTTTATAGATGTGAAATTGCCTTCAGATCCCGTTAGAGTAAACCATCCCATGCTGCGGTTATGGGCCGGAGATAGAGCAGTGCCTATAGGAGTAGCGGTGAGTGCATTCCATATTCACTGAGCACACATTATTCCTCCTTTTACATATGAACCGGTGGTTTGAAAAGGACAAAACTAAATAATGGCGTCTTTATGTCCTATCATGCGATACTCCTGTTATCTGCTGTGTCTCCATAGTGACCTTCACAGCATGTCTTCCCATCCATAAAAATAAAGGGCACACCAATGACATTTCCGTGGTGTTATTTCTCCAAGGACAAAATAAAACATTCCTGTCTTAAATTAAAACCATGCAGAATAAGAAGTTATTTGCAACAATTGCGAAGTTTGATCGTAGAGTTTTGAAAAACACTGCATCATTTTTAAGATTTCAGGGCAAATAAGAGGGACTTTTTTTGTTAACCCGCAGAAGGAGACGAAAAAGAGCTGACACCGTCATTCTTTACATTGATTTCAGAGGACATGGAAAAGGAATAACTTCCATCAGTAGTACTGAGGGCGAACAAAGACTTCTCCGCTGTAGTGTCTACAGCCAGAGATAAATGTTTGACTGAGGGCTATTCTGCCGGCTGTGGGATCCTAATGATGTGCAACCGTCACACGGTCATATCTCTTGTGGTACATGAGGCCTTATGACATACTTGATGCTCTCCGCCATCGGTCAGACGCAGGGCAATATGTGTTGTGGCTCCGCAATTTCTCTGCAGATTGTAAATGTGGGAAGGCTCCCAAAAAGGCAGAAAAATCAAAAACCCATTATAAGGTGTTTCTGCAAAGATAGCTGCATGACACATTGATCAGGTGTCAGCCCAGAACCAGTAATGACAGTGGCTAAATTGGGTGAGATGCTATCATGATGCGATCTATTGAAGAAAGTAGACTAATTATGTTTATCGCTTTGCGTCCAACACAGCTGCGAGCCTTTAAATAAGACGGAGATCTACTTGGCTTCAACGTCCATCATTTACAAGGCGGGTTAGCCCTTCAAACACCACGCAGTAAAATCAGCCCCTAATGTCTCTGAAGCAATGAAGACCCTGCTCCTTATTTCCATTCTTTAATGAGCGCCCATGCCAAGCTAATGCCAAAGTGATTCCGAGACTCACTATTACCGCCACCATTAAAAGGGAATGGGAGGGAAATATCAGCCTGTGTACAGGATCCAATGAAATACAAATATGGGCTCTAATGTTAACCTTTGGCCGAAGTATCCTATTAGGGCTGTGGATTCTACCCAACAACTCCCATCCCTCGTCACCGCTCTCTCACGTCGTAGTATCACTTAAATGGTCGAGCAAATGATGCCGGTCATTAAAAAGTTATCCATCCCAATTAGGGAGTAATTTAGACTGGATCCTGCGAGATGGAGTTTTGCACAGTGATGACCAATCCTGGCAAAGTGTGGTAATGATCCTCATACACCACAGATGGTGAATGGGTTCATGCAGCCACTGATGGTCCTCATTATAAGGACATGTAAGAAGCATTCATAATATTTTAATTATTTCTGACCAGGCAATTTACTTGGACTAACATGGACAACTGCCTCCATGCAAGTTGCATTGTTGTTATTTCATAACCTTTACGCTGCCTCTGTGTATGTGGACTGTGGAGGAAATTGGCTGGATTTGAAATACTGTACAAAATACAGTTGTGTACGTGACCAAAAGTAGACTTTGCTGCTTAATATGGAGGTAAATACACAAAAACTCATGTTTATCTTTGAGGAAAAAAGTTGAGTTTTATTGTGTGGAATGTTTATGGCAACTGCAGAACAATAGCTCATGTTTTACAATTATTCTCACCCAGCCTGGAATCAGTCAATCAGTTAGAACTGATGAGGTTCTTGGGATATAAAAACTTTTACTGTGGATCCAGTGTCTACGTTTGGAGCTCTGGCAAATGCAGCAGCAAAAACAAATGTCTGAGTTGCCCCTGGTGGTCACTTCTCCAATAGGAGATCTGCCTAATGTATGTAGGGCAGTGGAAGCCTTGGAACTGGACTTGGGTTCGCAAGGTTCAAGGTTTGAGTCCACCTGCTGCCAGGTTACCATGGCATCACTGCTCCCTGGGCGCTCAATGCTGCCCACTGTTCACTTTAGTGATGGGTTAAATACAGAGGTGACATTTTATTGTGTGCAGTGGTGTGAATCACAATGTCACAAAGATAAGGAGTTTGTTTTCCTTCACAGTAATATTGAGATTGTGTCACTGAAAATAAAATCTTTCAACAGTCAGAACCAGGAGAAAGTCCCTTTGATAAAAATGTTTTTTTGTTTTTAGATGTTTTTGAAGGGCTTTTTATATTTTTCTTTCTTTAAAAATATGAAGCTCTTCAGGGGCCCAACTTTGCCATAACTCAGTTCAATAGGTATTTATGATAAATATTACATATACAACATATTTTAATAACATTCTGCATGAATAAATATTTAAATGTAAAAGGCTTTTATGTTTATATAGTGGAGAAGAGGCAAGTGGGGACTTTTAGACATATTATATTGTTTTGTTTTTAATTTATATCATATATGTGTTAAAAATAATCCCGATTTTGCACGTATGCATTTATCAGACTCTTTTATCCAAAGCGACTCACAGAAGGCGGATTAATAATCACGAGTGTTATTCCTCTGGGAATCGAACCCAGGGTTCTTTGCTTCCGATGCAGACGCACTAATCACTTCACTATGGAACACAGGAAAGGAGATGTGGGAGATTTATATTTTCCTGTCAATAAATGGTCACCATCTCAAACTTCCTTTTAACAACAGTCTCATCTGACCAAAATCTATAGTGCACAAATGCACAGGGTCAGTTGCTCCTTCAGTTCCATCTAACTGACATCCCAGTGGTTCTGGAATCAGGTGAGTAACAAACCCAACATTGAGTTTGTGATTGGACGCTGCTGCACGCTCCTTCTCTTTTCTTGTCACCGCTCTATAGAGCCCTGTTGCCAGTGGCAAATGTACCTGTCCATCATCCCTTCTCCATTCCCTCCCTCTGTCTCCGAGGTTCAAGTGTCAGACTTCACTACTCAGAAGAAAAAGCTGAATAGACGTTAACACAGCACTCCATCAGAGAAGTAATTGGATTGTAGATAAAGTGACATTAACCCATAGCTACTTATGAGTCAGTAGTTCTTTAATGCAGTAAAGAAGAAGAATGCGAGTCATTTATAACAGAGTGCCCTTTTCCATCAAACTCTTCTTTTTGGTTTATAATGTTTCTGTGATTTGATTTTCTGCCACAGTCTTTCCCTCTCAAACCCAAGTCAGTCCACCTGACTCCTTCCTGAACTCAGAATCCTCGAGAGAGATTTTCAGTAATCGTGTTCTAAATCTGTATAAACAGGAATATGCAACAATAGCATAAGAAAACAACAAGCTGATGTAAGATTCATGCAATTCAAATAAGAATACTTAAACCCAACAAAGATATACAGCATGTAGAGTGAGTACAAAAGAGAACCACTCTCAACAGAAAAAAGACACATAGATCTAGGACCAGGGAAAAACAAAATACCACTTAGAAACTCTGAGAAACCCCATTGGATCTTTAAAAAGTATCACCTACTGTGAGATAGAATACATTTCTAAAGGAATAAAGTATAAAACCGGTGTGTACTGGTGAAGTTTGTTTCACTAAAGTATCTATAAAGTCCACAAACACTCCATAGGGCACACAGTAATGATACAGTGGAGCTGGAGTAATGTTACTGACCCTCAGTCATGTAATAAGAATCAATCATTACTATGGTCAGTCAACAACTGCTAACAACTCTTGTTACTGGATTGCAGGAAACAGCAGTCTCCACAACTGCCACCCAAATCACACAGCACCATACTGTTAGTCTTTATGTGGGTGGTGGAAGGATGGAGGTTTAGAGGGTTTTTTTCTGGGAAACAATAGTAGTTTTTTTTTTAAATGTTTTATCCGCTTATAAAAATAAGTAAAAAAACAGCAAGGTATCCCAAGATAAAAAAAAAGAAAAATAGAAAAAAAATAATAATATAAAAACTAATGAGAGAATATCTGCAAAATACAAAGACAGTAGCACTATTTTACATTTAATACAACTCAAATTGACTAAAAAATGTTGCGTTCTATGCAGCAGGTAATTGCAGAGCATAAATGTGTTGTTGGTAAATGGATTGTTTCTGCACCAGTAAACTCAATAATAATAAATTACAATTTAAACCTTTTGTCACGCCTTACTCAGCTGAGCTCCTTTTCAGTTGTTGTTTTGAATTGTTTAATTAAATTATTAAATTTACTTTCTCTAACAATGTTTCTATTCCATAGTACCGCTGCAAACTTTGCAGAAGTTACCGTTACTCTGTTACTGCTCCGGTTGCTCATATTGATTTGGATTAGCCACTGTCCCCTGGTTGACTACAGGGGGACGCTGGTAATGATAGTCCCTCAGACATCTTCATGTCAGCACTGAAGCCATCCATCAGCCTGCAGAGCTGTGTAAAAGCGGCCGACGTGCCACCTCTGTGTCTGACTGATGGAGCTTGTCTCAGCACTGCCATCCTCTTTTATCTACTGAGACAGAGACCAATCCCTCTGGGTACACCTATAATCAGCAGGACCCCCACGGATTCCCAACACCTCAGCTCTTCATGCTTAATGTCAGATAAGAAATTGTTTGCGTTATATATTGCCCGTGTATGGGGACCAGCGCTGAAAGATGACTGCTGTGCAACCGGGACAAGTTTATTTTTCTGACATTTGTTATTTGATCGATCGTTTCTTGATTGATACGATTGCTTGTTTAACCTTGAGAAAGACAGCGCAGCAGTAGTCATCTCAAGTTCACTAAATATAGACTTGCTACTGTTCCTGACCGCCGGTGACATATAACCCGGTGGCATGTGTTAGAGGTGGAGTGAGTGTCGAGGCTGGGTGAGATTGCGGGGAACAAATACATCCAGAGGAGGAACCTGACCTCAGGCAACGGCACAATACCATTACTCAGTTGTCATCCTCTCACTAACAGAGTTAAAAGGGTTTGTTCCTAACACAGTTTCCATGTAGGAGTGGAGAACCAAACGAGCAGCGCTCAGCAGGATGTCATTCTACCTTATGATGATCAGATCTCCAGTTAACGAAACTCTGGTTGGCAGAGAAGGGACCAGATTAAACAAGTTCTTATTTCCCGACTCCAGAACCTGGCAGTTAGGGTTTTGTCCAAAAACTTGTCAAACCTAATCACCAAAAACACAACTGCTGTGGTGGACTCTTGATTTTTTCACTTGCACAGTGGTTCCTTGGTAAGAGGTGGGATGTGATTCAGACCAGCAGTGCATGGTGCCCTAGCGGTTAAGGAAGCAGCCTTGGGTCCACAAGGCTTCAGGTTCGAATCCACCGCCTGTCAGGTTGCCTCTAAGGTTCTCTGATCGTAGCAATGTCCCGACCCATGTAACTTGCAGTGGGCTCACCACCCACAGGAACGCTCACAGTATGGAGCAGTGGGATTTGGGTGGTGCCGGCTCCCCCTTTTACCTGGTAACAAATAATGAATAACGTTAAAGTGCAGAGGGCAGGAGCTCGACTATAGATAGTCAATGTGATCCACACCACTGCCGACATCAACATGGGACCTCTGCATTTTACCCATCACCAAAGTGAACAGTGGGCAGCATTGAGTGCCTGGACAACAGACGGGTGGATCTGATTCTGGAACCCTGCGGAATCAAGTCCACTTCCACAACTACTAGGAAGAACTAGGAAAACTTCAAGTCATCCTTGCATCACATCCAATCATGTATGATAGCAGATTGTCTATATAGTTTTTGCAATATAGATGGCAGAAAAATTGTCTGCATTTTCACTTTACATTGAACATATTTTTGATTTCTTGATTTTTCGCGAGTGATTACAAATTCTTATTTACAAATAGATAGTGGACTTTCACAGACGGGTCTTCAGGAAAGCATTAAATTAAGTTATAATAAGAACATGCTGTGGGAGTATGTCATAAACCTGACAGGATGTGAGTGTAAAAGCCTTATTTTGTCCAGAAGCCAGAGGTTTCCAGCTCTGCATGCACCTTAGTAGCTAAAGATAACATTGACTTTTACACTGAAATGACGCTATGTTCATATTTGCTTTCAAAATATTGTTGTGGCCTCAGCTCCGGTGGGTGAAGAGCCAGGTTTCAAACGTTCACCCTGGTTTATTATTCAGCTGCAGCACAGTAACCACAGCGGTAACATTTCCGGGAGGCTCAGGGAAAGACAGAAAACATATCATTATCCAGTGTGTGCCTATAGAGCTATCTGTAGCCCGTGCCACTGCCAGCAGAAATGTCAAGGGTAAAGTTTGGCATGAAGGCGAGTGTGATGTGTCGGTGGGAATTAAAGCTCTTCTCTGAAAACGGTCTAATTTATTCTCAGGGCAGCTGTTGAACTTTCGATAACTTTATCACAGCTCCAGATCAACACGACTCGTGACTGTCTGAGCCCCTCCGACGACTTCTGCTGTCCAATAAAACCTTAAGTGAGCAAAAATGTCTTTCATAAAATGCGTCAGTTCAACAGCTTTATCATCCTGGCTGTAAGCAAATGTCAAAAGGGAGAGTTCCTCTGGCACTCGATCAAAGTCTCTCATAAAATGGCTAATAAAGCTTTATATGGCCCATCAAATCATCTTTTTTATTACAAATGTAGATGCATTAATTTCTTTAACCATTCCTGGCTTACTGGGAAACACATACATTGTCGTGCATCAATTTTGTGACACATGACTTTCAACACTTAACATACGCTGAGTGCTGTGACGGAAGGTCAGGAAAATAAAGTGGTTCTACCTGGAGACTAACAACAGAGTAAACAGGACTTCTGCTAAAAATACCTTTATGAGAGAAAGGATTGTCTCTCCGGTGAATACACGCAGAGACAGGAAGGTTTGGAGAAAAAGCTAGAGAAGCCAGATTGAGATGGTTTGGACATTTTCAGAGGAGGGACAGTGGATACATTAGTAGATGAATGATCCTAGAGATGGAGGTACCAGGTAGGAGACAAAGAGGAGATTGATGGATGCAGTGAGGGAGGACATGGAGGTAGTTGGAGTCAGAGTTAAGGTTACAGAGGACAGGGGGAGATGGAAATTGTTAAAGATGGAGATAATAAGGTATTACTGCCGTCTATATATAGCAATTAGTGTTAAAATGTGTCTTTACTTTATACAGTCTCAATGAGTGAGATTAAAAGTTGATCTGAGGTAGAAGTTGATTTTTTTTTACATATCTTTACATAAATATCACATTCAATGTTGTTTGAAATCTATAACTTAAATTTAAGAATTAACATTAAGTCCAGGCATGGGCAAACTAAGGCTCGGGGACCAGATGCAGCACAATCAGCTTTGGAATCCGGCCTGTCAAAATTGACCAAATTCTATCATTGTTTTTTAGAGTGATTACATTTTTGTTTTTCCCCATGCAACAAACTCGAGTTGCCCCTCGAGGACAAATAAAGTTTTTCTGAATTTGAATCTGAAAACGCTAAGGTTTCTCTATGAATAAAATATAGAAGGTTAAAACTGTCAATTTTTAACAATTCCTTAGTTGAGGAATGAAAACATCTTTCAACACCAAGAAGAAGTCCAGTTGCTTAAAACTAAACCCTGATTGGATATTAATTATAATTTACAAACACATACTCAATGTAAGATTTCTAAAATCATAAAAAAACAAAACTAATTGCATAATAAATAAATTGTCTAAACTGCATCTATAGTTTCCGAAAATGTTGTGCCCTCTGCTGTCCAAACAGATTATCAGCAGTTTACATGACTTCCTGTGTCAAGAAGACATCTGCCTGAGGTGTGTTGGTGATCTGGCGTCCTTCCATAGTCAGGGTTAATAAGATACTGTGAATTGACAGTAGGTGTGAATGTAAGTGTGAATGGTTGTTACCTCGACCTGTGGCCCTGCTGCTCTGACCACCTGTCCAGACGTTTCTCTAACCAATCCCCTGCCTCAGTCGACCTGTTGTCCCGTCAACCATCACCAAATGTCAGTAATTCAACTGTTGTCAGGACAAGGAAGCTCAAAACCCACACTGGTGCAGCCAGGACAACAGATCATAGGGTGCATCAATAAATAATTACATTTAAATGTCTCTTAATGAGTGGAGTTTGCTGACTGGGCCAATGTTTATGGCCTCTGATGAAACTGCACGCTCAAGGCATCTATAATACAGAATGTCATAAAAGACTGCTCTGTTAATGGCCCTCAGTGCTCTGACTGCCACGATAACAGCATCCTCAATTACACACTGACAACATGCTACAACTAGATATGCAAACAGGCGGATTTCTCCTTTGAATTGTTTGCTGCCTCAGCATTGCAGCTTCACATTTGGTAGTTATTTTAATTATGCCCTTTTGATGGTGCAGGATATGGGCTTTTTGTTGTTCTTCTTTAAATAAAATGTAAAACGGTTGATGTAAAAAGAGGTTTAACGTACATTTTTTTTTCTTTACCCTAAGAATAAACCAGATTATTTAGGCAAATGAAATGACGTAGGTTACCTTTAATTGAAATCACTTATTTTTTTTATGTTCACATAAAGTCTAAGGGTATACTTATGAGAAGTCTTTACATAAAAATGGCTTCCTATGAATGCCACTGCAAATCATCTAGCTCTAACCGGGATCACTGTTCAGTGAGTCTCTTTCAGGGCATGAGATTTTGGCGCTGGGTTCTACAAAACCTGATGACTAGAATTGTAATTTGTCCTCCACTTCACCCACAACTGTTTGCATGTTTGTCAGCCAACTGCAGCTAGGGTTTAATTCTATGACAATCTCACAAAACTGTGTCAAAACAAGCCATAAAGTGCACACAAAACCAAAAACACAAGCTGTTCCCCTCCGCTTCCCTAACACTCGGCTGCCGCCAGGAGACAAAGAACGTTTAATCCGAGTGTGTTCGACATGAAAGCTGTAGGTGAGACACTCCTTCAGGTACACTGGCCTCTTATGAACGTGACTGCTTCTTAAATTATTCATCAAGGCGAGTGTGTGTGCGAGAGTGTGTGACACATGAAACAGGTGGAGAGGCACCGCGGCACAGCATGCGACCTCACACACACACACACACACTCTTAGGCGCACACATGCAGGTATGTCTGTGACAGGCGTCTGCTTCGACACCCGGCGCATAAGAGTGTATCATTTTGATGTTTATATGCAAAAAGTGAGTGTGAAGAAATGAGACAACAACAGCGAGGCGTCTGTTGACGCGTTACAGCTCATTTTTATAGTCATTTCACACACACGCACATAACTTAAGATGTTGATGGGGTCCCCTGTGATTGCAGATACTTGATAAACCAATCCCTCTCCATCATATAAAACACAAGCATACACCAACACACACACACACAACTGTAGCATCACAGTATTTATCATCGTAGATAAGGATGCATTCCTTTCAGACTGTGACCGAAGCTCCCTGGGGTAAAGATAAGAGGTGAGACACAAACATGTTTCTGTGTCACAGCCACAATAACAATAAATAAAAGAATAAAACTATTGGATGGTGAAGCAACTGCAGACAACTACATACAGGCTAAGAAAGTAACATGAAAAATAATGAAGAGTTGTTTTTTTTCTTCACTGTATTTCTATCAATTAAACCTGAATAACGTGGAAGTTCAACTTGTGTTGTTCAGAAAACACCACAAGTAGGCGCTATTGTTGTTTCATCTCGCTGCAGCATCTCCGAACTACACGATCTTAAGTTTACAAAAAAGAATAGGTTACGTTAAGTTTACAGCAAAATTATATCACAAAACAACCCTGCTCATTCTCTATGGTGAGTTTTCCGGAGAGCTACCATCTTCAGGGGGTCATATGATTTTTGTTCACAAACAGTGGCACGGTTCGTCACATGATCGCGTGATGACACGTTGATGAAGGTTCAACAGTCACCCAGTGAGTTTTTTGGAAAGCGTTTAGCCTCAAATACATGCTTCAGCTCAGCTCTAACTATGAGTGGGGACTAACAGCAGTTATTTCCTGTGTGTGAGATTAAAGTTATTTCCTGAGTGAGATTACAAATGATAAATGATAAATTACCAAAAACAGTCACTTGCCCTATAAAGGGTTAATGTGTTTTTAAAGTAAAGTAACTAATTACTTTTATCATTTAGTAACTAATAACATAACTAGTTACTTTTTCAGAGCAGTAACTAGTAAAGTAACAAAGTTACTTTTTTAAGGTAACTTTCCCAACACTGCCCACCTCTTTGATGTGAAACCGGTTGTTGAGAGTGGAATCTTTTGGGTATTGCTCCCAAAAGGGCTTTGTAGGTGGGTGATAGGTGGTGTCTCAAACCACCACCTCTGTTGGAGTTGACAAAAATGGCTTCTTTTACACCTCCCTCAAACCATCTGTCTACGTCTTGGTCCTCAGAAGAGTTTTGTAGCCTTCAAGTCTAGGTGGACGGATATTAACACATCAATGGAAATTTGTGATAAAAACCTGTGGCCAGCAATTTCTTCACAGAATTTCTCAGCTGGTTGAGTTACATGGAACACACCTTTTTAATGGTCTAATCCTCCTGTCCTCATCTGAGTCAAATTACACATAACAATGGACAAAACAAGAACCTCAGAAACGGACGTCAAAGTTAACTGTGATTTACTGTGCAACGTTACTTTGAAAACCACAGCAGGTACCGCACAGGTCTTCATCATGGTATGGTTGCTCCTGGTTGTAGCACGACCTGCTCTGGTGTTCATTGGGAGCAGAAACACATTTACTGACAGTATACCAGGAGATAAAACTGAAGTATGACATCATAAGTATAGCCAGATCCATCTGAAGGGAAGCACAGACCATGTCGTCATACTCAGACATGGATCTAGACGCACAAATCAGAGCGGCTGTAACAATTGTGCTCTGACTCTTTGGCTTTAGAGACACATGGCAGTGATTTTTTTTTTGAGAAGATTACGTTGAATGGTTTCTCATCTGTTGATGACATCTCTGGGTCAACAGGTAGATCTTTGGGAAACAAACAGGACAAATGCTTCACAAACAGCATGACAGACACCAAGAATCACTAAATATTACTGTATGAAACTACAGTACATGTGGAATAGCGGGCATCTGTTATCCACAGGTGACTCTTCCACTCTTCTGTCTCCCAGTGCAGCAGGTGAACCGAGATGGTCAGATTTGGCCTCCAACATCTCAGACAACCCCAGGGTTTGGCCCTAAGCCCATCCATCAGTAGGGAATACAACATCTGATCATTAGACATCCTCCACCTACGCAGATATACACTGAAAGTATATCAACCAGCAAACCCCATCGGGCCCTTAGGAGAGCATTGCATCCCAGAGACAAGTACTCCTCACAGAGTAAACAGACCCATAAAAATCCCCATAGAAGAGCCAATTATGCCAGGGACTTGACATCTCCTTGTCGTAAAACCTACAGGAGGCAGTAACTATTGGACAGAATGTGAAATACAGCCAGTTGTTATCGCTGCCCATTTGTGGCGATTAAAAGCCACCCTGGAGACCTGTGGTAACTGTTAAGGAGGGCATTCTAAATGCCTTGCCTCGCCGTATGGTGCAGCTCCTGGAGGACTCCAGAGAAGGCTCCCCGTGCCAGGCAATCCTCTCTGTGTATGCCTGATTTATCACCAGCCGTCCACAACTAATGTACCAGCGCTGCTGGTTCTACTGGTTGGCTCCACGACGATGGGAGCACGCTATTTTATTATCGGCACTGGCATCAAAGACTGAGGAGCCTGTATTATTCATAAGATCACCCACATTTTCCCATCCAAACGCCAGATACATTATGCAGAGTGGAAATGCAGGTCTGATTTATTAGCTTTTTGTCGTGTGCAGACCTACAGTATGTGTGGATAAGATGCAAAGATCAGTGAAAACGCCACATGGCATCATAATAGCGGGGAAAAGGGCAGCGAGGAAGAAACAGAAATGAAAAGTCTCGGAGCGGTGCCACCAAAATGATGAATCACGCCGCCTTCAGTGCACAGCGGATGTTTAGTTGAACATCCAGAGGAGGGCGGCTGACTCCAGATAAAGAGAATGGCAAATTACAGTATCACTCAAAAACAACAACGGAAAGAGGATGAGAAATAGAGTCTTTTCCTCTCCGCTGACACGCTCATCCACTGCCGGCCTCATGGCTTTTATGCACCACAACACAAGAGCGACTTCTTCATTCTTCCCTGCCGTCCATCAGCTCCAGCCAATTATAGAGCGCCTAAAAACAATAAGAAGTAAAACTGCCGTCTGCAAGAAGGGCCAACTACTCACTTTGATTAGCACAGGCCGGTACCTTACATTGATTTTACCCATTGCTCTGGGAGGAAGAGGTTATTTCAATCATTAGTTTCAGACGATTTTGTTTCTTAAAGCTAAGCCAAAGCACTTTGACTGAAGGAAATAATCATGCATGTAAACAAAGAGCGGATGAAAAATACAGACAATCATTTTCTTTTCTTCTTACCCTCACCCTCACTTTCTCTCTCACACACACATACCCCCAGAGTAAATGATCTTGCTGCCTTCTTCTTTGTTTCCTTCTCCACCACACGCCCACCCACACAAGAAACACAGAAGGCACACATTCGCAGCTAAAACCCTAAAAATCACTCCGGGTAATCAGTAACTGCGAGCGGCTGAGACCCTGGTAGTTCAGGGCTATTGATTTCACTGCACAGCAGCTCTCAGTGGTCATTTGCAGTGATGAGAAAAGACAATTGCAGCCAAATCATCCCTGGCATTCATTAGGGGGCTAAAGCCAAGGAACCCAACAAGTCAGAGTCGGCTGAAACCTAATCAAACAACTGGGACGTACTAATGGGGAGAACAACATGGCTGAGACTCCCTGCAGGTCAATCAGCTCCCCTGGAAGCTGGTAAACCAGGAAAAATCAAACGGACTGGAGCTCTTCTATCAATTATCTATTAAAGCTCAGGCTTGGATTGTTTGTGCAGAGATATTCACTCACTGTTGTGTTTCCTATTCTCCATTTATCAGAGGTTTTTTTTTTTTGCACAAATCCCCTGGATGACGAACTTGGCACGTGAACATTTGTAGCAACAGCTGCGAGACTGTAAATGATGGTTATTGACATTTTTTTCGTCGGCCAAGAACGGCGCAGTGGAGGGGTTATCACCTGCTGCCCCAGGGTTCAGGGGTCTGGACCACCAACTGACCAAATATCTGGTTGGGCTGCATCAACAAAGACATGGTGTAAGAACTAGGGATGACTAGATATAATGGATTATTTAATTATTCTCTAATCACAGACAGAGACGCCGTTTGTTTATAAGTTCAATACTAAAATTGTGATCAATAACAAACTGAATGGTCCTGACTATTGGATTAAATCAGAATTTGTAAAAACCAACCAGAACAGAACTTCCACTGGGCTCACCACCCACAGGAAGGCTCACAATATGGTGCAGTGTGATTTGGGTGGCAGTGGTGGAGACTGCTGCCCCTGCAACTCAGTAACTGATAAGAATGAATGAAGTCTACACAAAACCTTAGCTCTGTTTTGGCACTTGAGCAAAAAGCCTTTCGACGACGTCACCTTTTCTGCACAAAGTCCAAGACTAAAGACATGAAGCCGTTCGTGTTAGTGTGAATAATTGGTTGTCACTTCACCAGTGGCTACGATGGAGTCAGCCTTCACCTAATGTCAGCTGGGAATGTTCCAAGCTCCACCCATGGCCCTGAACAGGTGGATATATCATTCTTCTGAAATAAATCACTTTCACCCTCCATCTGCAATAAGTCACTGCCTTCATGAATCCACCTGTGGAGGTCATGCTAAATTAGCCCTTTTAGCAAAGCTGATCTGATGAATAATTACTCAAATATTTGAGAAAATATCTGAATGTTTTTTAACCAGTTGCAGTCCTTTGACACTAAAAGGGTCTAAAAGGCTCAATGAATAGAAAACCAAAAAGAAAATAATCCCACACTCAGTTAGGAAGTTAGTGGGGAGGCAGGAAGTAGACTTGGGTCCAAGAAGCTTCAGGTTCTAATCCAGCAGCTGCCACTGACGCGCCCTGATCATAACACCATCTCGACCCACATAACTTCCAGTGGGGTAACTTCCAAGAAGAGTCACAGTATGGAGCAGTGTGATTTGGGTGGTGCCAGCTGCCCCTGTGGCCCAGAAGCGGTTAAGCAAATGAACATGAATGAATTAATGGATATCAAAATTAAGAAAATTGTGTAAATGTATATAGTTTCCTGATTCACAGTAGCTTTTAATTTGACTAAAAAGCACAAATTAAAACCAACTAATGAGCTTCATCATAAATTAAATACAAACAAACACTATTAGGATAATATAAAATATGTCCCGCAGAAAATTGATTGAAATTATTAGACCATATGAGCCATTTTAGTAATTATTTTCTGTCCTTTTCAGTGATCCTACAAATCACTAAATAAAAGTAAAAAAAGTAAAAACATACAGCTCGTCAAGTGTGTTGGCAGAGATCAGAACAGATCCATTACCATCTTTCCTTATTTATTAAATCCCTACGAACCCACCACCAGGCCAACATCTGCAGCAAACGGTGAAGTCTTGCGGACTGCTGGCGTGTACTTTCTGCCATCTGCTGGTCACTCACTGCTACTGCACCACCACAATGCATTGAGCTGGGGTAAGACGTAGGGTTAGAGTCCACCAATCGACCACCACTTAAATAAAGTGTAGAATAATGAGACGTACCCTGGTCTAAACTAGAAACTAGTTTTATCATAACATCTTTTTTTAAGGCTTAAAGCTAAGATGTCACTTACTGTGGTGCCATGGTATATAACATCTAAAAACTTATGGTTTAGTATACAACGGCACTAGGGGATTGGAAGAATCAGTAACATCCAACATAGTAAATGTGAGTGGCTTAAGAGTATGTGAGCTTGGCTACTTGCACACAAGTGAACCTAGAATTGACCAGTATCCCTGAATGTGGCCCGTGCCCCCCCAATCTGTGAGTTTCCCAGTCATTCTGTCATGTCATGACCGCACAATTCTGTTGTATTTGTACAATGGTAATAGCCCACACAGATTCTGGTTCTAAATGTTGCCAATCGCTCTTGGTATTTTACAGTACGAAGTAAAGAAAAAGTCAACTGTCTCTACTAGATTGTTATGATGTGGCTTATTCAGTTCCAGCTGAATTATATGGTTTTTGTGTTTCAGGATAACAAAAAAAACAACTTTACTGTAGATAGGGATTTTTTAAAAAGTGTTTCAGCTTTTCTAATACATTTTCCTAGAAGTTCATTGGAGTTAGGCCATGATATGCTGCTCCAATGCTATTTGAGCTGCTAGATGACGTTGACAATGAATTTCTGCAACAAACTTTCCATGTGGATTTCATTAACGTCACGGTTACGTCTTGAAACTTTTTGCCCATACTACTCTGTTTCCTTCTGCCAGTTTCCTTCCACAGACCAGTGTCTAAATGTGCCAGCCAATGGCATTTGAGATGAAATAGGAGGTAAAAACGTGAGAAAGGAGGTACGTTTGTTTTGATCCCCAGTGTTGGCAGGTCCATTGTGCCAGTGTTTGCTAATACCCTGGACGCACCTGGCATATTACACAGGCTTATCCCTTTCCTCAACACCTCCCTAATGTACTGCACCAGACTCCAACTGCACAATTGTTTCTCTGACGATACGGCTGCCTCTGCCCAGATGTAATTAAGTGCTAATCCCCTGTTGACAAAAGCATAGGCCGTCTGGATTGAGAATGTAGATGATTGTGCCGTAAATACAGTCTGCAGACCTGGCAGTTTGATGATGCAGCGTCTTCACTCATTGGCCAGAGTTAAAGGTCGGTTTGTGTTTATATTATTTGGGTTTTTTCCCTGTAATAGGTTCAAATGGAAAAGGCCAACCATTGTTATCGGTGGTGCTGTAATAAACAAACAGCCAGTTCATCATGTCATCAAGTTAAACTCTGAAAACTACAGTCTTCACAGTTTAACTTTTGATTAAAAAGTACTAGGAAGCTAAACAGAAGTTTAACAAAGCCTTTTGGTGTTTTCTACTTTTTTTCTCTTTGATAATAACATAAAATTACACCAATTCTAACAGCAGCTGAATATAGTTAATGGTCTGATAATGACTTTCACACACTTCAACTCAGGATGTGGGCTGAAATTATGAGAATCCAGAGAATTCTCCCCCAAAGACCTAGACGTGAGCTGGAAGAAATTTTGCAATTTGATCTATTTATTACAATGAAAAAACGAACAATGACCAAAGCATTTAAAATATGTCAGAAATATAAAACAGATGCAAATGTATTTGTTAATGAACTCTTGAATCAATGTATGATTTTATCTATTTCTAAATCCAACTTTCAACCCTGTTAAAATTTGTTGTTTGTTTGTGTAGTGGCCTTGAACAAAAGCTGTTCTAAATGGTTTATTCAGGTTTTTGAACTGTTCCTGGTACTTGACTAGTCAGCTTGAAGGTCAAAAATTCAAGCTTTGGTGCACATTAAGGGGAACTTGTCTGAGTAGGTTCTCATTCATTCATTCAATATCTTCAAAGAACCCTAACCCACACACCAGTTGCCCTTGAAGTATTTTTTTTTGTTTATTTAAATTACCTGAATGAATGCAATCCTGACAAACAAGGGG
>JAFBJS010000327.1:215131-238290 GCA_016785265.1 Paraplagusia blochii | reverse complement strand
AAAAAGCTAGAGAAGACAGATTGAGATGGTTTGGACATGTTCAGAGGAGGGACTGTGGATACATTGGTAGAAGAATGATCCTAGAGATGGAGCTACCAGGTAGAAGCCAAAGAGGAGATTGATGGATGCAGTGAGGGAGGACATGGAGGTAGTTGGAGTTAAAGTAGAAGATACAGAGGACAGGGGGAGATGGAAAACATAACCCTAACCCTAACCCTGAAAAAGGGACAAGCTACAGGGATGGATGGAAATTACGAAATTACAGAAATTATGTGGAAGGAAAAGAAAACTTGTAAAATAGTATTACATCTATATTTTTTTTTTATGTAACTGCTCAGGATCTACCAGCTCAGCCTTTAACATCTGGTAGATTCAATCTACTAATCTACTAATCGGCGACCCCTGCTGTAAGGAATTCCTGAGGCTACTAGATTTTCTTATAGTTTAGATAACTTATCACATTTAACGAAATATCATGTTTCAATATTCAGCACAGAAAACAAAACCGTTGAAAGGCAACCTCATCTTACATGACATTTGGAAAAAGAAGATTTATCCAAAATTCAATAGGATTTGACATCACAAAGTTTTTAAAGAATTTTAACAAATCCAATCCTGGACAAACCACCTATAGTTTCTTTGCCAAATAAATCATCCCCATTATCAACATGTCTACAAGACCTTGTAAACAGGAAGAAGAAGTGTGTTCTCCTCACCTCAGGTCCTGGGAGCTGCTCCTCCACCGTCTCTCCTTGACTTGTAGTCATCTGTGTTGACTTTCTATCAGCAGGTGTCTGTAGATCAGCCTTAATTTGACAACAGACACAGAGGTAGGTTATTTACCCTGCAGTATGTTAAGCCTACACCTTTATCTAAACCCGGGGTCTCAAACTCAAATAAGTTGAGGACCTCCACCCACGCTATCATTTCACTGAAGGTCCACGTCAGCTGTGTAATACAACACTGAACCAGAAGGAGACTGTGGATCAGGGATTGGAGAATTATAGGATTTACCATAAATGTGGAGAACAAATCTATAAAATATTATTATTAATTCAACTTTCACATCAAGTTGGGGGCCGCAAAATATCGTTCCACGGGTTGCAAATGGCCCACGGGCCACGAGTTTGAGACCACTGATCTAAACTATTTTCCCTCTCACCTTGCAGTAGCCGACGACCTGTTCCGCGATGCTGTTGATGTGCAGCAGATACTGGTGCAGCCTCCGCTGGTACCTGACAGCAGACAGCTGAGCCTCGTCCTGGAGAGCGGACACCTGGGCCAATAGGAACTGCTCCCTCCGGTTCCACCTGAGCCTCGCCATGCGGGCTTCATGCTCCAGGGTTGCGCTCCGTTCCTCCAGCCTGTCCGCCACGGTGCGGAGGGCGTCCAGGCAGCAGTGCTGCTCCGTCACACAGGGCTCCTCGGCGGGCAGCGGGAGTCCACATCCCAGCTGACAAACACCGTGACCGGCGTCCGTGTCCGCCGGCGACGCCATCAACCGTCAACTTAACCGCGGTTACTACAACTTTTGTTCAGTCGAGGCGCATAGTCTGAGCAAACGGCCAGAGCAGGAGACTCAGTGGAAGTTTGGGGAAAGTTTTCCAACTAGTCTGACAAGAGTGTGAGGCAGTCACTCAGTTAGACAGACAGATAGACAGACAGGCAGGCAGGCAGAGAGAGAGAGAGAGACAGACAGACGGGGAGGAGAGGGCGGTCTGAACTGAGTGGCTGCGCCGCTGCACTCAGTCACAACAGAGAGGAGATTTAACGTCACTCTGCCGTCATTTGTCCCAAACTACAGGAAAATAAACAGTAAAATATAAGAACATCTTAAACATCTCTACGATATATTCTTTTCTCTTGTTTATTTCATTTACATATAATAAACTGTTTTTAACTGTTTAAAAATGGAACTACTCTTTAGCTTTCGTCATGTTCATGTTGAACGAGTCTCCCGCTATTGGCAATAAAGTGACAGAGAACCGAAGAACATGCCTAGTTTTTTAATATATTTGTATTTTTTATACCTTAAACTCGTGTTCTGTACATATTTTGTTAATATAAATGAAGACCAACTCTATAAACCAGGCTATATCGTTCCTCCAGTTAGCTTACAGTGTTTTTGAGTAAAAGTGAAAAAACCAACATGGCGGCCACAGTGATAGCATCGTTCAGCCAATTAAATACATCTCCCTGAAATTTCAGCGCCAAAATGGACAACAGTAAACTACAGCACACGTATTAAACACAGGCCCGGGGCCCAAATTTGGCCTACAACATGATTAAATTTGGCCCTTGAGATCTTATCAGATGTGCGCTAGGCTAAGCCCCCTGTATATAGCCCTATAAAGTGGAGGTGGGGGATTTAAGTGTTATTTTAGTTATAGCACATGCATTTACTTATTTGTTGTTCTGTGTGAAAAAAGGTTTTCATTTAAAAATGTCCATACAAGGCTACAGATAAAGTGGCACAAAAACAAATACTACTGGTGTGTGTTTTATTATAAATGTAATTTCTCTTGTCATTATTATTTTAAGATATGGTTGTTCCATATTCAACGTTCAGTTAATCCAGATTTTCTTTGAATACATTTTTTATTTTTTACATAAATAAAACATATATGTGTCAATAGTCAATGTTGATATAAAGATGGAAGGCTTACTATCCTTACTATGGACCTTATTATTTCTTGGCATAATTATTTTCCTTACAAACAAAAATGACATAACATGAACTTTTTTTTTCTGTAAAATAACATAAATTAACAATAAAAGCCACAAATGACCAGGTTTTTCTCACCACTGTGTTTTCAGTCAAAGCTCAACTGTAACACAATATCTACACTCGGACCATCACCATAAAGCCTTTAGCTTGGGACCAGGGCAGGGGATCAACCGCTTGACACATCATAACATATTGCAGGTCTCTCAGAGTGGGATCACATTTCAGATCTGTGAAGAAGTCGGGGCTGTACTCTGCTCCGAACCTCTTTAAAGTGTGTTTTGTGTTGTCTGAGCTGTCACAGGGCAGGTGTAGGTTTACAAAACCAATATGACAATCTGCACACCTGTCTGTTAAAACACATGGGACAGAGGGAGGTCAAATGTGTGTCTTTTGTCCATCCATCACTGACAATGAAATCTAAGCTCCTCCGTGTTTACATCGTCTGATCTGAAGACTATAAACATCAAGTACCAGGAGTTAAACTTTAGAATCAAACTGCTCTAATGTCTGTTTGTGACTCGCTGTGATCCACGTTGGAACACAGATTGTAGAATATTGTGTTTTGTATGTATTGGTTACACAGCCATCTGGAAACAGACCGATGGTATCTCAGGGACCATATGTTTGCACTGATAAAATGCGTGATTGGCACGGAAAAAGTTAAGGTTTTCTTAGGTAGAACGTAGAAAAAAAAATCTCAATAAGGTGAATAAAAAGTTTGATTTGGTCGCAGCTAATCCTTGAGGTGAAGGGATATCAATCTACCTTTGGTCTGATGGGCACCGGAGCGGAGACGAGACTCCAACAGCTGTTTCTGCCTGAAAAACTAGACAGAGTTGGTCTTATCTGCAAAGGACGGGTTGAAACACTACCTCTGATACGTTTGGAGAAGAAAAGCCTTTTGCTGCAGAACCAGAGGAAGAAAATCTCATAAATTAAGACGTTTCTGCAAATAGTTGACTTGATTATCAAAGGGGACAATCAATCATTCATGGTCCTCTACCTTCTCTTTCATGATATGTGAGAGGTTAAACTATACTATGACTATTTCATTGCTCTGAACTTTCAGTCATGAATAAGATACTTTTGGCTGCAATGCAGGGGTGACCAAGTGGCCCTTGCACTCCGCTGCCCCAATTCTCTGCCTCAGCGCTCCATTAAAACAGTTTAAATATCAAATACTGACACAGATATATTTTTATAGGATAGGTAAAGTTGGACGTACATTTTAGTCTATAAGATTCCATAAGAGGAAAAACAACTCAAAGTTGAACGTTGTCTTTAACACACAGGGTCATTCGGACCTAAGAATGTACTTTATTAGCGAGTGGAGAAAAGTGAATTTGTTCCTTATGGAGCAAAATGAAGAATAAATCTAGGGCAGTGGTTCTTAACCTGGGTTTGATGGAACCCTAGGGGTTCGGTGAGTCCGTTTCAGGGGTTCGGTGGAGCCTCTGCCAGAAAGGTCAAGACACCGAGGTCAAGGCATATGCTGCTCATATTGTACGATCGAATCGTAGGGATCATGAGTCACGAGACATTCACACGATTCGTGTCGCTTTATCTGATTGGGCTACTCGCACCGATATGTACGATGTGACTCCTGTAGCTGGAACGGCAGAAGATGATGTAGAAGATGAAGAAACCAGGGGCAGGTGCACAAATATTCACAATTATTCTCTGAGACACAGTGAGAATAAATCTCAACAAACAAAACTCATTTCCCTATTAATTTGTGCCATTCTGTGGACAGACAGGGAAAAGAAAAGGTCGTCACCTTTTAAAAGTCTTGACAAACCATCCATTCATCTTCATCCGCTTATCCGGAGCCGGGTTGCAAGGGCAACATTCGGACGAGGAGGGATACCCAGAGACTTCCCCCTCCCCAGACACTTCCTCCAGCTCATCTGGAAGGATCCTGAGTCATTCCCAGGCCAGCCGGGCAACATAGTTGCTCCAGCGTGTCCTGGGTCATCCTCTGGGTCTCCTCCCAGTGGGACATGATCCAAAAACCTCCTGTGGGAGGCGCCCTGGGGGCATCCGATCTTGGCAAACTTGAGTATTAATTTCTGCCACGTTGCTCCGTGTTTTTTATTTGTTTTTTCCCCTGTATCTAAGTTTGTGATTGTGCAGCGTGGCAAAATATCAAACATCATGAGAAAGTCAGGAGGCGATCATAAGGTGATAAACACTTACCATTACCCTATGTACACTGCACAACGCAAGTCACATGATTGAGTGAAAAATTGTGGTAGATAGCCAGAAAGTCACATGACTTGTGAAAATGTGTCAAAATCAAAATTGCACAAAATTTATGGCCGTCTTCAGTCTTTGAAAACATCTATTTTAACATTAGTAAATTGCTAACTCTCCACCTCTTTCTCTCTCTTTTGGAAAAGTCACAGAAAAATATGATTAAACACACACACACACAGCCATAGTTAACTACACCTTTATTGTTCCTTAGCCAGCCAATGTGACAATTCACATCCAACCCTCACATGTATAATTCACATCCAGCGTTGCACTGCACTTCTGTATTCAACACAACATGCTCCCACTGACACCATTTACTCCCCGGCCGTTCTCTGCATGAAAACCAGTTCTGGACGCGGATGAATATGATTTCTGTACTTTGCATCAAGCTTTTTTTTCATCTCGCACCAACACTGGAGACGACCGTCAACGTGCGGCTCACCATGAGGCTTGGATCGGTACAGTCTCTGACATGTAGGGACGCCACTCAGCAATGGAATGTGTTTCATAAAAGCGCCGGAGGTTGAAAAGGTTGCGATGCAATGTTCACTTTGTCTCCAAAGTCATGCACGTTTGAATGCACGGCCGCCGCTTTGACCCAACGACGTCAAAGCTTCGGGCGTCCGTGCATTTGGCAACTAGTTGCGATGATTTGTTGCGTTAAGGAAAACTGGCGAAAGCACTTTGTGGTGGATGCTGTCAGAATGTAAAAAGCGTGACCAGCAGTCGCACAAACATGATATCACTGGGATTCAAAAATGCAGCATCTGTTGTTGGGAGAAACAGAGTTCGTGAAAATGTACATAAATGTTGAACAAAGCGTTAAAAAATGATAAACATAAATGAACAAACAACATCAGGACCTTTGGATGAGCTCCTACTGCCAGGATGGATCTGCTCGGCTGTTAATATGTAACGTTAAAAGCCATTAGAATAGAATATTTTTGTTGGAAAATGATATGATGGTGGAAAAAACAAAGATACACCGGATGAAAAATAATGTATAGGAAATAAATTCAGCAACAATCTTGTCAAAGCACCTGCAGGAACCACTGATTCCTAATAAGGATACAGTCAAAACAAAACAAACTGTGGCCTCAGCTTATTGTTACTGACACTTTTTAGCTCAATGACTCACGTGTTTTGCCAACATGAACTTAATCACTACACACAGATACAAATGTAACTGATAGGACAAGTCAAACACCTTCGCTGCAGTTTTGTTTTTGAAAAGACCAGGATGTTCCATCCAGATGTTTGTGTGGGTCACCAGTTGGATACGGATATAAAATGGACCAGATGTGTGGACCACATGTGGACAACTTTCAGAATATAGGGGGGGTTATAGGTTTCCTCATCGGCATCAATAAAAATTATCATTGGGGGTGTTGAAAATTAACTTGATACTGTCTAAACCAGGCATGGGCAAACTAAGGCTTGGGGACCTGATGCGGTCCATTGAGCTGTTTAATGCGGCCCGAAAACCTTGTCCAAAATAAATACTTTATTTATATTATCATTATACTTATACTATACTGCCTTTTCCCTACAATAATGCATCACCTCATTATAAAGAGTATTAGAAATGTAGGATTTTAGGTTTTAGACATTACAGGACGGTATTTTCATATAAGGCGCACATAAAAGATTTTCTTCACCATAAGAACGTTAAAGGGGGAAGTGTGGGCGTGGATGGTATATAAAACCTACGCCCTATGATCAGGTGCGCCTCATATGTGTGTTTAATATAATAATGGCACACAAACTGAGACTGAGCCTTTTAGTACGGTTAGTACACCTCATGGTCATGAAAATATGGTAAGTAAAAATGACCAATCCATCTTTATGGACTTGACTCGGCCCCCGTGTCCAATTTTAGGACCAACTGTGGCCTGTGAGTCAAAAAGTTTGCCCATGTCTGGTCTAAACACTCAATTTCTGATTCTAATACATCCAATGAGTATTGATGGATGCATTTTTGTGTTGAAGTTAAACCTCTCAGACCCCTAGGTGCAATTTCAGGAAATTAGGCGAAAACCAGGCATTACATTAACAGCAAAAAAGATAATGGTTTTATCAATATTACATAATTATACTGTCAAGTTGACCAATGTTGTCAAACAACCATAGTCACACAAACACAGTACAAAGACTGACTGGGTTGATATGTTTGTCCTGTTTCCGGGTTCTGATTATGTTCAGTTTTCCACATCCCAAACCTGTTGAACCATAAAATTCTTCTGTTCATGCATACAATTTAACCATGATGACCTGTCAGCAGAATTCCATGTTATGATTCCTAACAAAGCACTGAACTACAAAAAATATGGTCCGTTATATCACTGACGTGCAACAGGCAGCTGCAAAGTACAGTAGTTATACTATATTTGGAAGCATTTATGTATATATGTATATATTTATATATGTGATTTCAGAACCAAAATACATCATGTTACCTGCCTTTGGCTTATGTCTCTTCTTTTCAGTCCAGATCATGTTTTTCTAATGTGTCCAATCAGATGCCTCCTCTGATGTAACTGCATTAATATCCCAGATTTTTAATGAATCCCCATCATGCATCTCTGTTTCTCCTGCACGAATTATGTTAAGTTTGACTCTAGTATCAGCCGACCTCATGTTATGTTGCACGGCCTCTAGGTTGAAGCAGAGGTTAAACTTTGCAGCTCTGAACAAATTGTTTGTGTGGTTATAATTTTTAGAAAAAAAATCTCCATCGACTTAGAAAAAGGAAAGATTTGTCGTTTTTCGACACCACCCCAACTCTTGGACGGAGCACTGTCAGTTTTAAAGGAATATTCAGATATGTTGTACATGAACATCTGATTACGAAATGACGAGACGTGAAATGCTGAGATTTGCTTTTGACTGTATCTGTTATGAAGGATGTGATTCATGAGAATGATGTTGAACTGCAGGTGGAAAGAGAATTTGTCAAACTCGTACACTTATCTGTCACAGCTACTTCTTCCTGACCTTCACACAAGGAGCGAACTGTAGAAATATCGAGGAAAAAAAGGAAAAACATCAAGACAAGCCGTCCCGCGCACAGTGTTATGTCCACGTCTTCCGTCCGTAACTGTGAAAGCTAAGTGCAGTTGTTTATGTAAGGCATATTTTAAAAAGTTGACTGAACTCCTGTGTCGCTGCTCCACGGAGGCCCTGGGTGGATAAATAAGGGATGTCTTTGTCTATGTTCAATTATTCCCTCTTCCATCCATTTGTCCCCACGTAAAAATCCCAAAGGGGAAGAGCTGGAGTGTGACGTCCAGGTTATAGGGTTGAACCAGAAGATCGTCCTTACAGGCGCTAACCAGTCTTTCTTAGCGGAAATGAAGACAGAGATGGTGCTACATTCAGAGGTCCAGGCAGAGGAGAGCAGTCAGGAGCAGTGAGAGGACGCTTAGAGACATGGCGGACATCAAGCCTCCTCCTGAGGGACAAACACAGACAATGACCAAAAATGACATTTTTCTTCTTTTGGTTTTTTTATATTACGAGGTGATGGTTGGTCCAGACCAACTGAGAACTGGATTAGAGGACGACCAGCTCTAAGAGCCTTGACAAAAAGACTGAAGCAGTAGAGACAAGACAATAGTTAGAATTGCAGGTCAGTGAGGTTTGGAATCACCAACTGCCAAGGTACAGCTGAGGTCCACTAAGCATGG
The DNA here is from genome assembly GCA_016785265.1 of Paraplagusia blochii. Taxonomy (NCBI): domain Eukaryota; kingdom Metazoa; phylum Chordata; class Actinopteri; order Pleuronectiformes; family Cynoglossidae; genus Paraplagusia; species Paraplagusia blochii. The sequence goes on along the minus strand of JAFBJS010000327.1, from coordinate 229,620 downwards.
CACCGTCCCCACTCACTGCTCCCCAGGTGCTCAATGCTGTCCACTGTCCACTTTGGTGATGGGTTAAATACAGAGGTGACATTTTGTGGTGGATCACATTGTCACAATGACAAGGAGTTTGATTTTCTTTCCTTAATAGTACATTTGCAATGTTTGCATTTTCCCAATTTCATTGGCATAAAAGGTCTTAGCTTTTCTATTATTATTAATAATTTATCTTGAGCTCCATCTGTCTACTCCTAACCCAGCCTCCTTGTCCAATTTAAGGACCTCTTGTGGCCCACAACATACAAGATACATTTATTTCATTGTTTGTCACCACAGTAACAGTGCAATAACTGATTGATCACATTTTTTTATTTAAATTGCTGAACAATTATTGTTGCCTGAAGTTCATGGAGTTGGAGTTTGTGTGGAAACTTGTGTTTTTACTGGTTATGGTGATGAAGAACACTGGGAGACACTTCTTCAATGATGTTAAGGGAAGCACAATCCTTGAACCTCTCTCTTTCACCCAGCAACAAGAAAGTCAAAAAATAATTACAATTTGTTGTTGAATAATTTAACACCTTTATATTTTATCTAATTCTAAAGCATATTTATTTACTCAACTTTTATAATAATGTATTTTAGAGAGAAGAGCAATTCTGTAGATTTTTTCGTGAGATTTATTCCAATATTCTGTATTTTCCACTGTCTCTTCTCAGGAGACAGGAAATCACCGTGACCATGACCACGTAAGGCTGGATCTGGTCTTTTGACTGGACCGTCCAATGAGTTGCCGACTGATTGCCGTGTTCCCTGTCTGTCAACTTCCCACTGATGGAAATAAAGACCAGACTTTTGTCTGACGGTTCTTCTGTCCCATCAGCACAGCGATCACCATGGACGCTCCTGCGTTTGTCATTGCCCAGAATCTCAAATCCTCCACAGCTTAAATTTCCACGGCTGTGAAATCAATCTGTTGAGATAGGACTGAGGCTGAACGATAAGGGATATGAAACCCACAGGGGGAGTTAGGTGGGAGGCGGGGGAGGCTTTTCCTCCTCTCATCAAGATCAATTACAGAGGCTCAGAGCGCTCCAATCACTCCATCAGTCACTGCGCTATCAAGACTTTGGTCACGAACGACTGCGTTATTCCACCTCAGCCCTCAAATTTAAGGTGGAACAACTTGGAGTGACAGCTCTGCTCGACCCATGGGAACCATCTGACCATGACCAACGATTACCTGCCACTAAATTTGGTTTAATCCCAGCAGAGCAGGATTTAACTGTCAGGTTTTGGGCTATGGGGAAATGTGACACTATTAAAAAAACACTTTTTCTATTTCTATTTCTGCTGTTATTAAACTTTTTCGAAGGCTACTCTTTATATTTTAGGAAAAGATTATATCCAGTCAGCAAGTTTTGTGTTTGTACAAAGAAGAAATGACACAGAGGGAAAAGTTCCTCGACAAATCATGCAAATCTCCTTCTTTAAACACAGTGTGTTCTCTGGAACATCAACAGACGTTAGCACTACCACTAAGGCCACTAAGTTGGCCTTAGTGGTAGTGGCCGATAAATATCCCTTAATAAAATAAAATTTCTTGTGTTCTGAAATATTTTCCTACCTATAAAATCTTCCTACCTGACTTATCAAGGATTTTTCAAGTGCACACAGCCTATAATTTTCTGCTACCAGACCAGTATATAAATTTAGAATCTTGTATCAATGACTCTGCATCATTTTGAGTTTATTGTTGTTGTCTTCACTGAAAAAATATTTCCTAATAAATATATTTGTATTATTGATGATGGATTCCTGGCCATTCTATTGTTCAGTTCTCTTGTTGATATGGGTATGGATCAAGTGGAAGTAATAGACAGATGGGGCCAAAAGGAAACAATTCACCCAAGGACCAGTACTGGTCCGTGGCCCAGTGGTTGGGGACCACTGCTGTAGATGGTTAGATGCCCTAAAATTTAATACTGCAGAATGCACTGAGATGCTAAGAAGTCATCATAGGTACTGTGTAAGTAACAGTTTTAATGACCAACATACTGTACTGTGTTTGGTTAACATGATGAAAAAATGACCCATTTATTTATTATAATTCCAGATGATTTGCTGCTGCATGAGGCAGGAAACCCTTTCAAGTCTTTTACCAGGTCTTTGGAACATGTTAAAAGTCCAGTCAGTCATAAATAATCGGAACAAGGATCTGTCAAAGTCCAAAATAAGCATTCCAATGGATGTGATACACAAATAACTTATTTTACAATATAGTAAAACTTGGATTTATCACATATCCAATGACCTGACAGGGCTTATTCAAAATGTATCAAGTTGGAAACATGTATAGTTTTCCTTCAAGATTTGGGCAATGAACTTGTCTGTCAATAAACAAAGTCAATTATAAAATTTCGGTAAATAAACAAGGTCATTGTTATGACATTCCAATGACCTTGATTATTTACCAGTAATGATATCATTGACTTTGTTGATTGACATACAAGATCATTTTCATCATTAAGATTGTCACCAAGATCATCATTGAGATGGTTTGGACATGTTCAGAGGAGGGACAGTGGACAGTGGTAGAAGAATGATCCTAGAGATGGAGCTACCAGGTAGGAGACAAAGAGGAGATTGATGAGTGAGAGAGGACATGGAGGAGTAGAAGATACAGAGGACAGGGGGAGATGGAAAATGTCGGCCGGCTGAAAGGAGAAGAAGATTGTTTTGTTCACCTGTGATGCTGATTTGTGCCACAGCTCCGTCTCCTCCTTCTGTGTACGCTCGCACCTCCACGACAAAGTTGCCGTTTTGCAGAGGAAGTTCTATGAACTTCTTGCTGGTGGTGTAGAGCTGGCCTGAGGTTTTGCTCTGGTTCCTGTACAGCACCTTCAAATGCAGACACAAGGACAGTCAACAAAAGCAGAGTGAAAGGTCACCTTGATAAAACATGTTCAAAGTCCCCTCACTTTGTATCCATCTACAGGAGACTCGTCATCCAGCGGTTCCACTTTTTCCCAGGCGATATTTACGGACTGGCCCTTAAATTTTTTACCTATGATTCTTGGGGGTCGACTTGGAGCTGATGAAAAACACAAAAAGAATCAGATTTCAGTCTGTGTTGGGGAAAAAAACAGTTTTAATGACCGACATACTGTACTGTGTTTTTTACCAGGTCTTTGGAACATGTTAAAAGTCCAGTCAGTCATAAATAATCGGAACAAGGATCTGTCAAAGTCCAAAATAAGCATTCCAATTGATGTGATACACAAATAACTTATTTTACTATAATAAAACATGGATTTATCACATGACCTGAGAGGGCTTATTCAAAATGTATCAAGTTGGAAACATGTTTAGTTTTCCTTCAAGATTTGGGCAATGATCTTGTCATGAACATGTCCAAACCATCTCAATGATGATCTTGAAAATGATCTTGTCTGTCAATAAACAAAGTCAATGACGTCATTACTGGTCATTGTTATGACCTTGATTATTTACCAGTAATGATATCATTGACTTTGTTTATTGACATACAAGATCATTTTCAAGATCATCATTGAGATGGTTTGGACATGTTCATAGGAGGGACAGTGGATACATTGGTAGAAGAATGATCCTAGAGATGGAGCTACCAGGTAGGAGACAAAGAGGAGATTGATAGACGCAGTGAGGGAGGACATGGAGGTAGTTGGACTTGGAGTAGAAGATACAGAGGACAAGGGGAGATGGAAATTGTTGGCTGGCTGAAAGGAGAAGAAGAAGAAGATTGTTTCGATGTTTAAAGTTTGTTCACCTGTGATGCTGATTTGTGCCACAGCTCCGTCTCCTCCTTCTGTGTACGCTCGCACCTCCACGACAAAGTTGCCGTTTTGCAGAGGAAGTTCTATGAACTTCTTGCTGGTGGTGTAGAGCTGGCCTGAGGTTTTGCTCTGGTTCCTGTACAGCACCTTCAAATGCAGACACAAGGACAGTCAACAAAAGCAGAGTGAAAGGTCACCTTGATAAAACATGTTCAAAGTCCCCTCACTTTGTATCCATCTACAGGAGACTCGTCATCCAGCGGTTCCACTTTTTCCCAGGCGATATTTACGGACTGGCCCTTAAATTTTTTACCTATGATTCTTGGGGGTCGACTTGGAGCTGATGAAAAACACAAAAAGAATCAGATTTCAGACTGTGTTTCTCAAGCCAAGAATCTGGAGGATATTCTAACCACAACATACGTTTTTTCTTGGTGTGGATCTGGAGGTGTTTACTGGGCGGCCCATATCCTGCTGAGTTGTAGCCTCGAACCTCAATCAGGTAATTGGAGTTGGGCTTCAATCCCTCTAGTTTGATCTGGTTAACCTTGCTGGACACCAACAACTCATTAGCACCTGCCTCGCCTTCCTCCTGACTCCTCCAGAACATCACCTGAAAAGAGAGGAAATATCACAAAAAAACAATGTTTTTGAATATATATATATATATATATATATAAACAATATATATATATTGTGTTAAACCAGCCATTACTGAGCAGAAGACAGTGTTTTAGAGCCGGTTCTAAGCTTGGATAAATGTTGAGAATTGCATCAGGAAGGGCATCCGGTGTAAAACTTTGGCCAAATCAAAGATGTGAGACAATTAAATGATTCCCATACTGCATCGGCCGGGGCCCAACTTAACAACGACCACCAACAGTGCTGTTAACCTACAGGGTACTGATGGAAATTGGACTACTGTTGGTCGAAGACAAAGAGAAGAGGAGGGCGATTGATAAAGACCAAGATGTATGGTTTAGAGACACTAGGAATAGGTAGAAGACAGGAGACAGAGCTGGAGGTGGAGGAGTTAAAGATGCTGAGATTCTCTTTAGGAGAGACAAGGATGGACAGGATCAGGACTGAGGTGATTAGAGGGACAACACAGACAGGACAGTTTGGAGAAAAAGAAAGACAGATTGAGATGGTTTGGACATGTTCAGAGGAGGGACAGGGGTTTTATTGGGAGAAGAAGAAAGCTACCAGGTAGGAGACAAAGAGAAGATTGATGGATACAGAGAGGAAGGACAGGTAGTTGGAAGATACAGAGGACAGGGGGAGTTGGAAATTGTTGACACACTGTGACAACCCCTGAAAAAAAGGACAAACCGCAAGGAAAAGAGTATTTACATAACCACTAGGCCACCGCTGATGATGTCTTTAGATCATGGTATAGGAATTATTTAATTTCCATATTTTACTTATTTTCAAATCATGAAAATAAAACAGTCCAAAAATGACAAGATGGAACTGAACATGTTTGACACCAACACAACTCTGTAGATGACGAATTGACTGCGTTTGTGGAAGAGGAGTGAACTGAATAACTAGGTGAGTATCATTTCAAGGGGAATCACTGTAAATGTTTTTCTGCTGGCATCAGAGAAAGTCGTTGCTGACCTTGTATCCATCAACATTGCCCTGTGGGAGGGTCATCCACGACACGGTGGCCTCTGTGGCGGAGAGAGCTTTGCCATCGATGCTTGCAGGAGCCTCAGTTAGAACTGGGAGGAGAACAGAGTGATGAATAGGTTATGGTTACGGTGGAAGAGCATCTCAAGGACTTCTCCCTCCAGATATAAATTTTGCATTGCGTGCATAAAACACAGCGCAGCGCAGCATATTTTTTTTAAGTGTGTACTCCTTAGCATGATATCGACTGGTGCGTCATGCAAACTAATGGATCCATTACCAGGATCATAAAATACATAGTGCTTCCTGTTCTGCATCAACCGGCTTTAGTGATGTCATTTCTCACTCAGTGCCGCACGTTGGACATTTTAGTTGGTGTGGATTTGTCTCAGGGAAGAAAGGAAGGAAGGGAAGAAAATCCATCATTTTATATTTTTCTGTGAATCACTGTGGCACTTTAACAATCAGTGTGAAGCACAAAAACAACGGTGACAACAGTGAGGTTCGCAGACAAATGATCACACCAACACGGAGGCAGACTTCTCTGAAGGCTTAGCTATAAATCCAAACAGACCCGACACCAAAGTGTGATACCATGGAAACGGGGCATCGTTGTTTGCCAGTTATCTTAACCGTCTGTCAGTGGATGTTAATAAATGGACTAAATGCTTTGCATCCTTGAGTAAATCACCGGCTCCGTGGCTCATGCTGCATAGATCATGATAATCCCTCACCAGAGAAGGAGAAAGAGGATAAGAGGGTTTTATTTGAGGGAGCATTAAAATTCCTCTCGACTTTACATGAGAAGCTCCTGCATCACTGGTGATAGGCAGCTGACAACAACAGAGTGTCAGTATAATGGCACTGATTTATTTCTTTTTTAAGATGCTGAGAAAACAGGAAAAGCTCAATTACAGCAAAAGTAATCATTTTTATTTTCAGTGTTTTTGCCACATGATAAAGGATAAGGTTAACATGAAGCAATGTTTTGCAGGCTTGCTCTGCAGCGCCTCCTTTTGAAAACAGGAATTTTTTCACACACTCCCAAACCAACAGCCTGTCTTAACTTTTTCTACTTTCTTTGTAGATCAGGCAGGGGTCTCAAACTCCCGGCCCGTGGGCCATATGCAGCCCATGGAACGATATTTTGTGGGTGCCACCTTGATGTGAAAGTTGAATGTTAGCGTGGCCAACAGAATTTATTAACGAGATCAATGTATTTCAATGGAGAGTTTGATTAATTGCATTATTTAATGTCATACAATGTAGTGTTGATCAGAAAATATAACTCTAATAATCTGAACTTTACATCATCACAGTAAATGTATTTTCACAGACTGATATAATGTCCTGTAGTAGCATTACTTAACCAGTAAATATATGGTAGCTTTCCTGTTCTATAGATTTGTTCTCCACATTTTATGGTAAATCCTATAGTTCTCAAAACCCTGATCCAAAGTCTCCTTGTGGTTCAGTGTTGTATTACACTGAATCTATGGGAAAAAAATTAAATTTCTGTATTGAACACTGAAAGCTGATGTGGCCCTTCGGTTGAATGATAGTGTGTGTGGTGGCCCTCAACTTATTTGACTTTCAGACCCCTGCTCTACACCATAGGTGTTAGGAGCAGATAGATGGAATGTGTGTGTGTAAGATAGAGACAGGTAAAGGCGAGCTAAAAAGGCTAAGATTTTTGTTTTTTAAATGAAAACATGGCTATTACAGGTGAAACACAGAAGTATAATCACAAAAGAAACACATTCTAGGATTTGGACAATTTTTCCAGGTTGGTTTACAAGGCTGATCAGTCAATATCTGGGCCGTGAGTCTTATTTTGCCCATTTCTGGTCAACATCAATCACTATTCTGAACTGCTGATCTTCCAAAGATGTTTTCTCCACTGCTGTAAATGTCAAAGTACTACGACATATGTCTGTTCATTTTGACTGGTGAAAACTTCATGTACTGCTGTTCTGTGTCAGTGTGAAACAGGAGCTGAGGAACTCCCCACTCTCACCATCTTGTCCAGAGTAAACGGCCACTGTGAGACTGTACGGTCCTTCTCCTTCACTATTGAACGCTTTGACTTTGACTTGAAACTCGGTCATGGGATGGAGGGACGACTCTTTGTGGACGTAGCGGTCGGCCTCCGGGTCGGTCACCGTCACTCTTCTCCACTGGTTGTCGTCCTGAGGCTTGAAGGCCACGATGTATCCAAAATTTGGACCGTAGTAATACTGGGGCTGGACGGGCTGATAATGACAGAGGACAGTTAGGGTGACCCTACATTTTTACATATGCTATATATTATTCATGGACACATTTCAACCCCGGCATTAGACTCTGACTAATCCAATCCAATTTCACACATCATCTACCAATGCTTATCCCTGTGTGTTTTGTCTAGCAGGGCTCGAAAGGCCAGGAGTGTTAGTGTCAACTGTAAGTATGAATACTGCAGTATTATCTGTATATACTGAGTCTTTGAGCCCATCCTTCTTTATGATGTTCTTATGCCTCATTTCCTCTGCTGCCACTTATCTTTAATCATCTCTCCATATGTCCTGCCAGTCATATCTGCATCAGCGTCAATGACTCTTTAACACATCATCTCGCTGTCCAGCTGCTCTGGACGTCCGTGGCCGTGGCTCAGCCAAGCGAAAGGCAATTTAGCCATGAATGATTTTTTTTATCGATGACTGCAGCAGGGAAATGAAGGATAATGTTTCAGCTCAGTCACCGTTGTTTATTGATCATGACTATTATGGGGTTTTTGTCCATCACCTCCTATGAGCTCAGTGAGTTTTTTTTTTTATTCAATGTCACAACTTTTTAGCTCTGTATTTTGTCAAACTCAGGTCCCGGGGCCAAATCTGGCCCACAATGTAATTATATTTGGCCCGTAAGATCATATCAAATAAGTACTGAAGTTGGACCACCAGTGTAAAAGATCTGGAAAGGCTAGAGGTAAAGGCAAATATCCCTGAACTGTGTTTTATTACAGATTTAATTTCTCAGGTGTCGATATTTTTAAGCGGCTGATCCAGATCCAATGTTTCCAAAACTTATCATATAATCAGGGGCAACAATTAAAGACAGGCAAGTCAGGCAGTTGCTTGGGGCTGCGGCCACTAGGGGGACTGTGGCCAGAACAAACGCTTTTTTTGAGAAGGCCCAAGAGACCCTAGCACTGCCCTTGCATTAAATATCTGGAGAATGAGAAATATTCATTTTATTTTGTTTAATTTTCAATAAATATTCAGTCTTGCCTGTGTTTTGATGCCAGTGTTTAATTGTGGCCCACTGTGAAACTGTGAGTTTAAGCTTTTGACCACCATGCCCTGTGAGAAGTGCAGACCTACCGTCCACTTGATGGTCAGTTCTCTGCCCGTTCCTCCGCCCCCACTGACGTCAGAGGGCGCCACCACAGGAACTACAATCAGACAGCGAGAGAGCAACTTTGAGCCCACATTTGTGAAGCCAACCCACACATGCTGTGACCGATCCCTGGCTGAACCTCTGACTCATCGCGGCGCCGCAAGTACGATATCGATGTCCCCGCACGTGCCAACTGCAACACCTTAACGCTCCTGTGGGAAGTCAGAGCCCGGAGTCGAGAGGCTCACACTCAAATGGTAATTACATCTGAGAGAGGTTACTGGAGGCCTGTGATTTTTGTTTCATAATTGAAATATAGTGTATGGTTTCAGCAAAGTGCTCATTTGCAGAGGTTTGTGTGGGGAGTTTGGCAGTGAGCTGCTGCTGCTGCTGCTGCTGCTGCTGCTGCTGCTCCATGAAGTGCATCATAATGGTATCTCTGTGGGCTGCTGCTGCTGCTGCTGCCGTTCTCAACATAAGTAAACACTGCTACAATAGAATGACGCTGAAGTGGAAAAGCTGGACAGCGTCCCTGCTTTTCCATGACTTTTCAAAACGCAGAGTCAAATAAACACCATGAACCGCAGGACAGCGCCAGGACAGAGTTACAGTACTTACCTGCTTCCATGGTTTGGACTTTAGGGGAGGGGATACTGGGATCTCCAGTCCCCAGGGTGTTGGTGGCTATTACTCTGAACTCGTACTCAGTCCAGGGGAACAGATCCACCACTGTAGCCGTCTCTGAATTTCCTTCTACAATCCCAGGGGCTGAAGAGAAATTGATGCATGTGTGTTAGATTACAGGGTGAACAACTGAGCAGTTGAAGATGTAATTCAGCAAAAATGAAAAGGAACTAGGAGCCTCACATGTGGTGGCGTTCCTCCAGGTATCCTTCAGCAGGGAATCCCTGTACTGGATGGTGTATTTGGAGATGGGGCTGTGGTTGTCTGCTCCGCGGCTCCACTGCACCGTGACACTCCTGTCAGTTTTGTTTATCACACGGACCCCACCTGGAGCGCCAGGTGGACCTGAGGTCAGAGAGAGGTTTATGTTGACATTCATGCATTGAGCAGTTGTGGATCCTTTAGGTGATGGAAACCCAACATTAGTGAGAAAACAAGATTTGTTGTCCCTACTTAGCAGAAATGTTAAAAAAGCAGAAGACTTAGTTTGTTGGAATATAATAAATCAAAGCATTTCAGGCTCCAACTCATAATTACACAATACATATCATGAGGATGATTTTTTTTTTCAATTTAATGACTGTCTGAATTATCCTGTTTTTCCCATATTTTTTTTTTGCTAATTCACAATAACTTTTATTAGTTAGTAAACAGTGTTTTGATTTGACTTCATCATTTACTCTGAGGTCAAGATGTAAAAAAAAAACTTATAATAAGCTAATGAACATGTTTAGTTAAACGATTTCATTGAACCCAAAGAGAAAAAAATTAAATAAAAAACAAACACCTGACAAAAAAGGAAAAGCCTAAAGCTTAAAGACAAAACTGCAGTATTGGTGAAAATCTATGGATACTATGTACCTAAAACCCAGGGTGACTGAAAAATGTTGAACACGATTAAAAAGGTGTATTTTATGACTTAAACTACAATATCTGCACTAAAGAAAGTAAAAAGTACATGTTGGAACTTGCTTAAAGCAACAAAACTAAACTACAAAGTTTTTTTTTTTCAAATCCAATAATTGACCAAGCCTTAGGATCAGTTCCGTGATTCAGAAGTTGTTATAAAAACACAGATAAAGTTCAACAATGTCTCTCTGACTATATCAATAACAACTCTTAAAAACCAGCTACAGGTGCAGATGAGTGTTTGACTGTGTTTGTACTGTGTCCCACAACAAAGTGGATTCCTTATCAACTGGGATAAAAATCATGTCTTTCATCCTCCTCTCACTGTCGTGGTTTTGGACTGTTGGAATTTAGCACTCCATTAGGAGTGGCCTGGAGATTGTGTTTTGGTTTCACTGAGGGAAAGGTCTCTGCAGTAGCAGCAGTGGCAGGACCCAGGGAACAACAGGGATCAGTGGCAACTTTGTTGCTGCTCTTAGGTTCCCGTCTGAAAAGCTTCTTTTGTCCGTCAGCACCAGGGCTGGAAGGAGGACCCCAGGGGAGGGCTGTAAGGCAACCTCTCACTCATCAGACAGTTGGGGGTGAAAACAAAACCTGGTGAATCATCCAGGAGGAGAAGTAAAGTAAAAGACAGACCACTGCGGAAGCTCCGCTGTGTTTGTTTTGATGATATCTCCATGTGGCAGGAAGAAGAACCACAGCAATCAACAGGTGCCTGAAGACTGTCTCTGTGCAGAGAAGGAAATCTACAATGGAAACCTGTGTGTTGATACTTTAATGACGCTAACTGAGGACAGTGGACGTATTTATATGAATGAGCACTTTCACTGACGACACTGAGTAAACAGTGTATTTATAGTTTCTAGGTGCTAGAGATGCAGTGGTCCAACTGTCTTCCACAGTCTTTAAAACTCACGTGTTACATGAAACACCAAGAAGTAGAAACAGTAACAATTACTATATATTTACACATATATCAACACTTCACACGCTCTTCGTAGGGTGTGAAATATGACAAAAAAAAAAAACAATGGCAGTGGTGGCCTAGTGGTTAAGTGAGCTGACTTGAGTCCGCAAGGTTCCTGGTTCGAATCCACCAGCTGCCAGGTTACCACTGAGGTGCTCTGAGCATAGCACCGTCCCAACCCACATAACTTCTTGTGGACTCACCACCCACAGGAAGGCTCACGATATGGTGCAATGTGATTTGGGTGGTGCCAGCTGCCCCTGCAACCCGGCAACGGACAAGCAGAAGAAGATGAAGTAATGAATGAAAAAAAAAACAATCTCTTACCAAATCTTGTTTATCTGTACATACAGGCTCTTTTTTGCAATACCCTGTATTATTTATTCATTCATTCATTTTCATCTGCTTATCTGTTACCTGGTCGTAGGGGCAGCAGTCTCCACAACTGCCACCCAAATCACAATGCACCGTACCTTATCTTCCTGCAGGTGGGTGAACTTCCACTGGAAGTTCAACACCCTAGCCAAGATTCAATCTTACCCTGGAGGTGAACCCTGGAGTTTTACACCAGAAACAGAGACATTGCCTCAGGGCCAAAGTGAAGGCAGCCTGTATATATATGTGTTATAAAATCTCATATATTTCTCATTATTTCTTTTTCTATTTTTTGTTTAGGCTGGAAACTTAAGCAGAAACCTGTGCTGGAGAGAAACATCTGCAATACAAGAATCCACTTGCAGGTTGCAACAGCCATACTGCAATACATTGAGTAATATAATACTCATCCAGAGTGTCCATACTACTTCATATTCCTCTTAAACAAAGAAATATACTGTATAACCAACACCGACAGCACCATGCCCCATCAGGAGGCCGCATTCCCCCTTTTGGAAACCACTGGTGCCACTTCTGTCTGCTTTTCTTTTTCTCCCTGGATCACATGAACCTTGGAGTTGACAGACGGTCTTACAAGTCCAGCTCCGTTCTGCCGCCTCTCAAGAGATTTACTTCTCTTTCAATGTGCGATGTCATACATTAGTCTGCAGTTACTTTCTGCTGCTTTCATACACAAACACACACACACACACACACTGACAGACAGACACACACACAAACCCCAGCTGTACATGATGGTCTGATAATAACAGTTGTAAAAACTAATGACTAATTTGCAAATATTTTTCTGACAGCTTGTGTAAATCCTCAGAAGGACATCCTGTCCTTAGCTCAGCAAAAGACATATAATTACATCTGCGGGAAATTGATTCTGTTCTTCCTGAAAAAAAAACAACATTTTTTTAATCGAAAAAAAAAAAGATAATAAACTGATTAGATTTACCTAAGAGTCTTTCTTTCTTATTTATTAGGTTGATTTATTACAAATGTGACAAAAGTATCAATCAATAAACTCTGTTTTCCAGTAGGCTGGGTGCCTTTCTCTAGGTTTTTATGTTTAAGGATCAAACTGTAGTTTTGACTGTTCATTTTTGCCTTGTCATGGATTTGTTGTAACAGGATATGTTACATTTTGCACTCAAAACCCACACTGAATGGTAGATATATAAAGAAGTAAAAAATACACTATTAATGCATAAAAAAAAGAAATACTCATACATACAGCACAGCTCATGCTTGTCTTTAATTACCACTCACCCCTGACAACCAGCTGGGCCGACACAGTGACGTTGTCCACGGTCGTTTGTGCGGTGCAGGTATATCTTCCAGCGTGTTTCAACTGCACGTCTTTAATCCAGAGTTCACCACTGGAGCTCCCGTTCTGCAGGAACCAACAGAAAAAGTCACAGGTCAGATGTTGCCATGAGAGTTGGAAAAAACATAGATCAAACTATAAAGACTACTAAGATGTTAGTAGCAGCTGCAATGACAGGCAGTCGACAGGTTTTAATTGACCAGCGAGAGCAGAACTGAAACACGACCCCAAAGTAGCTAATTACTAGGCCTTCAGTTGGAAGAGCGCCACCTATAATGACAAGGTCGCCAAAGTATAAACTAAAGACAACACTGTCAGTTGAGGGTAGTTAAAGTTCCCTTTAATACTGACACAGAAGATGAAAAAATAGAAACAAACAAATCTGATCGGATCTGACTCTTGGACAACGAGTGACGAACACAAAATTCTTACCATTAGTTTATGGTCAGAGCAGCTCTGACAGAAATAGTCCAGTCTAATGGGTGTTTGTGGAAAATCCATGGTAAAAGTGATATACAATGCACAATTACAGTCCGGGGAAAATGTGAAATGGATCTAAGAGTCTAATTCATTTAAGGCTCAGAGTACTTTTCCATTTAAGGCTTTACGCAGAGATGACATCAACAAAACCTTAAATAGGATTTGACAAATATAGAGCCGCAGAGCTGAAGGTATGATAATTGTAATTTAGTTTTATATATATATATATACATATATATGTATATATATACACACAATAATGGAAATGTATATATATATATACATATATATATAGATATATACATATATAAATATTTAGACACACGAGTGCTTATAAGCAATTTATTTACACATTTATTACATTTGTTTTTCCTCGCACCTGTATGCGTTCATAATGTTGTTGATTCTTGTGGAGGTCGATGACTCGACCATCCAGTGACCAGATGAATGTGATGTCCAATGAGGAGTCATGTGACGCTGCACACTGCATCCAGGCCTGTTCACCCACTTTAACATCTGCATTGGACGGAGCCAAGGTGATCTTTGTGGACTCTGGAGATAAAGAGCCGGAGATGAGAACTCAGCAACATCAGCAGGAGATCAGACATAAGGTCAGAGAAAGGAATGAATAAACACGGTGCCAATGAAGTACAGTACTGTGTACTGCTGTAGTAGCTGTAGTAATCTGATACATCATCCAAATACTGATTTTCTTGAACTTGAAAAGACCAGATGAATTGCAACTGCTGGAGGTATTTGACCATTTTGATAGAAGAGAGTTGTGAGGACAGTTGTGAGACCAACCATGATGGATGGATTAGAGACACTAAGAACAGGTAGAAGACAGGAGACAGAGCTGGAGGTGGAGGAGTTAAAGATGCTGAGATTCTCTTTAGGAGAGACAAAGATGGACAGGATCAGG
>JAFBJS010000327.1:182325-215098 GCA_016785265.1 Paraplagusia blochii | reverse complement strand
GAAAAAGCTAGAGAAGACAGATTGAGATGGTTTGGACATGTTCAGAGGAGGGACAGTGGATACATTGGTAGAAGAATGATCCTAGAGATGGTAGGAAACAAAGAGGAGATTGATGGATGCAGTGAGAGAGGACATGGAGGTAGTTGGAGGTAGAGTTGGGGATCCAGAGGACAGAGGGACGAAATTGTTGACTAGCAGTGGCAACTCCTGAAAAAGGGACAAGCTTAAAGGAGAAAAAGTAAAGGAGGTATTTTACCATCAGGGGCGGAGACTTAAGAAATATAACTAGAATAGTTGGAATATAATGCTAAAGTTTTTTTGAGACTTTTTTCCGTTTGGATTTTTTGTCTCACATTAATTATTATGAATTATTACTTATTTTTGTTTAATTACAACGCAGTGCAATAATATGCCTCAATGTGCACCACTAACCAGTAGAGGGCAGAAAAGAGCCGTGCTTCCAGCCGTGTCACAACTGAACAGAAAGACTAAAACATGTTTGACAGCTGAGATTGTTTGTGTGAAGAAAGAAGAGAAAAAAAATCCAAACCAATCTCCTTTTTTTTTTCCTCTGTCAGAGCGAGACAGACCTTGTTGTGATAATCACGAGTCATCTCAACATAGCCATAACTCAAGGCTCAGTTTTCATCAAATTCTGCTGACGTCTGCCCTCTAGTCCTTGACATCATGGACTGATGTCATGACCACTGGTTCCTTCTTATATGCTGTCACTCTGATCAGAGGGACATAATTCAATAAAGATGTCTGATTGTGAGACAATCCTCTAAAGCCTGACAGTCAAGGTGACTCTTCTCTATCGAGCATTAAAAACATCTGAGCGGTTTGATCGTGGAGGTCAGAGCTTCCCTTGCTTCAGTCCAAGGTTCTACCATCGTGGATTTTCTCGAAGTATTGAGCCTCAGAACCTGATGATTAGATGTTTGACTTGTAATAAATCTTCATCTGAAACTTGCCTGTGACCAACAGAGAGCCCGTGCTGTTGGCTTTGCCCCGGTCATTCTCAGCAAAGCAGGTGTAGCGTCCTTCATCCGCCCGGGTCACGTTGAGGATCTCCAAGCTCCCATCCTCCCAGATGAACACCCTGGAAAAACCAGAATGAATTCTTCATCCTGCTCTGAAACACAGCTCACAGCATGGAATCAAATATTCAGCAGAGTCTGAGGGGTCAAGAGTCCAGCAGGCAGGGTTTTAGTGGATGATGAAAAATGATGCAACAGTTCTTCCCTTTTAAATGGCTGCCAAAGAGGCAGTGCATAATGTATGTGGGTTGGCAAAGGGAAAAAATATATGGAAGGCTGTGAGCCTGAAGAAATATTAAATTGTGCTTTGATTCATTTCAGTCAGCATATTTAATATTCATGCACCAAGGAGAACATTCTGCATCGTCTCGGCTCCACACTCTCCCTCACACAAACAGAAACCACAGACAGCATCAGGAGACATGTGCTGCACGGTTGATTAGGATGCTGCACCTCTGCTGTTTGAATCCCACTGTGGGGGAAAGAGTTCAGGGATCCAGGATGTTGAGGTAGGTTTGGTTTTTTTATATTTGACTGATGCCCAGGATGAGATTTAGGAATGATGTGAGACCTGAGGAGTCTGAGACTGTGACTGTGCTGTCAGAGAAGATGACACTGAAACACACCACACACACACACACATATATATACAGTATATATACTGTATATGTTTTGTAGGTTTCTTTTTTACAGACAACTGGAAATAAAAAGATAAAGACAGCAAAACTAAACAAATATTTATGAAATCGTTATATACAGTTGTTGATATTTGTCTATCTGCTCCTACATTTTTGGACATATTTCCTGTAAATAAGGTGATTTATCTTGATTTGTATGATTAGGTTATTGTGACTAATTGATTTCAATATGAATTATAATCAATCACATTTAAGGAAGTTATCACTTATTGAAAAAATAAACATTACAGACCAAAGATTTATACTAAAAACAAATTTGCAATAACAAACTTTTTTATTAAGGTATTGATGAAGTGGTGGCTTAGTGGTTCAGAAACTGGAGTGGGGTCCAAAGGGCTCTAGGTTCAAATCCACCAACTGCCAAGTTACCACTGAAGTCCACTGAGCGTGGCACTGTCCCCTCTCACTGCTCCCCAAATCAAGCCTACTTTTTTTCATTCCCCTGCAGTACATCAGCAGACCCTGTAGGGGTCGTTGACTCCCTGTCATAGGGAGTTACTCCTGCTATGGCGTTCACTGCATTTCCAAGATTCATTTTGTTCCATTTATACATACAACAGTTGATCCAAATGTAGGATACCAGTCCTGGAGCAGTCAGAGCCCAGACGGGTGACCCACCTGCTGGAGTTGGACAGCAGCTCCGTGTCTTTGCTCCAGGACAGGTCAGGCTTTGGAGCGGCTTTTGGTCGACACTCAATCACCACCCGACCATTTTTAGCAGCCAGGACTCTCTTGACTGGATTGTGTTCAAATGTTGGAGCACAGGCTGAGAAGAAGAGAAACACTTTCCATTATTCATGAGCCGTAATAGCAAATAATGCAGTGGCTGCAGGCAACACTGAGATTTATGGCACATTTTTTTATGTTTAATATTATTCCCGGCTTCATAAAGCTGAGTAACATATTCGTCTAACATACCTCTGCATGACCAGGGGCCTGGTATGAAAAAAAAAATCACTTGTCTGTTGTCTTTTCTGACACCGCAATTAATTTTCTAATGAGAACCGTTCTCGTCGGCTTGGAACACGACCTTTAAAATGTCTGATGCGGCTGTTTGTGCTGCGGCAGCATGAGAAGTTGGAACTCACCGAACACACGCAGCTCTGCGTTGGCATAAATGACTCCATGGCGGTTCTCGGCCACGCACTGGTACATCGCTGAATCATCAAATGTCAAGGCGCTGAACTTCACGTCTTCATGGTTGATCTGTGGAAAATAACAGAGCAGTTAAGTGGAATATTCACTAAGGTACTAATTAACAAAATTACATCCGCCTATTTGTTTATCAGCAGGGGGAGCAGTTTGCAAGGACACCAACCAAATCATCTATCTATCTATCTATCTATCTACCTACCTACCTACGTACGTATATACCATTCTATTTATCAACAGTATCTACCTACCATCTATCTATCTATCTATCTATCTATCTATCTAACTATCTATCTATATATCTATCTTTCTACCTACCTACCTTCGTACATACCTTTCTTTTTATTTATCTACAGTATGTACCTACCATCTATCTATCTATCTATCTATCTATCTATCTATCTATCTATCTATCTATCTATCTATCTATCCATCTACCCACCTACCTATCCTTCCATTTACCTACCTACCTTCCTACCTAGCTACCTATCTATCTACCTACTCATACATCTATCTATCTACTAACCTACCTACGTATGTATCTTTTCATTTAATCTATCTGCCTATCTATCTATCTATCTATCTATCTATCTGTCTATCCATCTACCTATCTACTTTCATACCTACCTACCTACTTATCCATCTATCTATCTACTTACGTATCTATCTATCTATCTATCTATCTATCTATCTATCTATCTATCTATCTATCTATCTATCTACCTATCTATCTATCTATCTATCTACCTATCTATCTATCTGAGTGGGAGAGATGGAGAGTGGTTTTCCGCTCTGTGTTTTTCCTTTTCCCAACTTTCTCCAGTTGTTTTCTTTATTTTCCAGCTCCGATGACAGTTGTTTATATGCAGGTTTACATCCACTCTGGCAGCATCTGCTCCCAAACAGCAGACACTTCCTCCAGACATGACACATATCTACAGAGTCGTCTCCCTGTCACAGAGCTGCCGCTGCAGTAACCTTGAGATACACCCTGGCTCTGATGATCTGAGGGTGCGTTCAGGGGGGGTACGGAGTATTTTTAGCTTTAGCTTAATTGTTCAGATATAGGGCAATAAAAAGTAATGAGCAGGAATATTACCGGTTCTCCATTCTTCAGCCAGTGGATGTGTGGTTTAGGTTTTCCACTGGCTTTGCAGAAGAGCGCATACTCGCTGTGAAGGTCCATCTCTGTGCTTCTAATGTGCTCCACCCACTCAGGAAAAGCTGCAGGCGAGAAGATTCTCTGTAAAATCTGTCATTTCAAAATGGTAGCCAGAGGTTAAATACAGCCGGTTGAACTTTACCTTCCACAGTCACTCGTGCTGTGTGGAGATCTTTGCCTCTGGAGTTCACAGCCTCACAGAGGTATGTACCGCCATCTTCAGGCTGAACATTGTACAAATACAGCTGAGCCCCATCCATCCTCACCTCATGGTTCGCAGGAAGACCTCCAGACCTCTTCCAGTTGATCTCAGGGACAGGGCTGACAAAGAAACATAGAGAATTAAGAATTAATCTCTGCAGCTCAGCTTCTATCTACATATTCTACAAAGTATTAAAAAAAGGATTAGGTTTCACACCTACACTGCCAGAAACGGTACAACTAATACTATTTTGCTTAGTGCTGGAGACAAAATGCTGGATTTGTTTAATAAATAAAGTATCTCAACACAACAGTATTAGTCTACCCACCTAGTGTGGGCTGAGTAGCTGCTGAGTTTCTCTTTACAGTGTCCGTGTGGGCTGGACATGAATTACAAATCTGTTTGTAAAGTACAACTAGTGTGGCAAAATAACAAGATACAACATATAATCACAATTATAACAAAGTAAATATATCACGATTTCATTTTTTTCGTCAGAAATATGTAAAATTAACACCGAGTGCCGAGTGAAGTCAGTTGATATTGGTATTGAAGGACACTGTATGTTTTATTTATTAGCCATGTTATTTTGATCTTATTATATACCTAAACAGAAAGGCAAATAACAGCAGGTGGATGATTGTGTTTTAGAAATATTTCCATTTTTAATAGAAATATTAATTTATCTACACAGACACGAAGGTTTGGAGGACAATCTGGAGAAGGCAGATCAATGTGGTTTGGACATGTTCAGATGTGTATAAGAGACAGCAATAATAACAAAGTAAATATATCACGATTGCATTTTTTTCGTCAGAAATATGTAAAATTAACACATAAAATCCCTTTTAGCCATTTCTGCACAAACTAGTTGGGAAATAAAGACATTGCAGGGTGAAGTCAGAAGTACTAGGCAGAAGTAAAAGTATTTTGAAAAAATTTGACCCAAAATAATAAGTCAAATGGGCCGCATCCAGGCCCCAGGCCTTAGTTTGCCCATTGGCATGTAAACACACAAACAAATGTACTCATATATATATATATATATGTATATATAAACACATGTAAAGATATATCTATACTTACTTTCCCAAAGCGAAGCACTCCAGGGTGATGTTCTGTCCCACAAGCGCAGTTACGTCAGGAAACTTCACAATGAGGTCAGCAGGGTATTTCCTGATGGGACCTGAGAAGAACAAGAGAAAAACAGATTGATGACAACGGTAAAAAAATGTTTGATGTTGGTTGATGTTGACCACCTTGGTTGTAGTATCGCTGATTGAACTGAACATAAATAACCAGTAATGATGATAATTTTGGTTTATTAGACACCGGTGGATACTGCAGTAACCACACGGAGAGTTCCCAAAATACTGCTGAGGCTCAAATATCGCAGCTTGTTCTGTTTTGCACTCAGTATTTAAAGCACCAATAGTTGAGGCAGAGTCAGCAGCATCTTTACAAAACATATAAAATCACTGTAATAAATTCCCCTCAGTCATTTCCTATGATCCACGAGGGAGACTTGGTGTTGTGTCTCTGATCGCACTCTCCTCTTTTTATTCTTATTCTTCTTTTGCAAGTGGTAGAGAACGTTGCATCAGTAGAAGATAAAAAATAAATACACTTCCACTTACGGAAACATCCACTTCATTGTCTTCACACAGAGGGAAATAAAGAATCCACAACTGGCAATAAAAAAGCGTAAACAGAAGTCCACTACTTACGTTCTGTTTGAGGCATGAGTGGGATGTAGTTGGAGAAGACGCTCTTGGAAATTGAAGGGCTGGATGCGATGCAGGAGTAGTTCCCAGTGTCGGAGGAGTCGACCTTGGAGATGTAGAGGTTACCGTTGGACTGGGACACGTAGCGCCTCTTGTCCAGCGGGATGAAGGTGGGGAATTCATTCAAGATCCACCGGAATGACAGCTCGGCTGTTGAGAAAGGAGAAAAGAGACAAAGTCAACTGTCAATCATGAGATTGTTAGAGTTCTGGAGAAAGTCAAACAGATTCAGAGTGGGAGTCGAGCTACTTTGAATGTCTATAGAGTCTGAGCAGAGTAAATACCACAGACGCCTGTGTCTGTAAAGAGAATTATATTATTCAAGCATGTATTGACCTTTTAGTAGAGTAATTATTCTTTAAAGGGTTTGGTACCTGGGAGTGACTGTGGGTTCAGTGATATGATTGTTATACTGTGGAAAGATCATTAAATGATCTCAGACTGTTGATATGCATTAATATAATACGTCTGAGAATCAGGACTGCAGCTAATGTAATAATGAGAGGCAGATATGGATCCAATGGAACATTTTTAACTACTTCACAACCACCACAGAGTAAATTAAAATACAGCAAAGTAACTGTGGCCATTATTAATATTATGGAAGCAATTAAAAGGAGCAATCACACATTTAAATGCAACATAGAAAGTCTGCAGTGTAATAATTGGGGATAAATACAATATCCAGATGCAAACTGTTGACTGAGTTGAAAAGTCAATGAACAAAAAGAAACCAGAAAACTCTTGGACACAGTACCTGGATAGTGAGGAGGAGGAGCACACAGGAGCACGGCTCCCTGTCCCTCCTTGATTATCACAATCTCCCTCTCCTCTGAGGAGAAAAGATCCAGATCTGAAAGAGACAGAGACACAACTGGGAGTCAAAGGTAATAAGAATTTTATAATAGAATGGGAAGGCTGGTCGAAACACTCAAAGACAGACAAGTCAGGATTTCAAAACATGCAAACACATGTCAACAGCTCAGAGTCTAAAGACTTTTAGCCTTTAAAGCAGATGTGCCTAAGTCTTGTGACTCCCAGGCCACAACGGGTCCCACAATTGGACACAGGGCCCGAGTCCAGAGCAGAAAGATGGAGCTAAGAACTGGTGTGTAAAAGTCAGGTAACCTAAAATGCTTAATTTCTAATAGTCTTTCTGATGCCATCTACAGGGGAACTGCAGGCACTGCAGAGAAAAGGTAGAACTATAATGACAATAAAAATAAATTATTTTATTTGGACAATGGTTTGCCCATACCTGCTCCAAATTGACACTGTCAAATTTCCAGCCCATGAACCCATAAATTATTTGCCATTGTGAAAAAGAACAAAAAAGCACAAGTGATAATTATATTATCGTAACTATTTTATATATATATATATATATATGCTGTATATATATAGTTACGATAATATAATGCTTTAGCTACTAATTTTAGTGATGAGTTTGAATAAAAAGTTCAAAGCAAAGTTCATACATTGAGAAAATTAATGGTTTTTATTTCTTAATATTGGGTAAGCTTATATATATATTTTTTTTGTATATTTGTTAATATAAACCCTAGAGTAGAGGTTCTCAACTGGTCTCACTCTAGGACCCACATTTCACTTAATGACCCACATTTTCCTCTGGTCATTAAGTGGCGGGTCAGAACGGGTCCGCAGCCCACTTTTGGGTCAGGACCCACCAGTTGAGAACCACTGCCCTAGAGGAAGCATAAAAAAATGCAGCCATATTAACCTTTAGAAGTGTTACACTGGGCCCAGGGCTGGACTTTAGCACGATTCACAGAATTCACAACGCGCATCACATGAACACCTTGTACATGTTGAATGGGTGGAGGTGGAGCTGCAGGGCTTTTCCATGTCATGCTTACATCATATTCTACATCAGTGCAGCATGAGGGAGGAAGGAGTTCACATCTGAGCCACTTACATCCAAACTGCACCGACGCCTTCTGGGTGACGACGGTGCCGAACATGTTTGAAGCCATGCAGGTGTAATTTCCTTCATGTTGGCTCTTGATGGGGTTGTTGATGACCAGGCTGCCTCCAACCAGGCTGTAGTGGCTTCCTGTGTCACTGACGTCAACCTCCGTATTGTTCACTTTCCATCTAAGGATTAAAATATTTTGTTTTAGCACAATATTGCAAGGTCAGAGAATAAAATAAAAAAATAAACATTATGTTTCCGTAATTGGCAAACCGAAATATTGCAATATAAAAAAGAACCTGCCATTAGGAATATATAGATGCCAATTGGTAAATTGCAAATTATCAGTGGATCGCTAAGTGAGTGTTGGTTTATAAGAAAAAAAAAAACACATAAAAACGTAAAATAGTTATATTTCAGATCACTTGGACAACAATGTTGACTATGGACCAGGAGTTGGCCAAGGTTTGATTCCTGCCGTAGAGCAGTGGTTCTCAAATGGTCTCACTCTTGGACCCACATTTTCCTGTGGTCATTAAGTTGCCACCCACTCTCATAGAATTCAAACCAGGCAAATTAATTTTCTGAAAAAAAAAAAATCTTTGAAAACATACTAATTTTTTCAGCAGACTGTGCCTTTCAAAATAAGATATTTTCTAAAATAACATATATATATAAAATAACATAACATATGCTCAACAGCTGATTCACATCATTATGATTTTTGCAGCTGTTCGCGATCCACCAGTTGAGAACCACTGCTGTAGAGCAGCGTTTTTCTGGGTACCCAATAGACATTACTTAATCATTGACTGTTATTAAACATTGATGTGGATTTCTTATTGCTGACCATGTGACACCCTAACAATAGTCATTGTTCAAGTCAGGTAATTTAGGCAGTAATTGAACAAGAAAAAGTGACAGTGAATTCAGAGGAAACACAATGTGAAACGACGCAAAAAAAATTTGCGGTCCACCTGAGTCACGACCCAGTCTCTGGGAAACAATACTACAGAGGCACTGAACCGTATTATACATCAGAATGTTTGTTATTTTTTTCCCTGATCAAAAAAAATAAAAACAGACTGCAGTCAATAACAGAACCAAACTCTGCTCTGACCAAATTAACCTAAAGAGTATAAAGTACACAGGAGCAGCAGAGGTCATAACTAACTCCTTTCTGACATGTTATTCCCAACAGTGTGGCAGTAAAATTGATTCAGAGGTTGCACAGTAATGTCATTTACATACATTTACATGTAAATTGGAGGGGATGGTGCAAATGCTTCAAATCGTGAGGCAGTAGTTGAAGAGGAGGGTGGATGATTATGACATTTCTGCCAAAACTGCAGGAGTTTTTTTTTTTTATCTGTTATTAAAAAGCTCAAATGTGACACAGTTTTGCATTTGGGGCATAAATATGTTCACAGGGAGGGAAGAAAAAAAATTAAATGTGATGATCAGTGCAGATTCAGAAACAGCTCCAGCTTAGAATAAACTGTGTTAACAAAATATTTCCAGAAAAGTCAAAACCTCCCTGTGGCAATGCTGTTCAAAGACAAAAACATGAGACACACACAGTGGGGGCAGTAATGAGCAAAAGCCTTATGGGAAACATATGTTACTTGTATGTAGCAGGTGGATTGGCACGAGCTCGGCAGTTTAGGGTGATTTTTGCCTCAGGCGACTCCTCGGGGTAGATGGTATCCACCGGCTGCTCCTCAAACACTGGCCCAAAACCTGCGGCTTCATCTGTCAACAACAAGCAAACAAGAACAGGGTAAATGAAAACAAGCCGCGTCGAAACTAACAAACAGGAAATATCGAGATGTCGAGGAGTTTACCATCTGCCTGACAGTTCTGGGTTAGATTTATCAAAAATGGAGACAGCTGGGCTTGGATGTGACACACACTACAAACATGAAGCCTGGATTGTTAACATACTACAGGCACTAAGGAGCGGACTGTGAAAACACAGTAAAGTCTATTTATTAGTTCATTTCTAATATTCCTAATCTAATGAATACTGGATTCTAAAACCAATAATCCTTAAATCTTTATCTGGGCAAAAATCCTAACAATCTTCTTCATTTCCTTTTGGCTTGTCTCTTTCTGAGGGGTTGCCACTGCTAGTCAACAATGTCCATCTCCCCCTGTCCTCTGTATCTTCTACTCTGACTCTACTGGAGGTAGTTGACTCCAACTACCTCTATGTCCTCCCTCACTACAGCTATGAATATCCTCTTTGTCTCCTACCTGGTAGCTCCCTCTCTAGGATCATTCTTCTACCAATGTCTCCACTGTCCCTCCTCTGATGTCCAAACCATCTCAATCTGGCTTCTCTAGCTTTTTCTCCAAACCTTCCTGTCTGTGTTGTCCCCCTAATCACCTCATTCCTGATCCTGTCCATCCTTGTCACACTTAAAAAGAATGTCAACATCCGTAACCCGACCACCTCCAGCTCTGCATCCTGTCTTCTACCTTATCCTAGTGTCTCTAAACCATACAAAGGCAGTAACACCCATCTCATCCAAATTTCAGTGGATCGCTCCACCATTAAGACATCAAAACTAGGGAACACATAGGGGGGAATGCTCATTAAAGGATACCATGGGTTTTGGCAGGAATAGGGAAATAACAATGTGGAGTCATGAATAAGCAATGGTATGTTCTCAACAGATGATAATTCCCTGTGAAAACAGCCAGGCTGACAGATCAATAGGTAGAAGCTCTCAGTCTCTGTCTGTCTGTGAGTTTCTCCTTCTGTTTGTCATTATTCAGGCCTGCACTGGTCTCTCCCTTAATCATTTTTAGAGCAGACTTGCACTCCTTGCAATATGTGCAGAACTTTTCTCATTTCATCTCTTCACCACCAAACACTAAGCTCAGCTGTGTGATACGCTATTTTTGTCAATAATTAAAAAAACAAAAAACAAAACATCATTTCAGCAGTGAAACCTGCAGGTACTGCCATCAACACAGACAAACTGTTCACTTTGTCAACCTGTCATTACTCATGTTTATTGCCAGTCTGTTTTGTCCAATTATTTGGTTTTTGTTTTCAAGCGTAAAGTATGCAGCTTGTTTTGACCTGTAGGTGTCGCTAGGTACACATTTGAAAGCCATGTATTTGCAAGAACTATTCAAAAATCTGACAGTTAAAACTGGGTCAAAACTAGTATACTATATCAGACATGGACAAACTTATTGACTCTCGGGCCACGGTTGGTGCTGAAATTGGACATGGAGACTGAGTCAAGAGCAGGAGGATGGACCCTTAATTTGAACTAAGATAAATGGCATGTAAAAGTCATATAAAACCTAATATCCTACATTTCCCTTGATGACATCATCTTGGTGGGCCCCAT
Organism: Paraplagusia blochii; assembly: GCA_016785265.1. Lineage (NCBI taxonomy): Eukaryota > Metazoa > Chordata > Actinopteri > Pleuronectiformes > Cynoglossidae > Paraplagusia > Paraplagusia blochii. The sequence continues at coordinate 203,759 of JAFBJS010000327.1, read as the reverse complement.
TAAAAAGTTAATTGGGCTGCATCAGGCCCTCGGGCCTTAGTTTGCCCATGCCTGAAATATATGTAATGGAAGTGGCCAATTTGACACCTAAACAGATGCAGAGATTGTCATTCCAAGATGTTTTTTTTACTCCCTCAGCTGATAATCATGATCATCTAGATCTGCTCGTAGTAAGGGCATCATTTGCCAAACTGACGTGACGATTTAACTGATTTAAAGGTAATAATTTGACGGCAGTGGTGACTTGGAGGTTAAAGAAGTGGATTTTGGTCTGCTGGGCATCAGCTTCAAATCCACCAGTTGCTAGGTTGCCCCTGAGGTGCTCTGATCATAGCACCACCCCAACCTACACCACTTCCAGTGGGCTCACCTCCCACAGGAAGGCTCACAGTATGGCGCAGTGTGATTTGGGTGGCAGTGGTGGAGGCTGCTGGCCCTGAGACCCAGCAGTGGATAAGAGGACGAAGATGAATGAATAAAGTTAATACTTTTAGGACTCAGTTTTGTAGTAACCTTGCAGAGCTAACCTCATTAGTCAATTACTGTTAACTTCACAGAGGGCACATTAATGTGTAATAGAAAGCACGATTAAGACTATACAGCCTTGTAACCATGTCACGGCTGTTTTGTCTCCATCTTTGACAACGTGATCTTGTTAATGCACTCACTGAATAGAATCGGAGGTAAAAAAAAAAACACTGACAGCAGAATAGAGACAGAGACAACCTCTGTTGTCTTTCTAATTAATTATCTAAAACTGCTTATTCATGGTGGTATAATGTCAGTCAGACCCAATCAGTCTATCAGACACCGTTCTACACTTATTTACTGGATGTTCTGTCACTTTCTTGTTGAAAAATATCTATGGCTTTTACTTCCACAGCCAAGGCAGAAATAAAGTGAGACACAATCCACTCAGTCTACAGCACAACCACTGCTGCCAACTATGTCCAAGTGTTGACACAGAGATAAATCCACGTACTGTAGTTTAGAATATTGCGAGCTGGGATTCAAGCAAACACTCGGGATGTAAAGCTGATGGAATGATGCATATTAAATAAAAAGATACTTTATGAGCACAAAATAGAAAAGGAAAAAAATGGTACAAAAAGAGGAAAACTGTCCGGCAAAATCCCATAATAAGATTTGAAATTTAACGTATGGGCTGAATGATATGATCACATACTAGGGCTGGGTATTGATTCAAATTTTCTAAATCGATTTGATTCAATTCACAAGGGTTCGATTTGATTCAATTCACAATTCACTTCAGTTTTTGATTCAGTTTTTGTCAAACTATATCAATTATAGTTTGGTATAGTTCGGACTTTTGTCTATATGCAGAGCCTAAACCAGACCTTGGCAAACTAAGGCCCGTGGGCCAGACGGAGCCCGTTTGACATTAAGATCCAGCCTGCCAAACTAGTGCAAATTATATTACTTCACATTATTAGTAACCTTCTGCCTTTCCCCTGCAATTTCAGCATGTCCCCAGTAGAGAGCATAAAAACGCTCAATGATCACACTATCTGCTCCTGACCAAGACACTCTGTCAAATTTTAGTACCCACTGTGGCGCTGTATCAAAGTAATTGCCTACGCCTGCTCTAAACTATACATCATAGCAGGTCTCACTACTGCCAATACTGTCCTAAACTGGTGCATAGTTGACTTGATCATTATTTGCACACACTGTGGGAGCCTACAATAGCATCTCATCTGATGAAGGCACCAACATCATGTTTATAATTGATCAATCATCACAGTTTCCCTGTGATTATTCTGCGGTACAGTTTGAGTTTTTTGGCAGTTCCAATGTATTACTTCAGAATCATAACAGAGTGATGACTCTCATGGAGTGTGGGGATCTTTTTCATAGCTAGCTTCACAGACTTTCTTTCACACTAGACCTAATAAGCTTCATCATGGTGGTGTCAACGTACAAACAAAAAATAAACTGAATTTTCTGTAAATAAGAGATGAGCTGGGGATGAAACCAAAAATACTGCTAAAATAACACCTTGGATCTGGTAATGTAACAATCCTGTGCTTATACCGTGGGATCTGACAGATGGTGGAGGAGTGTTTTTAAGCAGACCACACACGCTTCTACCGTTCCCTCTGTAACACTTCCTCTCAGTGTCCCCGACTCCCTCCAAGGTTTCTTCAACCCCTTTTCATTTGTCTCACTTAAATGCAGCTGTCACCCTGGGCCCCTCAAACTTTACTCTTCCACACACACACTTCCCTATAGGACCTTTTTAATGATTACTGCAGGACATTTTTGGTCTGGAAGGATGACTTCGGCTCCAGAGTCTGTTCAATTCCCCACACATACAGACTTATCAAAGACATAGGTTTCTAATAGGCGTGAATTGAGCTTTTGTTTGAATGAACTCTTTTGAATTCTGCAAAATATACTGTAAGGCAGGGGTTGTCCAATAGGTAGGTCGGGATCTACCAGTAGATCTCCAAAAGAGTTGGTAGATCCTGAGCAATAACATAAAAGAGACAGAGAGACAGATAGACAGACAAATAAATGGACAGATAATAAGAATATTGCAGAATTAACATAAAAACAAACTCTGTGCACCGCTCCCTTTTGAGCCAATTAAATAACTCAGATATATGATGATATATAGACAGATATACAGACAGGCAGGCAGACAGGCAGAAAGACAGACAGATAGATAATAAAAATATTGCAGAATTAACATAAAACAACACTTCCATCTCCATCTCTGTGCACCTCTGCCTTTTGGGCCAGTTAAATGACTCAGATATATGATGTATATTTGTTTTTTTTTTGGTTTTTTTTAACTATCTGTTTGCTCGACTCAGCTTTAACTCAGTGCTTTTATCCATTATTGAAGTGCTGTGTCAAACTCTTTCTTTATTCAAACCTCTCGTCCTCTACCCTCTTTTTAGATCAATGACTCGGTCGTTTACTTTTTTATCCCTTCTCTCTGTCTCATTCCCAGGTTCTCATTTTCTGTAAATCACACCCCTTCACTCCCATTTCCTCTGTTGGCTCTGCTACAACGGAGCACAGAGTTATTTGCCCCATTCAGCAGGCAAATGATTCTGTACACTTCCTACCTGGTGAATGCAGTGATGCACCCTCCCAAACTACAGCACAATGGAAAAGAGAGCAGATCTCTCAGGACAGACGCCCACAAGCCACAGGTCACCTGTCTCTGGGGTCTGCTGGACAACTTTCTCAGAAAAGACCTTATTATTAGATACAGACTTCTTTTGCAGCCTAGAACTATAAAAGAAAGCCCTCAAATATCCTGCTGTTTCACATGTCCCCAGTATGTTTTCCTTGGGGAAAAGTCTTCAACAGAAGACAAAAAGATTAGAAATATAGTTATAATGAGATCTGTCTTGTATATTTCTTGGTAAATATCACTTTTTTCACATCAACATACTCAGATAATTTACTCGTTTCCCAAAGGAACACATTTCTGTGCACAGCTGACACGGCTGTTTGTTTTACCAACATCTGCACCGTAGTTTATCTGCATAGCTAAGACCCTTCCCATATGGGACAGACAACATATTGATTCATTGAAGCACAAAGACAAAGTGGGGCAGCAATTACTCACAATAAAGCACAGTGGCAGACAAAATCAAACAGTGGTATGACACTGTTCAATTATTCATTTCCATGGTACTTCAGACCAAGGAAACACCAGTCAGTGTTAGGTCTCTCAGGATTCACAAAACTCAGCACCATGGACCAGTACATGTGTAATTTAGTGAAAGGAATGAGAAAATGTATTCATCTTTTAGTTTATTTTAAGTCACGACTGTATATAGTCATGGGAAAAAATATTAGCTAACTTAATGTTTTGGTTTAATTTCATATTCATTTTAATGCATGGTACCATTAAAGGTTTTTTGGACAAATATAATGATGTAAAAAACAGTGCTTTTAGACATTCCATGTTTTTGTGTCCATTAATATACCATTAGTGCTGCCAGGCATTAAACTGACCTACAAACTGACGAAACAGGAGACATCGAAAACATTTTATTAAGACTGTCTATTTAGCTAGAGGACTGACATATGACTGACAAGTATTTGTCCTCTGAAAACAATGAAATAAATAACAGTTATTATGTCTATATGAACAATTTTATTTTGCAGGAGGTGTTTAACGTTTTACATCTGTCTGTGAGAATATTGTTTTTAGAAGCAGTTCCCTGATGTTGGTCTCCCTCAGTCAGGGGATCAAATCATCAAAACCAGAGGTTCCCAACCACCGGGCCGTGGACTGTTACCGGTCAGTGGGGCAACTGGTACTGGGCCGCAGAGAGATAATGCTCAACTTGCACAATTTGCATTTTATTTATTAATTGACGCTAAACAGTGTTTTGAAAAAAGACCAGATCAGGGCCAAGTCCAATATGTCAAATAAATGGCAACTGGTCATCTCCTATCACAGAGTAGAAATTCTCTGCCTGATCAAGGACACCCGCACCGTGGTGGATCTTCAATTAGGCAATGAACCCTTAAAAACTGCTTTGCCAATTAGAGGTGAAAAGTTGTGTATTAAAAGACAAATGTAATTCAGTGATTATCAACTTTGTTTGCCAATTTAGTTGCATACAGAGTCGATAAATGCTCATTTTTATCCTGAAAAAATCTCCCGGTTTATGCCGGACGTTTCATTTTCATTAGGGGTAATTATACACTTCACTTCAAAGACTGGTCCGTGAAAAAATTTCCAGACATCTGACCAGTCCCTGGCACAAATAGGTGTGGGGAATACTGATCTAGACCATATAGTTTTCATAATAAGTAATATGTACTTTTCATGCAGTAACTAAGTAAATTGAATTGATTTTGACTGGACTGTTGCTTTCTCACTATTCTCAGATATGAAAAGTACGGTTGTTTCCGACTCCATCAATGACGACACATTAATCACTGTCCACGTTTGACAGAATTCACATTCATTCATTTTAAACTATTTGTTTTTCTTTTTAATATTTAGCCTTAATAAAAAAAAGTATAAACCCTTTACTGTTTCTTCCTCTCTCTCCCCCGACACAGTGCTATTTCTATAGGTAGGAATAATAAAAATGCATAAATGTCCAGACTCTGAGTCACACTGGTTGAGCGGAGGAGGTAAGAAAAAAAAGTAGAGGTAAACAAAACAACAACAGGAGATGGAGAAGTAGGAGAAAGAAAGTTTCCCCAGAGGGAATTCCAGGACTATTCAGCCAACAGAACCCATCATACTGTAGATACAGCAGTTCCCAACCAAGAAAGCATCAAAGTCCTGTGTTGACTGTGCAAATGTGGTTTACTCTTCTCAGTAAATTATACCACACTGAGTTTTTCTAATGCAGATGCAGCAGTGACCACGGGGACTACTATACTGTGGACTGTGGACTCAAAGGACAGGCTCCAGCGTCCTCTCAAGGCTTTGTATTTGACCAACACACTGCATGTATGAAGACGGTTGGACATCCTGGGAAACACATGAAGCCATTTTCTTTCCGAGTTGACAACATGATCAATATAGGCTATTTCTGGATAGTTTGCCGGCAAGATAAATTCTGAAGTTTCAACTAGTTGCTTGGCAACATCATAGGAACAGTCGGCCAGGAAAATACTTTGGCACAGTTTCCACCATAAAACCTCGGCTTTGGGAAACGGCGCTTTCATTTCGAGCGAATAAATCCAACAAACTCTCGATTGGAAGGCAACATTGGGCACCGTCTATTTTCAGCTGCCAGTTCATGTCTTTTTACACATTTACGTCGGGTCTGTGACCCCCTAGGGGAAGCAGAGAGGTAACTGCAGGGAAACTATAATATATTGAGTTAAAACCGTTATCCTGGTAGTTCAATTGAGCCATTTTCCTAAGTCACACTCTGACAGGTAAATGCAACACATTAACGTCAGCAAATTATATATATTTGGTCATCTCACCTATATATGTGGAGCCATTCGCATTATCGTCACATTATTAACACCAAACGGAGCAGAACAGGACTTGACAGACAATATTGATTTTTGTATTGATCCCAGTTGACAAGGTGTGTTATTATTTTGTCACTGCCTCGTTTCACAACTGGAGGTTCACAGGTTGTGATTTGCCACAGAATAACAACCTGTGTATTTTTAGAGGAGCTCAATATGAAAACAAAAGAATGAGTTGTTTTTAACATTGACATAAAAAAAATTAATAATAAAAATCGGTCCATTTGTGGTGAAGAAAGAGCGAAGCCAAAAGGCAAAGCTCTCAATTTACCGGTCAATCTACGTTCCTACTTTGTGTAGTGATTGAAAAAACACAATCCCAGATACAAGTGTCAGGGCGCTCCCTTAGAGATTAGGAGAGGAGCTCTTTCACCCGGGAGGAGCTCGGAGTAGAGCCACTGCTCCTTCACATCGAGAGGATTCAGTGGAGGTGGCTTGGGCATTTATATGTCCCCTGGACGCCTCCCACGGGAGGTGTGTGGGTCATGTCCCACTGGGAGGAGACCCAGAGGAAGACACGCTGGAGCGACTTTGTTGACTAGACGGCCTGGGAACCTCTCGGGATCAGATAATCTGGAGGAAGTGTCTGGATCAGTGGTGTCAAACTCATTTTTACCAGCAGGACACATCGACAACAGTTGTAAATGGAAGACTCTATAGATGTCACTTCTCCATAATACATGTTACTGCAATTGATAATTACTTATTTATACTTATAAGTTATAATTATTGTTTATTGCTGTGAAACAAACCTATATTTGATCTATCAGGTTTAGAAACTCTGCTCTATAGACAATTTGAACAACCTTGTCAAGCCCCAGAGGGGCCATACCAAATTAATTTGTGGGCCAGATTTGGGCCTCGGGCCTTGGGTTTGATAGGTATGGTCTAGAGAGAGGGAACTCTGGGTATCCCTCCTCCGAATGCTGCCCCAGGGACTCGTCTCTGGAGAAGTGGATAAAGATTGAATATTATATTCTTACCCTATAACTTTGGTTTTATTTACTATAACGTAATGTAACTTGACTGTAATATAAATACATGAAGTATTCGTGTATATGTATGTCACAAAATGCATTTAAACATCTGCTATAGGAAACTAGAGGGGCAGATAGCCTGTACATAACTGAAAAAGAAGTAACATTATCTAAAATAGTTTGATTCAAACCAGTGCTGTCCTGTTGTAATAATAAGGTGAAAAAAATATAGGTTATAAAATACCTGAGCTGCTGTAGGCCATGCTTTCACTCCCAGGTACACACAGGAGAGGAGATATAAATATCATCTCCTGCCTCGTTCCCAAAATGAGGCCCAGTTCCTGTAAGACCATGTCTGAGTCCTGTGTCCATCCTCATTTCAGCTACCCACGACGCTGCTCTGTGTCTTGCAGCATTATAAATGCACACTTGCAAGTAGAGAAAATCCAAAAATGGCAACAGAGGACCAAGATCATTAGTCAAGTCCAGTAGTAGACCACAGGAATAGAAACAGTTCCGCTGCTCGGTCCCCAACAGACCATGACAACCAGATCCTGGGCTAATTTACTGTTAACGTAGAGAAAAGCTCAGCCCTGAACAGTGGAACCAGATGGAGACTTTCTCCGTTTGGGGTTTCAGTAAATTAGTAAGGACGGGGTTGGACAAAGAGTGACAATGAAGGAGGACATAAAATCAGACTGTTCAACTAACCCACTGACATGATGTACTATCAAACCATTGTTGATGGAATGATCCTTAATAAAAGAAACTTGAACATCCTTCCCTGGAGTCCATCTGTTTGTCTGAGAATTTTACAAAAAGAGGACCGTGTTTTTTTCCAGAGACTTTTAAGCCTAATTATGAACAGTTACCACATCCATTTGCATCGTCTTCATAGTCTTCTTCTTCTTCTCCTTTCAGACTGTCCCTTTTTCAGGGTTTAACAATTTCCATCTCCCCCTGTCCTCTGTATCTTCTACTCTAACTCCAACTTCCTCCATGTCCTCCCTCACTGCATCCATCAATCTCCTCTTTGTCTCCTACCTGGTTGCTTCATCTCTAGGATCATTCTTCTACCAAATATACAATTAACCCAATCTATAGTCATTTTTTTACACTTTAATGAGGATACCTTAGGAAGTTTTAAACAACAACCAGCAAAATGACAGTTAACTCCTAGAAAAACATGATGAGACTCGATCCAAAACAAGTCCCAGTCTTTGCGAAACAATGGTTAAGTTGCCTTTAATTTGTTTACTCACTTTTATAAAAGTCAGGTGCCTCCCCATGAAGTGATGCATCTAAAAGACACAAAAACAATTGTAAGTTTTAATCAAATATCAATATTGGTTTCAGTAAAAACACCAGATATTATATGAAATCTTTTGTTAAGCATTTTAAAGAAACGACTGCGAATAAAAAAGTGTAAAGCCCCAGATCTGCAGCACTGTGTCAGCGTTACATGTGTACTTCCAATCTAAAAGTGTGAAAACAGCTTCTGGTCTGGAAGCACACAGCGGTGGCTGCGCGGCTCTCGACAGGTCATTCTCAGGGCTGCCGTTTTCTGTCCACTTTGCTTTATTTTCATCACGGATGAGTGCACGTGAAGAACAAGGAAAAAAACTGTCAACATCAGGGCCTCTGAGGGCAACAAATCCACACTGCAGCCTGGTTCATTGGATTTACTGCAAAGGAACTGAACTTCAAGTGTAAAAAAAATCATCAATTTTTAATAAGAAAAAAGAGTATTTTTTTGTACACATGACAGCTTATTAGGGCATTGTTAAATTTATCTTAACCAACAATCAAAATAAAAAACACCAAAAAAGATAATCTTTTCCTTATTGTTCATTAATTTTATTTCAAAATCATAATAACAACATTTACTAAAAATAAAAATACTCTATTTTTCACACCATAAGGCTACCCTGGAATAATTTCTCATAAATTGATTATCAGAAATCTGTCTTCTTCTGTTCCTTTCGGTTTGTCCCTTTTTCAGGGGTTGCCACAGTCAACAATGTCCATCTCCCCCGGTCTGCTGTATCTTCTACTCTGACTCCAACTACCTCCATGTCCTCCCTCACTGCATCCATTAATCTCCTCATTGTCTCCTACCTGGTACCTCCATCTCTAGCATCATTCTTCTACCAATACATCCACTGTCCCTCCTCTGAACATGTCCAAACCATCTCAATCTGTCTTCTCTAGCTTTTTTTCCAAACCTTCCTGTCTGTGTTGTCCCTCTAATCACCTCATTCCTGATCCTGTCCATCTTGGTCTCTCCTAAAGAGAGGTTATCAGAAGTCCACGTATAGAGCATTGAATTTAAGACTCAAGGCAACAAGTCAGCAACATCGTCAACGAGGAGAGTGAAGAGACGGAAATTATGCAATTGTTCAACTTGCTTAAGATAAGGAATTGGACGGATTTGTGGAAAAGAATTGAACTGAAAAAGTCAGTGTATTGATCTGTATATTATGTCTTACGACTCAACTGTCTTAATAGTTAGAGTTGAAGTTTAACTTGTCTCTTTCCTGTCACTTAATGTGCCTTATGAATGTCCTTAATGACAAAAACATAAATATATAATATATAAACACAGGATAAACATGAACCTGAAATTTTAAAAATTTTTAAAAATGGATATGCTGAATTTCTTTTTTAGAGAAGGAGATGAAGAGATGGTAGAATAGTACATTGAAACAACTGACCTGCAGAGGAGTGCGAGAGGAGCAGCAGATGGAGGAGCAGGGTGAGGTGCAGCATGATGCTGGAGTGAAAACCACCAGGTGGGGTTAGAGCTAGAAGACCAGCTGAAGAAACATTAGCAGGACTGTTGGGATTTCCTTTAAAAAAGAGGAGAAACAGAAACAGGGCGACGGTCAATGGAGCTCGTCTGGGTGTTGTTTACTGAAACAGCAATGTGAGAGTAAAAAAAAAAAAAACATTCTTCTCCAAACTCAGAGAAACACTGCAAACAAAAACAAAATCTACAAAGTGTCACCACATTTCAGTCCCGTGTGTAAACAATAAACAAACCAATATTTACTGCACAGTGAAATAAACCACACAGTTGAAAAGGGGAATGTAATGCTGGAGTAAACAGTGAGGCTCTGCTTGTTGAGCAAAACTACAAAGTGAAGGAAACAGCTGGTGAAAATCCACAGTTATTATATAATCTGGTGTTGGGAGTCTGGGCGAGAATTCAGAACCGTTTTCTCTTTCAGTTGGAGAACGAATCTCACTGAAACATTCTCTGTGAAGACTGGTCTGTGTGTGCGTTCAACACCTTGAATGATAACGCTGTATTTATGTTCCAGGCATGACACGTCCGACCGCTGACGTTCCCAGACTTGCCAGAAGGAATTCTTTAACGTCAATTTGGTTAAGTGGTCGTGTCAACGCTCATTCACTGTCCCCGAGACGTTAGCGTCACACCAGGTCGCAATGCGACATTAACAGCAACAGCTGTCAGAGCAGTGGAGCACAGAGTTCTGACAAGGACGAGAAGATTGTGGTTTAAATGTTTTCCATCCTCGTAGCTCTTAGCGTCTAACATAGAAACAAACAAGCATTCGCACACTCACAACCAGCTAACCCTGTTGTTGCTAAACTTTTTGTGTAGTGTACCAGTTTGGTAAATACATTGATAAAAATATATATTTTTACTTCAGATGATTTGATAATAAAATAAAGGACATAACTTGGAGACGGGGTTAAATCGTAGCCTGTTGTGGTCAGTGGTTCTTTATTAGTTTCTGTCATACCATCCTCCCCCTTGTGGACAGAAAGTTTTTTACGCCCCTGCAAATTGAAATATTCATGAGAACCTGATAACATACACAACATTACATATACGTATAATATTATGAGTATGAGTTGCTGCCCCCTAGAGACTGGAGGCTAGTTATGTTTCTTTATGTATTTATTTTTTTATTTTTAGAACTTTAGAATTAATAAGAGGGACAACACAGACAGGAAAGCTAGAGAAGACAGATTGAGATGGTTGGGACATGTTCAAGGGAGGGACAGTGGATACATTGGTAGAAGAATGATCCTAGAGATGGAGCTACCAGGTAGGAGACATTTTTTTATTAAACCCTAGGGAGTATAATTCAGGAAATTATGCCTCTGCATTTAACCCATCACTGTAGTGAGCAGGGGTCGGCCGGCTGAGCCAGGGCCCAGGGATACCATGCTCAGTGCACCTCAGCGATAACTTGGTGGTATGGGGATTCAAACCGAGGGCCTTGAGGACCCAAGTCCGTGTCCTTAACCACTAGGCCTCCAACTGCCTGTTTAAAGCATAAAACATTTCCCCCCCTGTGTGCCATATTTCTTTGGAAGAAGACTTATGCCTTCCAGGTCCCTCTGTGTTGAGCTGAGAAGGGATGTTGGACAGTAATAATGTCTCATTTTGGAATAAATCTCAGTTTTGCTCCTGTCTTTGTTCCTTGTGTTAAAATGCATCCTAACTATGTTGACCATGTTGAAGCTACTCATGAATCAGCTGGCTTTTGTGATAAGATCTTACAAGATATAAAGTCACGCCACCGGGCTGGAGCATGTATCTTACTTTAATTTCATTAAGGAAACTCCTGAGGGATTAATAAAGTTCTATCTGTCTGTCTGTCTGTCTGTCTGTCTGTCTGTCTATCCATCTGTCTGGATTTGGTATCTGGCAGTCGGTGGTAACAAATTTAGACATCCAGGTAGATTATAGGGATATATATTTACTTGTTGTGTATCATGGTTGAGGTGTTCAGCTCACTATCAAAGCTGTCCATTGTTTCTCAGGTCATGGAGGACCGCTGTGCATTGATCGCAGTGTAATTGAACACGGAGCAGATGATTGGATCTTTGTCAGACAGCCTGAGGTGTCAGCTGTCGCACACTCAGGAGAGAGTGACAGTGGGATTGAGATCTCCTCACAAATGAAGCCTCCTCACTGGAGATGGATTATGGGGGTTAGAATTTGTTAAACTCTCCATCCAGGCTCAACGCAAACCCCGTCACACCACAGGTTCAAGCACGTGACCATTGAGTGGAGCGGGACACATAGTTAGCGTACACACATACAGTACACGTCCAGACAATAAGTTGGGCATAATGTCCGAGCTCCACAGCTGCAGGAAACAATACAGAAGTGATTCCATTTCCACGCTGCTCTGTATCCTAGCAACACTTTTGAAAAGGAGCAGTTTGTGCTACAGGGGGCTTTTACAATCAGGGGAGGAAAAAAAAAACTATGCAAACATTCATTTTAGTCTGGAAACACTGCCAGGGCTGTAGAGAGAAGACAGTGTTTGGATATAAAATAGTGTTTGGAAGTTCTGTCCCTGGAATAGTTGACATTTTACTGAAAGTAACTGAATCTATACCAGTAATGTAAGAACATAAATGAGTTTGTTTTTCCAAGTCTCTGGAGCTCATGGGTAGACTGGGGTTGGGGTTTTTTGTTGCTGTTTTTAATTTTGTCATAATCTGCAGTGATCCAAAGCTGCTATTGCTATTGCTACGATACATCATCTGTAGGGTGAAACTAGCCTAATCCAAGCTCATGTTGGCTATTGGTGGGTGAACAATCCAACACTTGGTGACACTTCGTTCCTCAAATGAGGGAACTTCATCAGTTTCAAGTTGATCGATTCAACAATGTGAAGAGTTCATTCTGTGTTTTTGAGACAGAGATTGTTTTTATCAACTGGTAAAGGCAGTGATCTACAGAAATATATCTAGGGAACACTCCCTCTTGTCTGTGAAGATTCTAATTAATCCAGGTTATGATACCAAAAAGGGTTTAGTTGTCAGCAACTGGACTTCTTCTTGGAGTTGAAAGACGTTTCATTCCTCAACTGAGGAACTTCATCAGTTTCTGGTTGATGTCAGAGGGAATTCTAGTAGTTCTACTCTACATCACCCTAGTGTGCCTTCTTACATCAACCAGAACCTGACGTTGAAGTTCCTGAGATGAGGAAGTGTCTGAAATTCTAGAATAAATCCAGGTTCTGCCAAGCTAAACTCTTTGGATCTCATAACCTGATTGAATCAGTCTGAATCTGCTGTGAGTGAGTACTGCAATAGTCTCTGGTATGTTGGTACATGTTACAGGTACCTGTGTGTTTTATTGCCAATCTGGTATTTTTTAAGAAATGGAGAGAGAGAGATTTTCACTGACTGGGAAATCTCCCAAAATTCCAAGGTGGGCTGTCTCTGTGTTTTTGCCATTGGTGCAGAGAAAAGAAAATCCATGTTCATAGATTCCATATTCTACCTACACAGGGAAACAGGAATCTAGCATAGATAAAGGACTCCAGTTAATGTGGTCCATGAGAATAAAGTATGTTTTTTGATCTAGAAAAATAAACCAACTATATTTAATGTTAGCCACACCCACTTTCCATAATATACAATATACAGCATCAACAGAAAAAAAGGCTCCTCAATGTCACCTGTCATGCTGAAATGAAGAAATAATACATTTTAAAAATATTAAATTCATTAAATAAAACAAATAGATGTAGATGATGAATTTATGTATCCATAAATGTTGCAGGAAGTTATGGTATATACTTACAAAGTTAATTTGTGTATTATTTAATGTTAATTTAATAGAATGTGCCCTATTATTGAAAACATTCTTCAGATCTACATGTTGAAGCTGATATTAAGGTCTTATTTGTTTGATTACAGACAGTGAAATTGGCCAATGATCTGAAGTCACCAGGAGCACAGGATTATCTCTAAATCTGTTCTTAATCTGAGTAATGAGTGAGTCTCCGTGAAGCAGGGTGTCAGAGATTATTTTTTGACTCTTCTGGATCACAAATGAACTCAACAATGAAAACTAAGGAGAAATTAGAAGTCAAACCGGTAAGAACAGGTCTGGAAAGCTCTCCTTCTCCTGTCCTTCACTCTTCATCCAGACCCTTGCTGTAAGTATAATGACTCATGTATTATAAATGATCTTAATAGTTGCACTTAGGGGATAAGGCCAGACAACAAGCCCAGAGTGAAGGAGAACACATGGAAGCACAGCAGCGAAAGAACCAATTTTCCATTAAGACGGTCATTGAATTGATCTATTGTATGAAGAGAAAAAAAAACCCATAAGAGCGACAGCACACGAAAGACAGCCTGCTCTTTTATAATCAAAATTAATGGCTCCTCCATCCTCTGCTCCCTTGTCTTCACAGGCTGAATACATGTGATGAGAGCAGTCAAGACATCAGGGTAAATCACACAACCGACAGCTCTCAAACAAGGCCATTTCATCTGGGTTATAAATCACACCATGGACATCCCCACAGCTGAACTAGCTCATGGTTTGATTTTTTTTTTTTTTTACTCAAGGTCTTTTCTCTCTGCTTGAATTTCAATCTCCTTTCCCTTCACTTAGAATTTTCAAGCCCATTACTCTGACATCAGAAATGACATTACTTCCCATCAAGACTACGACGACAAAGTTCAGGATTTTTACCACAGCACTTCAATGACTAATATTGTCAACGTCTGTATTTATCACCACAGCGTTTCCTAACCCTGAGGACACTGGGTGGAATCTTCCTGCTTCTCTGCTTGGTTTCATGCATGTGGCATAATGAAGTGAGCAACTTCACAAAAATGTCAGCCTTTATCAGCAGAGACAGATCCTGTGACACCGGGGGGGTGGATAACAGGAGGAGGAACCAAGATGGTGGAGGAGGGGATGATGAAGGGGTCAGAGTAGGATGGTTTCAAATCAAGATGTCGCTCAAACAGCCCCGCCCCCCACCGAGACATGCACAACTGTGAGCAACACTGTGTCTGCAATCAGCCATTTACAGAAGCTTTAGAGTGGAGTAATCCTGCAAGGGGTGGAGTTAAAGATGGAGTCATCTCAATTACTTAGAGATGAAAACATGGGCACAGTAATCCAGTGTTCCCCAACCTTTTTGGCACCACGGAGAAGTTAAATTTCTTGTACAATTTTCACAGTCGTTAAGTTCTGGCAGATAAATATCCCTTAATACAATTACATTTCTGGTGTTCTGAAATATTTTCCTACCTATAAAATCTTCCTACCTGAATTAACTGCATGGGCACAACAAGGGTTTCCCAAGTGCACACAACCTGTAACTTTCTGCTACCAGAAGGTTGGCATCTTGAAAATATAGTTGCATTATTGATGATGGAATTCTATTGGTCAGTTCTTTTGTTGATATGAGTATGGATCAAGTGGAAGTAATAGACAGATGGGGCCAAAAAGAGTCTGATAAGGTCGGTGTCTTATAAGGTCGTACAGTGAGATCAGGTAAATCGCACACAACCTTGTCGTCCTTTAGTCACAGGCTACTGATGGACCGCTGTCCTAAACCACTCAGAGACCACAACACCATTAAGTAAGTGTTCAGAACAGGAACTTTAAAGTGAACAAAGAATCTAACAAACCAGTCCAGTCCAGTCCAGAAAATACAGATGGACTGGCAATATTAGACAATAATGTAATTTTGATTTTAGTTGAGGGTGTCTGTCAAAAAATCCTGGCCCTCCAATAAATACTATACCAATCATCACGGCCATGCTTTTTAAAAAACTACTTAACTAAGAGGGAATAAAATCTTGATCAGCAGTGATGAATGAGACTGGCTGTGGTGCCAGAATTAATCTCTTCATCTTCACACATCCAGTGTCTAATGAAAGCCGCCGAGTTATTATACACATTTGTGGAACTATAGAGAGTAAAACCAATTCCAGAGTCAAATTTTCAAGGAGAGAGCACATTAAAAGACAGCATTTCAATGAAGCTGTGTCTATTTTTGGATATGAGCAGAAGCAGTGGGAGGATTGTTAGTTCCTTATCTGAGGAAGTTTTATAAAGAGGGAGAGTGTTGGAAGGAGGTTAGGTGTCCTATGATGTGGTTCATGTTGTACATCTTCGTCTTTTCTTTCAGCTTGTCCTTTTTTCAATGGTTGACACAGCGAGTCAACAATTTCCATCTCCCCCTGTCCTCTGTAACTTTTACTCTGACTCCAACTACCCCCATGTCCTTCCTCACTGCATCCATCAATATCCTCTTTGTCTCCTACCTGGTAGCTCCATCTCTATGATCATTCTTCTACCAATGTATCCACTGTCCCTCCACTGAACATGTCCAAACCATCTCAATCTGTCTTCTCTAGCTTTTTCTCCAAACCTTCCTGTCTGTGTTGTCCCTCTAATCACCTCATTCCTGATCCTGTCCATTATAGTCACCCCTAAAGAGAATCTCATTATCTCAGAATCTTATTATTCACAAATAAGAATAAAATACAACATCTGACACAGGATGAAATGTTAACAAATTCCTTTTCATCTGCTGCACTGGCTTTACTTACATTACTACAAATCAGCAGGGATACATAGAGAACACCTCATTTATTATTGATGTTATCAGTATTGATTTGATTCCAAAGTCAGCCAGGGTAACCATTTCTTGAACCCACCTCACCAAAACAGGTTTATTTGTCCTCCAGACCCAACACTGTGATTCTATTAGAGTTAAGGATACAGACAAATCCCTCATCTATTACGCAGCAGATAAAGGAGACGCAGAGGAAGGAGCTAACACACGTCAAACCCCCGGAAAAGGCTTTGTCTGTAAGACGCTGTAATACAAAGGCCCCCTGCTGAATGAAAAAGTAGGTCGAAACCCAGTTTTGACAGTGCAACGTGGGGTCATTCAGTTACAGAGGAATAGAAAGTGTCCTGAATATAAGGTGAAGGCCGTTGGATAATAAGATGCTGCTGAGACTCCGCTGTTCATCATCAGCAGTTTCTCTGCTCCTGTCCTCACACTAACATACAGTCTATTGTTATAGGATAAAAACCAGCCCACACAGTTCCTGTACATTTAAAGAACTGCTTATACAGAGGATGTTGGATAATGGAGGTTTCATTTTAAGCAGTTGTTCAAAACATTTTCCTCACACATGGCTTTCTGGATTTTTTTAAAAAAGACAAAACTCTTTTTGCCTTTTTCTAACCCAAACATTTAGACTTACAAATCTTTATTTTTTTTGGTAATCCATTAATAAAATATACTGCAGAGAAAAAAATACTGTTAAATAAAAGAAATGGGTATAAAGTACAACAACATTGCATTTTACACGAAAGATAAAAAGTCTCCAATAACGAAAAGCAGTGCAGCTTCCAACACGTATCAGCTAAATTATTCATTCTTCTTCTTTTTCGTTACCGGGTCGCAGGGGCAGCTGCAGCCACCCAAATTCAATTGTACCATATTGGTACCATTCCTGTGGGTAGTGACGCAACAAGAAGTTATGTGGGTCGGGACTGTGCTATGATCAGAGCACCTCAGTAGCTCCAACCTGGCAGCTGGTGGATTCAAACCTGAAGCCCTGCTGACCCAGGTCCGCTCCCTAACCACTAGGCCACCACTCAAACAAAGAAATTTTTTGGTTAATTACAAAAGAAGAATGTCAAATCAACATTCTGTGATTACATGATACAGATATTTGTTTTTAGAATAATGTTATTGTCCAAGCCAGTACTATAAAGTGAATTAAACAATTTTAATAATAGTAAATAGTCATTTCTTTACCATTAGCACCATTTATTTACACCATACAGTAGCTCTAGATCAAGGTCTTACTCCATTACCATGAACTTCTTTAATTTTTCAGACTCAGCTTCATTTAATGCATAAATTATTGACTTGCAGGCATTATAGTAAATGTATATCCAACATTTTGCATGATTCAATTCTGCTGCTCATGATCCAGTCATGTCTGGTTCACTTACCCAGTGTGCCCTCCCGCTCCCACTCCTCTCCCCCTCTTCTCCCTTCGCTCTTTTTCTCCATCTCACACACATGCACACATTACAGAAGCTGCCTTGCTAATGTGCTAATGTAAGCCATTCCATGCAAACCTCTGCAGTCAACACAATGTCCTCAAGGGTTTTCCGGGAGCAGCAGCCTCAGCTGACCTAAATATCAGTGACATCACTCCTTCGATCGCTGAAGACTCAGACTCAATTAATTATGAAGCCTATAAGCAAAAGCACTTGAAGTCTTTAGTACGTTAAAACAATTAGAACGACAAATCTCAACAGAAATAATCTTAATAGACTAAAGCAGTGGTTCTCAACCCCTGGGCCGGTGGCCAATACCGGTCCGTGGGTGACTTGGTGCTGGGCCGCAAAAAAAATAATGTTTCCTTTTGGTCACATCTGTCTATTACTTCCACTTGATCCATACCCATATCAACAAAAGAACTGACCAATAGAATGGCTAGGATTCCATCATCAATAGTGAAACTATATTTGATTAGGAAATATTTTCTCAGTGAAGACAACAACAATAAACTCAAAATGAAGCAGAGTCAATGATACAAGATTCTAACTGTCTGGTAGCAGAAAGTTATAGGCTATGTGCACTTGAGAAATCCTTGTTGTGCCCATGCATAGTTAATTCGGGTAGGAAGATTTTATAGGTAGGAAAATATTTCAGAACACCGGATATTTATTTTCTAAGGGGTATTTAACTGCCACAACTTAATGACCGGTTCGTGAAAATAGTACGGGACGTTTAACCAGTCCATGGTGCAAATAACACTGGCTAAAGTATAAAAAAAAAATCATAGCTAACAATAACAGTATAACTTGGCACCTCAGCAAACAACAACAGTCCTTGTCAACAAATAAGACCTCAGTTTTAAAACCCTAATGTGCAACAACTCATTACACACTCAGTTTATGCCTCCGTTATGGAAGGAATGTCAAACTATATGATATATTGTTGCCATTCAGAAGAAAGGTCAGAGAATTCATGCACTCCATCAGGAGGGAATGCATTCAACTTAATTACTTCATGCTAAAGCTGCACAGTTAAGATACAGGCCCGTCTGCTACTGTGAAGGGGGCAGGAAAATGCTAAAGACGTTCCACATCCTGGTCCACACCCGCCTCTCGCTCTGCTGTACATAAATGTAATTACTATGTGACAGAGTGGTGGTTACAGCTGTTACAGCCATGAAAGGGGGTCGACCTGAAGCGATTACTTTATGTGTTATAGGGCGTAAAAAAGAGGAGAAGACTGAATGTGAATGTAGTTAAATCGAGTATGGGAAAACTATGGCAAGGGGGCCAGGTGCAACACGTTTGGATTCCATATCTGGCCCGCAAAACTAATCCATACACTGTTGCCTTTTCTCAGAAATTGCCCAACAGTAGGGGTGTGCAAATTCATCGTTTTGGAACGAACTGAACCGAATCGGATGGAACCTAATATTTTTTATGAATCGCTCCTGAATCGGATCGTAGCCTGTTTATCGAGATATGAATCGGATCGTTATGTAAGTGAATCGTCACACCCCTAATATACAATATATGTATATATAACATACATGTTATTTCTGATTTAATTTGTAATAATTTACATTTATGATAACATTAAGCGGATGTTCCAATATTCAATTTTCCCACAAAAAAAAACATTTACTTACAGGCGGCACATCAAGACAGGCAAAGCAGTTGCTTGGTGCTCCGGCCACTAGGGGGCCAAGTCAAAATTTATTTTGCTGCGAGCACCAGTTCGACACCCCTGGGCTAAAAGCCCTGTTTTTTGGCAACTCAATCTTGTTTCCTACCAAAAAAAAACAATAACGACTAGATATCTCTCTGACATTTAACTCTTATGAGCTATTTTTGTTATTATCATTAAAGTTGTCCAAACAACCTTATAACTTTAGTGGTACCAGACATTAAAATTGACAAGAAATAGAAGAAAATAGCAGCAGGATGGTCTAATAATTCTCCCATGACTCTACATTGCAGCAAGGGGGCAGTAAATAAAAAGATAGGCTCCAGTGAATGTTAATAAAATCAAAAAACAATAGATGGTTGATGTCATTTTCCCTTCAAATTGGACAAAATCAAAGGTAAGTGATTAACAATGCACTTATGCCTAAATCCTGGACAAAGAGTTGAAGGTTGTCCATTAGAGGAAACCATCAGCAGAAAAACCCTATTAGACACAGCAGAATGACCAGGAGTGTGTGGTGCGACTCTTACCTCGCTGTGAGGAGCGATCATGACAGGAGCTGTGTAACAGAGATGAGCTACTTAACAGCCTGTGTCACCGTCCCCTCCAACAGCCCTACCTTGCCAAGTATACTAAATAGTCCATTGTCTGCTTCAGAAAGGAGCAGTGCTGCTGGACACCGGCCCTCTCCCTGGGACGTGAGGGAGGACAGAGGGACACCGTGAGGGTGGGGAGAAAGGCTAATTTGTAGCAGGACAGGGAGTCGTCCAAGAAGGTTCCCTGTGAAGACGCCTCCCTGTGGTGACGGTGCTGAGCTCGGGGGTCTCTCCTCATAACTGCTGACAGTCTGGGGTCTAATCTCTTAAGCCCTGGCATCAAACCTATGAGTTGTGTACACATACATACATATTGAACACTAAAAGCCTCTGCATGCAGGGGCCACCACCCCGGCCCCCTCCCACACACACACAGGCCATGTCCGTCCATTACCCTGGCGGGGGGCCAGCCATGTCATAATGGTTATTCCCACTGTTGCAGAGAAAGTAGATTTTACTCTAAGAGGATATTTTCCTCGCAGAGATGCAGAAGTGAACAACACTACACTAAAGCAAAAAAAAAAAAAGATGAAAATGAAAGAACAGGTGGTTTGTAATGGATTAGTGTGTTACTGTACTGGTCCCAAGGACATTGTCTAGGTCAGTGTCTCATATCACTGGCTGTCACATATTAAAAAAAGGTCTTTATTTTAAGAAATGTCTTTATTTAAGGTGTTGTTTATTTATTTATTTATTTTTTCTAAAATAATTAGCCTGACCTTCTTCAACACACTGTAAATTGACAATTGTAGTCTGTCCAGGTGAATATTGTCTTTTCCCTGAGTGTCTTTGGTTGGACTCTTTCACTTCGTTACTTTTAACATGTCTGCATGGCTAGATGACCAGACGAGTGTCTACTGGATGGACCTACCATTTCCCCAAAGCCATCATAAAAATGAGGAGAACATTCTCTGGGTAGGGCCGCATTGTTGTTATAATTATCATCTGAACTGGTCTTCATTCTTTTAGGAAGGAAATTAAACTCCTTGTCATTGTGACATTGTGATTCACACCACAGCACATAACCAAATGCATCCTTGTTCCACTCATCACCAAAGTGAGCAGTGGGTGGGGACGGTGCCATGCTCAGTGGACCTCAGTGGTCGGATTGTAGTAGGTGGATTTGAAACTGGAGCCCTCTGGACTCGGTCCAGTTCTTCAACCACTAGGCCACTACTGCCACTTCAGGTAGAACCTTTATTACTCAAACAAATAGAAAATCAAAATATGAGCAACGGATGGATGGATGGATGGATGGATGGATGGATGGATGGATGGATGAATGGATAGATAGATAGATAGATAGATAGATAGATAGATAGATAGATAGATAGATA
>JAFBJS010000327.1:170807-182234 GCA_016785265.1 Paraplagusia blochii | reverse complement strand
AAATAGATAGATAGATAGACTCCAAGAAACACTGCAGAGAACATAGGGATGTAGAAACCACCTTAATGTGGAAAAAACGTTTCATTTTTAAATGTTAGCAGACTCTAAAAGAATAACTGGTTTTATTTTCCTACTGACAGTATCCTTTTATTCTCCTGAGGTAATCTAATTTTTAGCTTCACTTGAGACTGCATTCTGCTGAAGCTGTAGACCAGACAGGTCCAAACTGTTCCACAAAGGACCACTGTGGCTGCAGGCTGGAGTTGGAAATTTCCAGACACCTGATTGGTCAAACTATGTGATCTTGGTTTGTTGTTTGGTTGTAATAAATTGTTAAAGGCTTTTACACAGTCTTACACAACTCCAGAAAAAAAAAAAACAGAAAATAAGAGACATCAATCATCGATTACCACCAGTGCTGTTCCAGCGTAGATAGAATTCATTCTAGTACAAATCCAGCCAGTATTGAGTCATTGACTTCTGTGAGTCTCATAAAATAAAGCTCTATTTGAGCAAAGTCCAAGGAGCCAAAGGTTTCCTTTTCTAAAGGCTTTAATTCTTAAGCACCTCCATTACATTCATTAAATATTTCACTTGACCTTCAAGTCAATAAGATAAATCAGCTGAAAGGAGCTGCAGATGACACTCCAGACTAAATCCAGTCAAATGCCTTCTATTCAAACCAGAAAGACATGCCACTGAAAGGGCAGCTGAATGGTGCAAAGAAGAAAAGCACCTTTTTCTGAAGGTGCACGGCTTCACTTCATACACCACAGGTTTGCTGGCTAATGAAAAGAGCTGCAGATCCTTCAGAGACACGGAGCATGTGGAGCACGACCCAGGGAGCAGCAGCAGGAGTGCAGAGGTTTATGTTGCCTGGATTCATTCATTCATTCATCTTCTTCAAGACAACACCGTTTTCACAGCAGTAGTGATTCAGCACTTTCTATTCTCTGCCCGGGATCAAAAGGGATCATTTCATTTGATACTGGAACACACCTTACGTTCTGCAATTGTGGGCTGCAGGTAGATTTTAATTTTATCCTAAAATCAAGAAGGTAATATTCACTATATAATTTAAAAAAGCTGTAGAAGAAAGATGTAAAACTCTGCATTTACATTCAATAAGGCAATGAATTATTAATGAATCAGATCATATTATATTCCCTTCATGTCAATCAGTGATGTTTTGTTGTTGTTGTTGTTGTTTTTTTCAGTAGCACACAGACCACACAGACCTCTACATAGACAAATTCATATTTTTTAAAAAAGCCAAATCTTCTTCTTCTCCTTTCAGCTTGTCCCTTTTTTTCAGGGGTTGCCACAGCAAGTCAACAATTTCCATCTCTTCATTTCTATATCTCCAACTCTGACTCCAACTACCTCCATGTCCTCCCTCACTGCATCCATCAATCTCCTCTTTGTCTCCTACCTGGTAGGATCTCTATGATCATTCTTCTACCAACATATCCACTGTCCCTTCTCTGAACATGTCCAAACCACCTCAATCTGTCTTCTCTTTTTTCTTTTTCTCCAAACCTCTTTCTGCACAGCATAAATTACGTATTTTTCCTAAAAAGCATCAGAGCCTGTACATGTACATTTCCAGCATTGCCTCCTAAATAATCGTCAATATGAGTAAATATTTTCAATAATTTTCAATGAGTTATCTTCATTTTTTAAACAAAATCTCTACAAACTTCTCGGTCTCACATAACTGTAGACCAAACGCCTTTGGTTTGTGGTGAAAAAAACAAGATATTGGAGAATGTTGTCAATGTGACACAGCATGTGATTATATCTTTAATATCTATAATATATTTGAAACAAGATGCCTCTGTGTGTATTGTGAGTTATTGGTGAATTTTGTGTCTGCAGTAGTATGTGCAGTCAGTGAGTACGTTTCCTGACAGGTTACACAACCAATCAACACAATTCAATTACTACTATTTAGTCTTTGCTTTTCTCTTTTTTAGGATAGATTTCTTTATAAGGAAATCAAATCAACACTCTGAATACATCTCATGTGTTGGGGTTGTAGTTTATAAACTGCCAGGATACAATGCTGTTTGTTTACTGTACGTAAAAAGATCAGACAAAAAGCTGCATCACTAATGTTCGGCTTAGCATTCAGGCTAGTTTCTGTTCCGGGTCATTCAAGTCCAACAGGGCATCAATTTGTATTTGTGAATAAATCAGACGACATAAGGCCAAGACTTTCACAGCTGCTGTTCGTAGGCGAAAGATAAGAACAAAGACTCTATTCCATCAATCTGTTTCATGACTTTTATCGCTGGAAACATAAGGTGCAAGAAGAAAACCACACAACCAACCGTCCATAAGAACCTTTATGCACCCAGAACAGTTGTCGCACCGAGAGATGTGAGTTACTGCAGGGTCTTTGAAGAACGTCAGCTTTTTCTGGTTTTATGTCTCTCTTTGGACTTGTATGTGTGTAAGTGTGTGTCTGCTGAAAGGCAGTTTGATGTAGCTCAGTTAAACACTGGAACAAAAATAAAAAAAAAAAAACCATGGTTATATATTAGTAAAGTAAGATGTTGGATGAATAACTCTTTTTTACTTTACGTTTTTTAATAGAATGAAAAACATATATTGTTTTTCAAGTCAATCTGAGATTCTTGATTGCATTGTCAATTACTGAAATCTGAAATCTACTGAAAATACTGGACCAAAGAAGAACCTGCAAAAAAGTGTGTGTCTGCTGAAAGGCAGTTTGATGTAGCTCAGTTAAACACTGGAACAAAAATAAAAAAAAAAAAACCATGGTTATATATTAGTAAAGTAAGATGTTGGATGAATAACTCTTTTTTACTTTACGTTTTTTAATAGAATGAAAAACATATATTGTTTTTCAAGTCAATCTGAGATTGACTGAGATTACTGAAATCTGAAATCTACTGAAAATACTGGACCAAAGAAGAACCTGCAAAAAGCAGCAGGTTTTCCCAAAAATTCATGATCATTTTTGCTGGTTCTATTACAGCTTTTCGTTGCTAAAATCTTCAGTAATAATGATTGTTTATACATCACTCGGTCAACAATTTTATATCTTTGATAATGGTAATAATGTAATAATGTCTACAGACTTGGGATGTATAGACAAAAGTTTTGGAAATAATAGGAAAAAGTATCATTGTAGAGTTCACGGATATACAGATTTATAAACAGATTTACATGATGTTTCAATAAAGTAAACTCATCCCTGCACAGTCCTGCAGTGTTAAAGTTTGTTTCATGGACAGGAGAAAAATCAAACAGAGAGTAGAGTTGACAAACACACTGAGCTCCAACCAACCTCGGGTTCATGTGCTCACACCCGGAGGTGCAACACAGATGCATATGCACCAGAGCAGGACTGAAGCTACAGAGCTGTCAGCACTGACATGGCAGCAATGGGGCCATCTATACAGTACAGTACAGTACAGTACATGGCCTGTCTCTCCAACCCAACGCCTCAGGTTAAACTCAGAGTCTGATTCTGCGACTGAGCCTCCGATGTCACGGTGTTTGGGCTGACTGTGTCACCGGGACAGATGCCTGACTCCACCGCAGACTGAGAGAAACATTAATATTTAGGCATCAAATCAAAGGGCTCCCATGGTGTGACCTCACATCACAGCGGTGGAGGATGAAGAGGAGGAGGAGGCGGATGGAGTGTGCACAGGCAACAAGAAGCAGAGGGGGTTGGGAGCTGTGTACTGTACTGTACGTGTGTTACACAGAGAGAGGCAGATAAATAATAGGCAGCGCCTCAGTGGGGAGGAAGAAATTGCAAAAAAGAAGGAGAGATAAGTATAAAGACAACATGGTCTAACAGCAGCTGCAGCCAGGAGATGAAATGACACAGGACACGATGCTTGGGTGAAGCCGTGACGGAAATGTGATTGAATGCGATGACTGTGAGCTCTGTTTTTTTTTTTTTTTTTTGCCTCCCAGTTGGAAACAAACACAGAGTCGTCACCGAAGTGTTGAAAAGCAGAAAGAATCTAAACCGAGGCAAAGAAACAACGAGCAGCAAAGCACAATGATCTTCCTTCTGATTCAGCTCTTCCTCACATCCTTCCTCCTCATCGCCTCTCTCCTCCAGGCCTGAATTTTTCCCTTCCTCCCCTCCACGTTCTCAGGTCTTACTCTCTTCTCATTTATAATGGATTGTTTGAAGATATTCACTTCCTGTTCTGGACCCATTGTCCCTGGAGCCAGACTCTATTGATTCCCGTAGCGGAGGAGTCATCAAGGCAGAGATAATAAGGCTTAGAGTCAAACTAAATTTTCTGCATTCTTCATTTGGTCCCTGGGGGCAGTCGCTTCTTCTCATCTTGTCTTCTGGAGTATGTCCTACATCCAGGAGAACGTACGAGAACCCCAGTACAAAAAAAAGAGGATAAAAGTGTGTTCTGTCCCAATTCTGTGTATATTTTTGGATAGATTTTGATTTAACAGAAAGAATCATGGACCGAGAGAAAACGTGAATCCAGGGAATCGTTAAACTACAACATGTGGGGTGAAAAAACATGATAGTTTCAGCATGAAAAGGTTCTTGATCTGTGTGTGTGTTTGTGTGACAGTGGAGCAGTGGACAGTTGTGTTACTGTTTTCTTCCTTGAGCTTCATTACCCTCCCATATCTGCTCCATGAGCTGGATAACCTCTCCATCCTTTGACCCACGATGGGACATATAGGTCAAGAACATTCAAGTGACTATTACAGAGTATGACACGTCCACAATGGAGGTCTTTTAGGGACTAAGAAAACAACACTTGTGCCCTGAGGCAGAGGTCGGGAAAGTTTGGCTCGTGGGCCAGATGAGACTCTTTTGATGGAAGTATCTGGTTTGTATACTGGTTGTATTTCTTGACACAATAGTAAAAATCATTCAGATTATGTTCAAATAAAACAGAAATTACAGAAATTGTAGTGTTCAAATAATGGACAGGATCAGGAATGAGGTGATTAGAGGGACAACACAGACAGGAAGGTTTGGAGAAAAAGCTAGAGAAGACAGATTGAGATGGTTTGGACATGTTCAGAGGAGGGACAGTGGATACATTGGTAGGAGAATGATCCTAGAGATGGAACTACCAGGTAGGAGACAAAAAGGAGATTGATGGATGCAGTGAGGGAGGAGATGAAGGTAGTTGGAGTCAGAGTAGAAGATACAGAGGACAGAGATAGAAAATGTTGACTTGCTGTGACAACCCCTGAAAAAACCCCTTTTTTGTGTTTTCAAAGCGGCTGCATACTCTCTCTGCATTGTGTTAATTAACTGTACTGTAGTAAAATAATCAGCCTGGTTTCATTTTTGTTACTGTTGTTTCTGAAGAGAAACCATTCAGGTCATCACAAAGCAACACAGAAGTCGTGTGTTAAAATTAAAAAAAAAAACCCTTATTTGCTCAGCAATTAACAAATGTCTTTATGCAAAGCAACTTCATGTGGATGAGGATCAACATCATCAAGTTTGTGGTTCCACTGGATCGAAACCATGACTCTCTCCTTCCAAAGCAGGCGTACTAGAGGCTCCACAGTGCCACCATTAGTACGCCATTATTAAATGTTTAATTAAGGGTTTAAATAAGTATTTAGTGAATATTTAAAATATGAAATATGTCAACAAGTGTGAGTAACCCTTGCTGTACCCCAAGGAATCAACAGGGGGCCACAGATATTGATTTTTCATTGTTTCCTGTTCTAACTAAGAGTCAGGTTGAGGGCGTTAGGCTGCTGCTCTGCTTCTCTTCTCCACATCTGATTGGCTGCTGATATAAACAAGATAGCAGGATGAGACAAGAGAGACCCTTTGGGAGTAAATCCCACCAAACTAAATTCTGATTGCTGTAAAAATTAAAAGACTGTGGGTCAGTTATTAGTGTTGACAGATGTGTTACATCTTCACACATGGGATTTAAATGGAGCAGTTTTCATGCATGATGAACCCAGTTCTTAGAGTCAAGTTAAGTAGGCCAATAAATGGAAGAATAGAAAAGGTTCTTTAACTATGGTATCAGCACCAGGAGTGGCAAACTTTTTGAGTTGCAGGCCACAAATGGTCCTAAAATTGGACACGATCCATGCAAGAACATGTATAAAAGCCTTGCAAAAGGTTCAAAGGCTATTATTTAATTCCGATTTAATCCTTTTTATGCCATCTAAAGAAAAAAAAAGAACATTGCACAAATACTTGAAACACAAAGCAGCATAATTTGGCCTCGTTTGGTCGGCCGAAGAAAATAGAAAGCTGGACGGGCTGCATTTGGCCCCGCGGGCCTTAGTTTGTCCATGCCTGATGCAAATGCATGGATAGATAATGATAAGGGATAATTCCCATTATGACAGGATGAACTTGTCTTTATACAACATAAATACAACATAATTCATGTGTTGTAGGGTCACATATCGTCCCACTCCATCTACGTCCTACATGGTCCTCTAGGCAGAAAGTCAGACAGCTGCTGCTCTAATACATAGCATTAGAAAAGTCAGTGTGTCATATAAACAAATGTTCACAGTCTGTGTTGTTACGTACAGTACAGTAACGTAGAAGAAGCAGTGGAGCAGAGACAGACAACCACAGTACCTGGACCTGTACGACTGGTATGAAGAATTTGCAGCGGGGAGAAACAATTCAAAGACCTGAATCACGTATTTCTCCTCTTGCTGACACAAAGCAGGGAAAGATTTTTTTTTTTTCACAACAATTTCATGACATGTTTATGTCCTCCATCATGTCAGGTGGTCGTTAACACTCCAGGTTTTCAATCACAGAGGTTGGCATCTTTCCTGGAGCATGTGCAGTAAAATAGAAAACAATAATTTTCAGTCTGGTCCTTGACATCTCAGTGACCCTGACCTTGAGCTCTGGCACCACAGCTGGGCTTATAGCATGTTTAGTCGACTCATGATTCATGACAATGATGTCAAAGATGTCCTTTGTGCTAACACCCACAGACAAAAGCTGCAGCACAGACATCTGGAGTTGTCATTGGTTTGGAGCTAACTCCCATCTATGGCATGTGTCTGAGTATTCTGATAATTTATTTTGTTTGTGAATGTGCATGAAGTAAAATTGGATCCAGAAGTTTTGCAGCATTATGCTGCATTGTTATTACCTCGCTGAAGATGTCAGCACTCACTATGTCAAGGAGAAATCACAATATAGGAGACACAGTACTGACATTACTGATTGCCTGGCAGAAGGTACGCCCACTCAAAAACAAACTTCTTCTTTACCTTTTGGCTTGTCCCTTTTTTCACAGTGAATCAACAATTTCTATCTCCCCATGTCCTCCTTCACTGCATCGATCAATTTCCTCTTCGATTCCTACCTGGTAGCTCCATCTCTAGGACCATTCTTCTACCAATCCACTATATCCACTGTCCTTCCTCTGAACATGTCCAAACCATCTCCATCTGGCTTCTCTGGCTTTTTCTCCAAACCTTCCTGTCTGTGTTGTCTGTGTCTCTAATCACCTCATTCCTGATCCTGTCCATCCTTATCTCTCCTAAAGAGAATCTCAGCATCTTTAACTCCTCCACCTCCAGGTCTGTCTCCTGTCTTCTACATATTCCTAGTGTCTCTAATCCATCCATCATGGCTGGTCTCACCACCACTCAAAGACAAACACTGAGTAGTTTCAGGATATCAGTGTCCTAAAATTCCTGTGTTACATTAGTTTATCATCATGTTAGTTCCTTATCATTTGTCTCTTTATCAGTGATTCAAGGTTTTATGATTGATTCCCATCATTGAGACATACTTGTAGCAACTAAGTGCTAGGATTGTTCCAATCTGCAGCTTAAGGAGCTCAAGTGATATTTACAGACAGACGGCGGGAGAGTTTTACTGTAATTTGAGTTTCTAGGTTTGGGTTCATCAATAAACCTCAAGGTTTTGGGACCACAGCCTCTTACACAGAAACATGAATCAAATTAAATGCTCTTTCATTGATAGCTTGTAATTAACAAGAAACATCACAGAAACCACTCTTTTAAATACAAGGTAATTGCAGTCATGAATATATAATAAAACAAAGCCATACTGTATACTGTTGGGTGTACATAATTATTGCTGTGGCTGCTAATGCTGTAAAGCCTCAGCTCATCCCCACGTAATGGATAAAGTCACAGAAACACAGGGGAGCGTTTATGTGGGTTCATGCCTGTATGGCTTCAGGAGGTGCACGTGCAGAGGAATTTATGTGCTGTTCTGCTGATGAGCTTAGGATTTCTTTCTCTGCTGAATAGACACGGATGAAAAGGTCTGAACATTTTAACTCTGTATCACCAGGAACTTGGATTTTTCTGCACTGATAACCTATAAAAGTGGGCTAAACATAAGGAGCAGACTTCTGGTGTTTCCATGACCCATTACCCTCAGGAGAGACCATCTGGGTCAGGCGCCCAGTGATTTCTGTGAGTTGCATTTTGAGACATTCTGTCAAATTTATTTGGTTGATTTGGTTGTTGTTTTTTTTAGGGGTTGCCAAAGCGAGTCAACAATTTCCATCTCCCCCTGTCCTCTGTATCTTCTACTCTGACTCCAACTACCTCCATGTCCTCCGTAACTGCATCCATCAATCTCCTCTTTGTCTCCTACCTTGTAGCTCCATCTCTAGGATCACTATTGTACCAATATAACCCATGCTTGAGTATAGAAGCTAAAATTAAAAAAAAACATGTGTTTCTAAATATATCATATACTATTCACAGTGCCTTAAGTATTCCTGTGTATTTAATACAGACCAAAAAATACCAAAATAAGAGGAGATATGTTTGATCATCCTCCTTTCATAGGCTCTGTCTCTACAGTCAGCAAATTTCCTCCTGAAAGGTCACATGAGGATTTATTGTATATTTCCACTTTCATTTAATTTAGAACTTACGAACAGAGATTGTTAACCAGAGTCTTGAATTTCACTTTCATTTGAATTTATATAGATTTTTTTTTCCAAGGTTCTCCCTTTGAAATCCTAGTCGACTCCTAGACAGCTGCCTCCATTACTAATACATGTTCCGTGGTTCTACTCCATATTCTGAAACAAAACTGAGGGAAAAAAAGCACAACACTTGCTCAATATATCACCACTGTGTTATTACTATTATACTACTATTGAAAAGGGAATTTATGATTACCTAAGTTTCACAATGTAGGACATTTCCAAAGATGGATTCGCCCCTAATTCCAATATTCACTTTATCCAGATGTTGCTCCGAGATAAAAGTGGCTCAATGACAAAGCACTAGGAACTAATGAAATAAATGAGAACTGTGACTGCTGCCACTGAAGACTGATGAGGCTGTTTCCAAAATGCCTGAGTCTGCCTAAGACTTAAAGAGACTTTTGAGGAACAATCCAATAGTCTTTAGAGAAGTTTAGCACTTCACAGCACTGTGTGTTGCCTGCACTAGTTATATACTACTGAAGGTATTGTTAGAGCAAACCTAACAAGTGCAAGTTGTCCCAACCTTTTTTAACCACAGCAACAAAAATCTCAAAAAAAGTACACGTAATGAAAAATAATAATCTTCCATCCTGTTTAGTTGGAACAAAATGCTGATATGCCTGCAGGAATTGAAGAAAGATACTCAAGAAGATCGCATTCAATAGCTCTGATCATCTGTTTGAGTTTTTAAGCTCTACTTCGACACCAAGTGGAAGAATATTCAATTGTTCTGCATATGCAACAAATAATAGTTTCAAGCAAATCAAATAGAGTGTGGGCGAGACTATTGTCTCCTCTGCAAGTGGAATATGGAACAACCATCAGACCAAAGAGTCAGTTCAAGTTCTAAGCAAAGTTTTTACTAATTTGAGCAACCACACAGGTGATGTGACAACTGAAAGACACATTTGCAAAGGTTCTAAGAGGCAGCCTGATTCTTTGAACTGTGTATCTGACCTGTAGCTCTGTCTGTTCCCACACCTTTGATGTGATGATAAACCTGGAGAAACTCCATCAGATCCAAGTGCTTCTTTAATAACACTGATGGAGGAAACCTGCAGGGGCCTTCTTCTTGCCCCCTGGAACAACCCAGAAGGTGTAGGTGGTGATTGAACTGCTGCTCTCTGATGATCAAATCTCATCAGCGCCATCCCCCGAGGAGACAGTCGGTGAAAGAAGTTCTTCAATGTAGCACAGCAGAAGTATGGAACAAGCAAGGAGTTTTCTCCCCTGCTAATTCCAGCAGCATTCTATCATTCAGATTTAGTCTAGTAAAATAAGTGCAAAACCCATCCTACCATTCTTTATATGCAATATCCATATTTCCCTATGATAAGAACCAGATGCACAAAATGATGTTATCACCAAATTTTCCTTTTGACATCAAAAAGTTAAATGTGTGGAAATAATTTGAAGTTGGCCAGGCTTTTAGAATCGAAATACTTTTCAGGAAATCCAAAGAGACTTCATGTACTCCGGGGTTAAAAGTGGATCAGACAAAGCTCTCTTTGTAGATCTGCTGGCTGCTGCTCTATTCTCTCAATTGGTCTGTGCTGTTGCTTAAGAGGCACCATGCATATTCATGGGAATTCTTTGTTTTCCACTTGTACTAGTTCAGCCACCTGTAGACTCTCCCAGTGAGCACATTTATTCCTGAAATAATACTCTTATTCCCTAATTAGGGAAGAAAGGCTCCATTCACTGTTTGGTTCTAGCAGACAGAGTTCTACAGTGTCTACTGGGTCATGGTAATGTTAGTTGATGTTGAGTAATACAACATTTTTATATGTGTAAAGAGTAAACTGCCTCTACTTTAAACGTGCCCTACACGAACACACACTTTTCACCACAGTGGACCTGTGTTTACTGCAGCGCACATGGTCACAGTTACACAACCTGTTGGAAAACAGTATGTGCACGGACTGACAATGAGCACAGTCAGGCAAAGGCCTGAGTCATATGGCAAAACTAAGCCAAGTCACGGCATGTGATGGGGGATGATAACACAGAGCAGGTGTGGTGTCAAATGCGTAGGAGAAAAATGAAACCCCGTCCTTGATGAGTGAACACCTCAGGAAAATCTTGATCAATGATAGGTTTAGATTTCAAAATACTAAATTAACACATGAAGTCGAGGTCCAGCTCTGTGGCTATAAATACACAACGACAACACAACACATGGGATGTCCCTTTTTTTCCGGGGTTGCCACAGCGAGTCAACAATTTCCATCTGACCCTGTCCTCTGTATCCTCCATGTCCTCTCTCACTGCATCCATCAATCTCCTCTTTGTCATCTACCTGGTAGCTCCATCTCTAGGATCATTCTTCTACATATATAACCACTGTCCCTCTGAAGACGTCCAAACCATCTCAATCTGTCTTCTCTAGCTTTTTCTCCAAACCTTCCTGTCTGTGTTGTCCCTCTAATCACCTCATTCCTGATCCTGTCCATCCTTGTCTCTC